>UESW01004152.1:464621-832530 GCA_900491605.1 Calamus simplicifolius
AAGTAATGAGAAACCAAGGACCTCCTTAGAAGATTTACTCCCTTACGGTCGTTATATAAAGATTCAATAATATTAAACTCTAGTCACCAACCTATACCATCAGCTCATTAGCTGTGGACATATAAGAGCATAATGTTCATCTAAACTTTGAAAAGATGCCAACTAAACCAAAAAAAAAAAAACAAAACAAAACAAATTTTGTCAAAAAATAAAAATAATTTATCATAAGTAGAACCAATTTCCTTGCCGAGTTGTCACATGCCCTCAAGCATTCATTAACTTTTTTTAAGTCATAACAACTTTATTTAAAGATCATACAACATGCCATAACTACTTCACAGTGGTAATAAGCCTTTTATTATTATGCTTCCCAAAAAAATATTATTAAGAAAATACCATTGTTGTAGGGCTAGCGTTGTCCAAATCTTTCCATCTAGTGCTCATGAAGTTACAAATTTGAGGAAGGGCCGCCGCAGCCTAGCCCAAGACTTGGTGCATTTTATGTAGTTGATGAGTTTTTTTTTCATTTTTTACCTTACTGGTGCTTTCTATTTGGAGTAGTTTTCTTATGTTTTTAAAAAAAAATATGAATGATCTAGATTTCTAAAACATTCTTCATATGCTTATAATTACCTAATCTAATGAATCCATCCTAGATACGGTTCACTAGCGTGAACCCTCCACTTTTTCCTCTTTCTCTCTCCCACTTTTTCACACCCAACAACCTTTTTTTTTTTTTTTGGTACAAACGGGTGACACACCATCTAGGGTGAGTCAAACTCGAGCTATCCGAATACAAAATATGAGACAGTAAGAGAGGACAAGGTCGCCGAGCATCCAAACTCCAGAACCCTGAATGATAGGCCACCTGGCGGCAATTCCAATCAGCCGCGAGTTGGCCTCCTGTATATATGACGAATCTGGACGCTGGTAGCTCCCTGAAGGAGATAATGGATATCGCTGATCACAGGAATGGTCGGCAGGCACCCAACAAACCTTTACCTAAGCTTAACTGTAGAAAAGTAGAATAGGAAAAGAGAAGAAACTAAATGACATGTTTCGTTGATAACCCAGATTATTAGAAATTTAAATGGAAAACACGTTAAATTTTCAAGAATACCCTTATTTTCTAAATTGAAAGAAATCGAAGCAAAGGAATATTTTTAAATTATTGAGAGGTAGAATCGTCGTTGCATTGATAACCATGCGAAGAGGCTAAGATCAGCCCCGTCCCTCCGCCCGCTACGATATGCCCCGAGGAACAAGCTAAAACTAATGTGGTCCGGCAAGCCATGCGACCCATGGCTCTTTTTTTTTCGGGTTTCCATAGCCCAACCTTTCTGAACTACCGTAACTCAACCTTCCCGAGCTACCTATAGCTCGGCCTCTTCGAGCTCCCATAGCTCGGTTTTCCGAGCTACCTATAGCTCGGTTTCTCCGAGCTATAGCTCGGCTTCCTCGTGCCTCCCATGGCTCGCTTCCCCAAGCTTCCCACAGCTCGTTTCCCCGAGCCTCCCATGGCTCGGCTTCCTCGAGCTTCCCACAGCTCGTTTTCCCGAGCCTCCAATGGCTCGGTTTTCCCGAGCTTCCCATAGCTCGGTTTCCTCGATTTATCGATGATTCGTTTTCTCCGAGCTACCTATAGCTCGGCTTCCCCCGAGCCTCCCATGGCTCGGCTTCCCGAGCTTTCCGAAGCTCGGCTCCTATAAGCTCCCATAGCTCGGCTTCCCCGAGCTACCTATAGCTTGGACTTCCTGAGCTTCCATAGCTCGGTTTCCCGAGCTACCTGTAACTCGGCTTCCCCCGAGCCTCCCACGGCTCACCTTCCCCCAGCTTCCCATGGCTCAACCTCCCCCGAGCTTCCCGAAGCTCGGTTTCCTCGAGCTTCCACAGCTTGACTCCCATGAGCAATCCGTGATTCGATACTCGCCTCCATAGAACCCGACGCGGGGGAACCTAGGCCCATCATCACAGAATCCCAGACAAAGAATCACATTGAAGAGTGGTCTATGACCTAATATAACTACCTGGGACCTACGCATCTATCAGATCTCAGGCCATCAAAGAGCTCTACCAGCCATCGATCCCTCAACGAACAAGATACGGATCCCACCGGCCTTACAACGGCTTGATTCGATTCATTCCCATATCCTAACAACCTTCGAACCTTCCAGAAGACGCTCAAGATCCAGGTCATTGTCTATAAATATGACATCCCCAGATTCTCTCAGGTATGTGCTCACAGCCCCTGGCTCACTCTCACTCTCCTCCACTGCTCGTCGGTGCTCCCTGAAGCTCCCGATTGGCCATCCTTAGAGGGACTCCCTAGAGGGATCCTTCTCCCCATTTTCTGTTGATCGTCGGTCCCCGCTGACTTGAGCGTCGGAGGGTCTTCCACGGAGGGCCACCCCCAACGCCTCTCGCGTGAGGACTTCTGTGTAGATACGCTCAGGAGGAACACAGATCAGGAGACCGGACGCGCCCGAGTCGGAGGACAGATCCCGGCGGCAACAGATTGGCGCTAGAGGAAGGGCCTCAAGTCCCATCAAAACTTGAAAAAGGAGACAAGGATCTTGATCTGAAAGAAAACATCTCCAATGGTTAATCGGAGAAGGGCAACTTCTGAAGCCCAGGACCAGGTCATCTCCCAGAGACCTGATCCGATGAGCACGTGGCGCCATAGCCGCCACCCATCGAGACCCCGTCGCCGCCAGCCATCCCGGTGATCCAGGACCAGTTTGCCTCAATGGTCCAGCAGGTCCAAGCCCTGACTTACCTGGTGCAGGAGCACCTCGCAACCGCCCATGCTCCACGCCTCCCTGCGGAGGACGCTGCCCCTTTCTTTCCGGCCACCTTCCTCCTGGTCCGCATGGAGTCGCGGACCCCCAGCGCCGGCCCAAGGGGGACAAACCAGTCCCACGAGCTGGCTACGACAGGGATCCCCCCAGATCTCGATGGGCCCGGACCCTCTCCCCAGTGTCCTCCCGCCATGATTTGATGTCGTCCCTACGCTCTCCTCGCCCAGCTCCTCCTCTTACATCTGAAGAGGAGATCCGTCGATAAATCTGGAAGATGCGTCAGGAGCTAGACGCCGCCAAGCAGGCCCATCTGCCCCAACCCAAGGCGGAGCAGGGCATCCCTTTCTCCAAAGGGATCATGGAGGAAGTATTCCCTCCTATGTCAAGTTACCCGCCATCGAGCCCTACCACGGCTCTTCTGACCCGGATGATCATCTCAGCAGCTTCCGGTCAATAATGATGTTTCACGGAGCATCCGACACGATCCTTTGTGCGCCTTCCCTTCCACCCTCAGAGGATCTGCCCGAACCTGGTTTAACGCCTTAAAACCAGGTTCTGTTGATTCATTTGACGAGCTGAGCCATCTTTTAATTGGCCAGTTCGTCAGCAGCCACCATCACCGGCGGAGATCCGACTCCCTCTCCGAAGTTAAGCAGAGAGAGGGGGAGTCTTTGAGGAATTACCTTGGCCGCTTCAACAAGGCCATGTTGGAGGTGGACCACCTTAATCATGAGGTGGCTATGTCTGCCCTGGCGGGGGGAGTCTTGAAGGAGAGCGACTTCTCCTGGCGATGGAAGTCAGCTACCCCCCAAACCTCTCCGATATGATGGCTCTAGCAGATAAATACGCCATGGTCGAGGATCCCGGAGAGCTGCCCGCGCCGAGCTGGCGAAGAAGAAAGAACCTAAAGGTGCCGATAGGAGCCGGCCCGTCCGTCAGCCGAGCCCGCCTCATCGCCCGAGAGCTCCTATGCCACCGCCAAGAAATTGCTCCTGGAGCCCGCCCAAACGGTTCGACCGCTACACTCCACTAATTGTGCCCAGGGCGCAGATCCTCATGGAGATAGAGCGCCAGCTCCCCCAACCAACCCCTCTCCGAGGGAACCCAACTCGGAGGGTCCCACCAAATACTGCCGCTATCACCGGGAGCACGGCCATGACACTGAGGAATGCTGGCAGCTGAAAATGAAATTGAGAGGCTGATCCAGTGAGGCCGGCTGAACCAGTTCAGGAGGGCGCCTGAACCAGGGCAAGGAGGTGACCGCCAGCCCGAGCCTCAGCAGCCTCCTCCTCCTCCCAATCCACCCGTGATCAGCCATATTAACATGATTGAAGAGGTCGGCGGCTCGAGCTCTAGAAATGATGACGAAGGCTCGGCATCAAAGAGAGCACGAACGGGCGAGCTCTCCTTCTCCGACGAGGATTTCAAGGGATACAGTTCCCACATGACGACGCACTAGTTGTATCCCTCAATTTAAATGACTATGATGTAAGCCGGATCCTCGTTGACAGTGAAAGTTCTGTGAATGTTTTGTACCTCGATGTGTTTGCCAAGATGAGACTCCTCATGAAAAACCTTCGAGCCGTGGATTCCACCCTAATGGGATTCACAGGCAACGTCATCATTCCGGAAGGGGTCGTAACCTTAACGGTTTGCGCAGGAACCTGGCCCCTTGTGGCCACTGTTCACACGGACTTCCTAGTAACTAACTCAGGTCGCCCTACAACGCAATATTTGGGAGACCTGGCCTGATGTCCCTTAAGGCAGTTGTCTATCCCACACCTATCTATGAAATTCCCCACCAGGCGAGGAGTTGGAGTTGTCCGGGGAAGCCAAACCATGGCTCGACAGTGCTTCGTCACCAGCCTTCAGTCTAGAATGCCGGAGGTTGACGGGCTGGACGCTTAGGAGGATATCACCGAACAACGGGGAGAACCAGCCAAGGAACTGGAAGAAGTGCCGCTGGACGAGGCTCGTCCCGACCGAACCATAAAGATTGGGTCGCTGCTGAAAGGCGAACCTCGGCAGGAGCTGATCAACTTCCTCCGAGCAACGCCAATGTTTTCGCTTGGTTCACCTCTGATATACCAGGGATCAGCCCCGAAGTTCTCGTCCACCATCTTAACGTGGACGAGATGTACCGGCCTATCAAGCAAAAGAAGAGGAGCTTTCCCCATAGCGGCAGAGGGCTATTGAAGAGGAGGTTGATAAACTCATTAAGGCAAACTTCGTCCGAGAGGTAAATTACCCAAACTGGCTGTCAAATGTTGTTATGGTGAAGAAGTCGAATGGTAAGTGGCGGATCTGCATCGACTTCACCGACTTCAACAAAGCATGCCCAAAGGACAGCTTCCCTCTCCCTCGGATTGATCAACTTGTGGATGCCATCTTGGGTCATCAAATGCTGATGTTCATGGACACCTACTCCGGCTACAACCAGATCCGGATGGCCCCCGAAGATGAGGAAAAGACCGCCTTTATAACTGACCGAGGTACTACTGTTACCGTATTATGCCTTTCGGTCTTAAAAATGCAGGAGCCACCTACCAAAGGCTGGTCAACAAAGTCTTCAAGGAACAAATTGGCCGGAATATGGAGGTATACGTCGATGACATGCTAGTCAAAAGCAAAGAGGCATCGCAACACATCAAGGATCTCTCGGAGAGCTTCGCGACACTCCACAAATATCGGATGAAGCTCAACCCAACTAAGTGCGCCTTTGGCATTAACTCCGGGAAGTTCCTCGGCTTCATGGTCTCCCAGCGGGGTATCGAAGCTAACCCCCAAAAGATTCAAGCTCTACAACAGATGGCGCCCCCGTCGTCAATCAAAGAAGTCCAGCGCCTAACTGGGAGGATAGCGGCCCTTAACCGCTTTGTGGCGCGCTCTGCCGAAAGATGTCGTCCCTTCTTCAAAACTCTCCGGTCAGCCAAAAACTTCCAATGGACTTCTGAATGCCAAAGATCATTTGAGGACCTCAAGAAGTACCTCGGCTCTCCCCCGCTCCTCAGCAGCCCAAATCCTGGGGAGACATTGCTCCTATACCTGGCTGTTTTGGAGGGTGCCGTTTGTTCGGTGCTGGTCAGGGCAGAAAACAAAGCCCAGAAGCTGATTTATTATGTTAGTAGGCTACTCCGTGACGTGGAGACAAGGTATAGCCGGATTGAGAAGATGGTGTTGGCCTTAATCACCTCAGTTCGGAAGTTGCGGCCATACTTCCAGGCACATTCTGTGACGGTCCTGACTGACCAATCCATCAAGGCGGTGGTCCACCGTCCGGAGACATCAGGGAGAATGACTAAATGGACCGTCGAGCTGAGTGAACACGACATCCAATTTCAGCCTTGCCCGGCCATCAAAGCTTAGGTGCTGGCCAACTTCCTCCTTGAATGCACCATCCCGGAGGATGGCTCCACTCCTGACTCTTCCGGGGAACCAAAACCTGGCACCCGGTGGTTCCTCCATGTCGACGGGTCATCCAACGCTCATCGCTCCGGAGCGGGTTTGGTCCTCACTAACCCAGAGGGCGCAACTTTTGAGTATGGCATCCGCTTCTCCTTCCCAGCCTCCAACAATGAAGCCGAGTACGAAGCCCTGTTAGCCAGCCTCCGGATCGCTCGCAGCCTTAAAGTGGAAAAACTAAATGCCTTCACCAACTCCCAGCTGGTAGCAGGCCACGTCCGAGGGGAGTTTGAGGCTCAGGAACCAAACATGATCCGATATCTCCAAGAGGTGTGGAGCCTACTCTCCCATTTTCCCGAATTTGAGATTATTCAGATTCCTAGATCTGAAAATGCCCATGCCGACCTGCTATCTCGGCTCGCAACCGCAGAGTCAATGGACGCCGAACAGAAATTCCACCTAGAGACCTTGGAGAGACCCAGTATCGCGGAAGCCGGACGAGTGATGCACATTGAGGCCAAACCATCATGGTTCGACCCCATCCTAAGGTACCTCAAGGAAGGGTCGCTCTCGGCCGATCGAAGGGAAGCAAGAAGGTTAAAACTGCAGGCCACCCATTATGTGCTAATCGACGACCAACTCTACAAGTGGTCTTTCTCCATGCCATTGCTTAGATGCCTCCGCCCATCTGAAGCTGATTATGCCCTTGGGAGGTGCACGAGGGATCTGTGGCAACCACTTAGGGAGCCGTCCCTGTGTCATAAGGTGCTGCGTCAGGGTTATTATTGGCCGACCATGCAGAAGGATGCAGATGACCTTGTCCGAGCTTGTGATCCCTGCCAAAGACATTATAGCATTCAGAGGCTTCCCTCCGCCAGCCTGGTCCCCATTTCCTCCACCTGGCCTTTTGCCAAGTGGGGGATGGACATCCTCAGCCCGTTTTGCTCGCCGCGGGACAGCAAAAATTTCTATTCGTCGCCATTGATACTTTACTAAATGGGTCGAGGCGGAGGCAGTTGCACAAATAACCGAGGCTCGAGCCAAAGACTTTGTCTGGAAGTCTATCATATGCTGCTTCAGCCTCCCACACACTATTATTACCGACAACGGTAGGCAATTGGACAATTCAAAGTTTCGCCAATTCTGCGAGGAGCACGAGATCCACCACCGTCTTACCTCGGTCGGACACCCACAGACCAACGGAGCAGCCGAGGTAACCAATCGAACTCTACTTCAAGGAATTAAAGCTCGACTTTCCAGAGCCCAAGGCAGATGGGCGGATGAATTGCACCACGTCCTGTGGGCCTACCGCACCACCCCAAGAGTACCCACGGGTGAAACCCCATTCCAAATGGCTTTCGGTACGAAGGCCGTCATCCCCGTGGAGATAGGGCTCTCTTCTCTGCGGGTGGAAAGCTACTCGAGGGAAGCCAGCGATGAGCAGCTCTGCACCAACCTCGACCTGGTAGAGGAGATTAGGGAAAAGGATCGAATCAGAATGGCCGCCTACCAGCAAAGGGTGGCCCACTACCATGCCTCCAGAGTCAAAGGGAAAGCCTTTTCGCCCGACGACCTTGTTCTCCGGAAAGCATCTGTCTCCAAACCGCTGGAGCAAAGAAAAGTTGGCCCCAAACTGGGAAGGCCCTTACCAAGTAACGGAGATCGTCGGACCCGGGACCTACAAGCTGCAAGATCTAGGCGGAAAATTCATCCCTCGGACATGGAGTTCGGACAATCTCCGTAAGTTTTATCAGTAGGGCCCTTTATAGGCTCACTCTCTTAAATTTTGTCGGTACATATTTCATAATTTACAACATGAATCACCACATATTATGTCGCCAAAAATTGTGAAAAGAAACAGGTGCTGCTTACCAATCTTCGGCACGACCGAGTTACCTGTTTAAACAGGGAATCTCTGAACCTCGGCTGAGCCGAGCAATAAATCTTCGAACCTCGGCTGGGCCAAGCAACAAATCTCCGAACCTCGGCAGGGCCGAGCAACAAATCTCCGAACCTCGGCAGGGCCGAGCAACAATTCTCCGAACCTCGGCTGGGCCGAGCAACAAATCTCCGAACCTCGGCTGGGCCGAGCAACAATTCCCTGAACCTCGGATGGGCCGAGCAATAATTCCCCGAACCTCGGCAGGGCCGAGCAACAAATCTCCGAACCTCGGCTGGGCCGAGCAACAATTCTCCGAACCTCGGCTGGGCCAAGCAACAATTCTCCGAACCTCGGCTGGGCTGAGCAATAATTCTCCGAACCTCGGCTGGGCCGAGCAATAATTCTTCGAACCACGGCAGGGTCGAGCAATAATTCTTCTAACTAAAGGCCCAGCAAAAAACCGAAGCACGCAAACCCCGATTAAAGCCGAAAGGACTTCCGAATAGTCCCTAGAACTTCGGCTAGTTTGAAAAAATGTACGCTGCACAAAACCACTGACAGACACAAAGTATGTGCCTTTAGGCCTTGGCAGGCCCTACACGGTCGCCCGCGGGCCCCAGACGAAAGCCAACGAATTCCCCCTGCTGCTAAATCCCCGGAATCTCACCAACCAAACGCCTGTCTCGCCCCATGGACGAGATCACAACTCAGCGCGTAAACCAATGGGACCGCCCAGACCCCCCGACAGTTCGAACAGAAACGAGTAGTTTTTCTTTTACTATGAGCTAAACGACGATTTCAGAGAACAATAAGTTGTCAAAAAAGGCCTTTTTCATTGATTGAAAAGGTAAATACGAAAAGAAAAAGAACAGAAAGAAAAGAAAATGGCCCCCGCAAGGGTCTAACGCTTCCCGCCAGGAGCCGCCGGGTCTTCCTCATGCCGGGACAGATCGGCAACTTGTTGGTGAAGGGATGCTATCTCCTCCCTCTGTTGGTCTGCGACCCGGCGGAGGGCTTCAACCTCCCTCGTGGAAATGGTAATGTACTCCTCAACCACCTTCTCGAGCTGCTCGTGGCTCGCGAAGGCTGATGCCAGGGATATACCGTCGACCAATACAGCGGTACGGCTCCCCTGAGAGCCCCTGCGGCCACCGTTGGACGATTGTTCCCCATTTGAGAGGTCATGTCACAAATTTTTAAGAGGCTAGCCGAAAGGATGGTAAGCACTAGCATCCCTCCCATCCGTATTTATTCCCCTCAGGCGGGTATCTTGATCCGTCGGTCATAAATACCGACCCATGAAGATTCGCCACCTGTCGTCACTCTGACGGGCACCCACAGGACGCGAGGGGTCGTGCCCCTTCCCGAGGAAGATCGGGAAATGACGATGGACTGCTCGAAAACCCCCTCCTCTAGAAACTGGGTTCCTCCCGATCTGCCGGGCCCTCGCACAGTAAATACCCTCGAAACTCCCCCTAATTGCCTTGAATTGGCCGCCTTTGGAAAATGCGAAGAAGGAGTGTCAGCACCTGCCGCTGACTCGCTTCCCTTGGAAGTAGCCAAAGACATAAGTGTCAGGCGTACCCATGCGCCATCCGTTCTGCCTCGGCGCTCCGCACCGAATCTCGCAAGAACCAAACATCATGAGTCTCGGTAACGACCAAGTCATCCCCTCGAGCGATAATTCTCTGAACCTCGGCTTGGCCGAGCAACAATTCTCCGAACCTCGGCTGGGCTGAGCAACGATTCTCCGAACCTCGGCTGGGCCGAGCAACATTCTCCGAACCTTGGCTGGGCCGAGCAACGATTCTCCGAATCTTGGCAGGGCCGAATAATAAATCTCTGAGCTTCGGCCAAAGCAAGGAATTATCAGACAATCTCCAAGGATCCAACCGAAGTCGGGCAGCCTATGAGCCCCGGCAGGGTCGGATAGTGCGGAATCCTTGGACAAGCGCGAGCGATATCCCTGCACCTCGTTTCATCGCCGATAACAACTCTCGGCACCAAAGAAATAGAAATTAGGGGAAAGAACAAAACTTTCTTTATTTCATAAACATCAAATCAAATTACAATCGCCTGAGAGGCATTACAAGTGCATTGAAATGCATGAAATAAAAATGGGTACATAACTCGGGCAAACTACTCCAAGGCAGCTTCGAGCGACTATGATGCTTCGGCATCCGGTCCAGCAAATCAGGTAAACCACGGGCCAGTCAGCTCGAGCCGATAATGAGCGGACATGGCCCAACCGTTGTGACCAGCTTCGGTAAATAATGATATCTTGGCGTCCCAACTGAGATATCAGAGAAATCGGAAAGGGTGGACGGGACATTACCCCAAATCACCCAACAGAGGGCCCTCCAACGAGTAGGAAGGAAGCTCGCGGGCCCTGGCACCGGAGCGCTCCCCCAAATCGGGTGTGTACCGCTCCACCTTGCCCAAACTCAAAGGTAAGGTACCTGCAGGCGACACACCATCATTCCCTCCCCATGTGGCGAAAGATTCCCTAGGCGGGCGAGCCCAGGAATCGGGCAGTGGAGGAGGAGAAATTCATGCGAGTCTTGGGGAGCCCGCGTACACTTCCTTCCGTACGTCCCCAAGGGGGAACCACAAAGGTCACACGGGAAGCGTATATGTGCGCTCTCCATGCAATCTCTGCAGACCTTCTGTGCGCTCTCCATACGATCTCCGGAGTTTCTTCCTTGAGGGCAAGCCACCCTCCGACGGCTCCTTCATCACCCCAACTGTCCGGAGGACAACGATGACTTGCGGGAGAAAAGCTCGGTCCTTCCGCTCTAAGCCCCAAATGAACAGGCATTGTGTGCCCCTCCATAGTTTACAGAAAAGAGAACTTTGGGATGGCCCAACACAACCCTCTTTCCCCTTTTTATAGGCGAAGACGGATCGAGAACAGCTGTCAGAGTGGAAAACCCCGGGACTTAAAATGCCAAGCCTACGCCACCACATGGCCTCCTAAAATGAAAATAGCGCCTCCCAATGCGCGTCGAGCACGTTGCCCGAACCATGACGTATGCCAAAAGATTACTTCTGACCCCAGATCATGAGTTTTAACGCATAAAACCATCCGCCGACCTTGCAGATACTGGCAGATCCGGGAGATCGTCCTGCGAAAACGACATCCTCCAATGGCAAACGAGCACTAACATCGCACGCCAAAGCAACCTATGTTGGAAAAGGTTGACATAATAAAAGCTCATCGAAAATTGCCAGGCAACCTTTTGCTAGCCACAGGGCCGTACCATCTACTTCGGTGAAACTAGAATCGACCCGCCTTGGAAAAGATAAAACACTGGTAGGGGTAATAAATAGATGTGAAGGTGAAACCCTCTTTTCACCAAAAAAGAATAAGGAGATGGCAACGATGATTCAGCGAACCCCCAGTTCGGGGACGAACTCCCCTCTTTTCATCAAGGATGCAATCGCAGTTTGATCACTAATAAAATGAACTCCCTCAGCCCTAGCCGAGCTACTTTGTCCCTCGGCCCTAGCCGAGCCATTTCATTCTTCGGCCCTAGCCGAGTTACTTTGTCCCTCGGCCCTAGCCGAGCCATTTCATTCTTCGGCCCTAACCGAGTTACTTTGTCCCTCGGCCCTAGTCGAGCCATTTCATTCTTCGGCCCTAGCCGAGTTACTTTGTCCCTCGGCCCTAGTCGAGCCATTTCATTCTTCGGTCCTAGCCGAGCCACTTTGTCCCTCAGCCCTAGCCGAGCCATTTCATTCTTCGGCCCTAGTCGAGTTACTTTGTTCCTCGGCCCTTGAAAAGCTATTTCATTCTTCGGACTTGGTCGAACCACCATGTCATTCGGCCTAAGCCGAGTTAAATCATCTCTCAACCTCCTTTTATACCAGGCTACATTGTCGCCCGACCTTTTCGTCGAGACAATCCCTATGCCTTGGCCCCTACTAGGATGTTCCTTCAAAATTCGAGACAGGAAACCACCCAGGGAAGACAAGCAAATGAAAAATGGTTGATCCATTTATTGACTTCCAGTCAAACTACAAAACAAAAGAAAGGAAAAGCACATATAGCCCCCCAAAGGGTCAGGACTTGGGGTCAATCCCAGCATCTCCTGCGGCAGCATCAGCAGGGGCATCGCTTGGCCCCCCTTCTCGAAGGTGTCACGACGGGATACATTGATAGTCGCATCGACTCCCAGAATAGCTTCGAGGTCGACATCAGATATTTCTCCATACTCGTCCTCCTCGACCCCCGGGGTGTACGCTTCATAATGTTCGGCTTCCAGGCACGATAGGTCCAGGTCAGGATAAGCCTGGGCAACCTTAGCCCGCGCCTCATCTTCACCCAGCTGAAATGCATCGGCGCAGGCCGCCTGCGTTCGTCGACAAATTCGGTGGATTTATTGTACTCCTCCACCACCGAAGAGGCCCGCGCATTTGCCTCAGCTAATTGCTTCTCCAGTTCGGAGATCCTTCGGTGCCTCGAGGCCGCCTCTTCTCCGAACGCCGCTAACCGCCCCTGAAATTCTGGCTCACCCTGTCCAATTGCGGGCAAAAAGCCAGGTAAAACGAAAGTCAAAAGACCAGGATGAGTAAAACAAATAGCGCCCTACCTGTTGGCCCCACCGGGCTAGCTCGCCCTCCAGCACGTGGACCCTATTGAGAGCCCTAGACTTGGCCGATTGGTTTTGACGAAGGCTCTCTTCTAGCTCGTCCACCCGAGACTGAGCGTCCTCGGTCTCTTGATGAGCATAATCGAGCTCATTAGAAAGTCGAGCAGCCCGTTCATCCGACCATTTCAGCCGATCCTTTGTATCGGCGAGCTCTTTATTTAGGCGGGTGAGGTGGTCCTGCTGCCGCCGGCACTTATGCTCTTCCTCCTCGAGCCTTTTGCTCTAGCTGACTTTATCTTCGGCGTGACTAGCTTTCAGCTGGTCCCACCTCTTATCAAAGAATAGTTGCATGGTTTTAACCTTGCTCTCGTGCTCCGCCCTGGCCTGAGAAAGCTCTAGACTAGCCTTCTCGGATTGCTCACGGAAGCCTTGGAGCTCACCAATCTGTATGGTGAGTTGGGAGGCTCTTTCCCTCTCAACCGCAAGAATCCTGTGGGTCTCCCCAAGCTCCCGCTGGAGTTCACCAACCTGTACGGCGAGTCGATGGACTCTCTCTCTCTCAACCGCAAGAATCCTGTGAGCCTACCCGAGCTCCTTCTAGAGGACCACCAGGGCTCGAGAGAGTTTATCAGTAGAATCCGCCCTCTCCTTGAAGTGATCAGCCTCGTAGCGGGCTCGAGCCCAAGCTCCAAGAGCCAGATGTAAGCGCCATTTCAGTGCCCTCATAATCAGGGCACTCTGCAAAAAAGGATCACACGCATAAAAGACATAGTCGAACTAATCGACTAAAGACCCAACTTCGGTGTGACAACCTACCCGAGACGCGTAGTCTGTGGCGATCCTTGTGAGAGCAAGATCGTCAATCTCGGAAAGAAGAAAAGCCTAACTCGGCACCCCAGAGCGGCGGAAGGCTATCTCAACAAGGTCCTCCGAATGACCCCCTCCTGTTGAGGAACTCTCCTCCCTTGGAACGCGGACCGCATCAGAGCGGAGAACCTGGCGCTCACTTCCGGGTCGCGTGAGTGAAAGTCTGCGCCCAGAGAGCCAGCCAGAACACCCGCGACCCATGAGCTTCTCGATAAGCCAGCTTCCGCCGCCAGGGCCCTCGCTTGAGAAGCTTCGGGCGTTTCGACTCCGGCTAGGAGAGCCCCAGCCGGAGCATCCCCTTCGCTCGCCGGCTCCCCTCCTTCTCCTTCTTCCTCTTCTTCTTCTTCTGCTTCTGTCTCCTCAGGAACCCCCCTGTCCATAACAACTCTTCAGGAACTTCTGCTCCCCTCGGAGCCTCCGGTGCCTCGGCGGAAGGCCCTTCACCAGAAAGCCCCCCGCGAATTTCGGTCGTTAGTTCGATGGGTTCGACCATCTCCTCGTCTCCCGCTGGCTCTCCTACCAGCGACCCAGGCCGAACCTCAGCAGCCACAACCGCTTTTCTCGCCTCGATGGAAGTAGAGATGGCTCCCACCACTGCCTGTAACCTCTCCGAACCACTAGCCTCCCATGAGGGAGACCGAACCGCCCCGTCTGCGGGGGCTCCCAAACCAACCGGCGTCTCTCCCTTGCCGTCGTCGGATAGAACAACGACGGGAGGGGAGGAAACCTCAGCAACCTCCTCCGAAACCCCCGCAACATCCCGATCTTCACCCCCGGACAGACCCTCCTCCGGCACCGAAAGATCGTGTGCCGCCGGAACTTCGGTAGTTTCAGCCCGCGGCGACAAGGAACGCCGACTATCACCGTCTCCCTCGATCCCCCTAGAGCGGGAGCCGGAGGGGTGAGACCTCTTCTCGGACCGATGCTTGCTGCTGGAGCCAGATCTCCTGCGGCGCTTTCCCAGCTCCTCCCTCATCTGGTCTGCGAGCGCCGACCTTTCGGCTGTAGGGGCAATATGATTCGCCCGTTAGTTCGCACATAAATCAAAGATGGAGCCACGCTAAACTATCAACTACGGAGTAATACTCACCGCGAGGATCGACGGGGCTCAATCCGACCGCAAAAAGAGCATCCTCTGATAGGAGAACGCTGGCTGGGAGCGCCCGACTGCCGCGCAGCACAATCAAATCCCTTTTCTCCGAATCGGTCAGCTCCGGATGCCCCTCCGGATCCTTCACGTATTGCCCCCATACCCGAGGGAAATCCGAGCCAATATTCCTCTCAACAATGAAGAATCGCGACTTCCACTCCTTTATCGATGACGGGTTGTCCGATATCATCTTGAAGGATCTCCGGGGACCGATGTAAGGCCATTCTGAGGCCCTCCCGGAAACCAGATTGAAACACACCCTAAATATCGAAAGGGTCGCAGTCACTCCAAGGCGTTTACACAATGAGATAAACCCGATGAGGTTGCGCCAACTGTTGGGAGCCACCATGGTGAAGCATATGTTGTAGAACTTCATCACCTCCCGCACCAATGGATGGAGAGGAAACCGGAGACCTGCCCTCAAACTTTTCTCATAGCAGAATGCCCCATCCCCTAATCCTGATGTCACCCTATCCTCAGTCATCGGAAGCAACAAGACAACGTCCTGGGGGATCTTATACAAGCAGCGTATCCGCTCCAGGTCCACCAAGGTCACCTCCGAAGCCTGGTCGCTTGGGCTCACCATATCTTCGATCGCAAGAAATGCTGAGCAAGATCGCAGCGAAAACGGAAAGACGAAGTTCTCTAAAGGAGAGCGAAAAGGGCACTATAAATAAGGATAGCGCCGCCACGACTCCATTTTTCCAATTGAAACCGCCTCAGGGTAAGGGTGAGGCGTCCCAACCTAGGCGTCCAGAACTGCCACTACGGGTGCCGTGAAAACCGAGATTTCCCACGCGGCGCTTTCCCGGCCGTTACCTTCGCCCCTAAGGAATGATGGATCCACCTCGGAAAGGCAAGACGGCCTCACGGCATTAATTAGGGCATCATTGTGCAGGCTATCAAATACGCATCCCCAAATGCAGATTGCGCCACTTAAGCCTACTCCCTACGCCCGAACCTACGCTTTGAAATAGGGAGTGGGGGGCATGTGTTGAGGGGTAGAATCATCATTGCATTGATAACCGTGCAAAGAAGCTAAGATCAGCCCCGTCCCTCCGCCCACTACGATATGCCCCCGAGGAACAAGCTAAACTAATGTGGTCCGGCAAGCCATGCGACCCATGGCTCGTTTTCTTTTTTGGGTTTCCATAGCCCAACCTTTCTGAACTACCTGTAACTCAACCTTCCCCGAGCTACCTATAGCTCGGCCTCTCCGAGCTCTCATAGCTCGGTTTCTCCGAGCTACCTATAGCTTGGCTTCCCTCGTGCCTCCCATGGCTCTGCTTCCCCGAGCTTCCCACAGCTCATTTTCCCGAGCCTTCCATGGCTCGGTTTCCTCGAGCTTCCCATAGCTCGGTTTCCTCGATTTACCGATGATTCATTTTTCTCCGAGCTACCTATAGCTCGGCTTCCCCCGAGCCTCCCATGGCTCAGCTTCCTCTGAGCTTCCCGAAGCTCGGCTCCTATAAGCTCCCATAGCTCGGCTTCCCCGAGCTACCTATAGCTTGGACTTCCTGAGCTTCCATAGCTCGGTTTCCCCGAGCTATCTGTAACTCGACTTCCCCCGAGCCTCCCACGGCTCACCTTCCCCCGAGCTTCCCGAAGCTCGGTTTCCTCGAGCTTCCACAGCTTGACTCCCATGAGTAATCCATGATTCGACACTTGCCTCCGTGGAACCCGACGCGGGGGAGCCTAGGCCCATCATCATAGAATCCCAAACAAAGAATCACATTGAAGAGTGGTCTAAGACCTAATATAACTACCTGGGACCTACGCATCTATCAGATCTCAGGCCATCAAAGAGCTCTACCAGCCGTCGATCCCTCAACGAACAGGATATGGATCCCACCGGCCTTACAACGGCCTGATTCGATTCATTCCCGTATCCTAACAACCTTCGAACCTTCCAAAAGGCGCTCAAGATCCAGGTCATTGTCTATAAATACGACATCCCCAGATTCTCTCAGATATCCGCTCACAGCCCCTGGCTCACTCTCACTCTCCTCCACTGCTCGTCGTGCTCCCCTGGAGCTCCCGATTGGCCATCCTTGGAGGGACTCCCTAAAGGGATCCTTCTCCCCATTCTCTGTTGATCGTCGGTCCCTGCTGACTTAAGCGTCGGAGGGTCTTCCGCAGAGGGCCACCCCCAACGCCTCTCACGTGAGGACTTCTGTGCAGGTACGCCCAGGAGGAAACCCAGATCAGGAGACCGGACGCACCCGAGTCGGAGGACAGATCCCGACAGCAACAAATATAATATATATATAAAATATATAATTAATACCCAATAAAAAAATATTACAAATATATAATATAATTATTATAATTATATATCATAAAGTATATATATTTTATTTTAATATAAATAATTATTTATAATAAAAATACAATATACATAATATTAAGTAAATAATTATTATAATAATTAATTAAATATTACAAAATATTTTTATTAACAATATTAAAAATACCACATAAGTATAATAATTAATATATAATATTATCATGGCAATAACAACTATTTATATTTCTTATATTAAAAAATATAAATTATATTCATAATATGTACTATTATTATATTTTTAAAATAAATATTATATTATATTATATTATTATCACATAATAATGATAATTTAATAGTATTATTAAGTTGTTGTTATTATTATTATTATTATAGTAAAAGATTTTATATGGTAGATATAATATTTTAGTATATATTATTTGCATAATATTAAATATTATTAATATATTAGTATAAAACATTCAATAATAATATAAATATAATTATATTGAAATAATTCATTGTTATATAATTTGATATAATATTTTTTTAGTATTTATATTAATGTGTAAAAAATAATTAAAATATTTATATATTATATTATATTAATATTTAAATTATCTTATTTCAAATGTGTTTTGTTTCGAAGGATAATATTAAAAAATGAAAAGAACATTTCATGGTTGGCAATGTAACATTGTCTAGGCCCTTGAGGCAATTAGCAATGTTAAATTTTATAAGCATTCTCAAATATGCTGAGCTAAATAGAGTAACATACCATTGCCAAGCATCATTGGGAATCTTTAAGATTCCATAATAGAAGCCACGAGGGAGCGCATCTTCCCTCGTTATGCTCTTTTATGTTTTGGATTGTAAATTGTAAATAGCTAGACGTACGCATGACATATAAATATTTTGTTATTTATAAAATCTTGGATCTTAATCACTATGTTAAGAAATTAAGCAGATTTTGTCCCAAAGAGAAGGAAAATAAATAAAAGATAAGTCTTGCGGTGCCGGCATGAGGGGGTAATAAGGACTTGTTCCTGCTTCTAGGACAAAAAAAATAACAAATTCTATGAATCAGAAACTAGACTCCATCATCAGTTTTTACAGTGCTGCAACCTTGCTTACAATGGACTTGAAGCCCGAGGTAGTGCCCACTTCAAAATAATTATCCGGCTAGTCTCCAGGAAAATCTTATACGTAGCGATTCAAAACTTTTCGGTAGCAATTACTGCCACGGATGGAGCACCATTTATATGCATAGAACTATGAGGGAGCCACTACAGCAGTCACAAAATAAGGTGCTCTTTGAAAAGCACGGAGGATTAATCAGCAAACTGTTTGGCTACCCTCTTAAAATATAAACAGGGGTCTGAAGGAGTTTTCTCCAGCAACTCAGGCATATGTAGCATGGCCAAACATCTTAACGTTCAAATCTCTTAATGTTTGATAGCAAGACTTTTTTAGGTTCTAATCGTCAATACAATTCTAAAACAAGGACAATAATGAGGCAATAGGGTAAAATCTCTCCCTTCAGCCCTCATGTTTAGAACGATCTGCCCTATCATCAAAGTACTTCCATCACCAACTCCATCTGAGTTTTCCCTGTTCATATCAACATCTGCCTCTTCTGTTGCAGACGATCTACTTGCATCTGTAGGACTTACTTTCTCTGTTGTATTAACCACAGGCTGTTGTCTGTCCATCATCCCTGACAATGCCAAAGTTGGGGACCACTCAAGGACATCATCAATAATGTTTGAAACCTTCTTTTGATACCTGCAAATGGAAAATAAAACTAGTTAGAGTTACAGGTACAAGATGCATGCAAACAAATGGAATACACCAAGTTATTATAGAACACAACTATAAGGTTGTGATAGTTTAGTTCCTCATGTAGAAAAGAACACAACTATAATTAATCCCATGATCAAGAAACTTATGACCAGGGTGTGGTCATATGGACATCCAGCTATACATATTTAGAGAATAAGCAGACATCCCGCAGAGAAAAATGATCTTTCAGACTCCAGCCATAAAAATTTATATGCAAAACTAAAATCCATGATTAATTTGAGACCATGCTTTCCTCATGTGTGGCATTATGCTCCCAGGAACAGTAATGCCTTATGCGACTCCGAGTGAGAGGAATTGTTTGACGGACATTATGTGAAGCAGATCCATTTGCCATGGAGCAATTTCAATAAACAATTCAAAAAATAGCCTTTTCTCTAGAATATTCATAAACAATGAAGACTAGCTAAAGGAGAATATCTTTATTCAGGTATACTGAAATTCAGAACTCACCTGGCTCTAGCAGCCTCATCAGGTGCATGGCGCCGAAGCAAAAATATGATCAGCACAGTAGCAATAGCATAAGTGAGCCGTGATGTCCATTTTGGGGGTTCTGCTTCATCTTTCTGAGGCCAAAACTGGATCAACTCTCTAAATGTCGTTTCTTCAGCATTGATATTTGGGAAAAACCAAATGCGCTTTCCAAGAAGGACATATAGAAGTCCAAAGACTGCAGCCCTCACTGCAAACCAAAGAATGACATCAAAGAAAATGAGAGAGAAGGCTTGGCTTATTTTGTTTCGGAATACTAAGTCCAGAAGTCAATAACAATACTAGTTTAATAGAGAGAAAAAAAACAACTCACTCCAAGAAATGATATTCTTATTTCATCTATAGAGATAAAAAAATAGTTCCAAAGGACAAAAACGGAAGAAGAAAATAAAAATTAGCTCCAATAAAATAAAAGAATCCCCAGAAAGCTTCCAGATAAAGCCATTCAAGATGCATTTACAGAGCTAGAGTCAATAGACTTCTGAAGCTTAGCAACTTGCTGCATGTTCTACTCCCCCCCCCCCCCAAACCAAAAAAAAAAAAACAAAAACAAAACAAAAACAAAAAAAAAAAAAATGGGGATGATATAATACAGAAACTAGCTAGAGGTAAGGAACTCATATTTCACAATGAATAAATCCTATTTGTGTAGGTTAAATATAGTAAAGCCAGGAATAATTTAGTACAGTTCATTGTGTTTATGACTACAACAAAGTCTTCATAGCCTGCTCCAACAGTGGTCAAAAGTTCAGACAATTTATCATGCAACAATAGCAAAGGACTAAAAATTCTTTTGGAGATAAGATCATGCAGATGAGTATGATCTGACAGTAACAATACTCTCAACAATATCCTTCTCCCTCAAAGATAATTTTATTGTCCACAGGTTCTATATATATTTTTGGAGCAGGTCTCCAACCTTAGGCAATGATTCAGAAGTTGAAACCATACCAAGTCGAGTTCTGGCCTATTCAGTTTATAAACACATAAAGTCATGTATATTGTAATATAAGATCCATGAAATGGTCGTTGAGATTACATGTGATTCTCTTGATTTCATCAGGAAGAATATTCCTTTGAATCTTGATTTGCATTCAAATGTTATGTTGGAAGCTGCATAAATTGCAGATACCAGTATGAAACAGGTCAAACAGCAAAGTTCCCTTTTTCCCCCTTCTTCGCTTGAGGAAAGACTTTCAAGAACAAGGGATAGCAAATATCAACACAGTCAAGGGAGTTGTATAGATTGTATGAGGTAGCAAAAGAGCCCTTTTCATGATTACAATTCCTGATTATTGAATTGTCCATTTACATTTTATAATGCAATACACATGCTTAATAAAATTTATTATGACAATTTGATTAAATTCTTCTAACAAATGAAACTTACATAAAAGCAGGCTTACTATAAATAGCAGAGCACCAGCGCATGTATAGAGAACAACTATCTTGCACTGATAAGGATAAACAGGAAACAGGCACACAGCTAATGCCACCAGAGGCCAGAGAAAGGAAATAATTGTCTGCCATAGTGTCTGTCTTTTCATAAAAGTCCATGCAAAAAAAGCATCATTTTCTGAGAAAACTTGCTCCTGCACAAGGTCAGGGTAGGAAAAAAAGTCAGAAGCATAACTTCACAATCTTAAAATAGCAAAGCAATGTGTAATGTAAGCACTGTTTTATTAGGACAACAATTGGATACACGACTCAAAGTTCACTAGACTTCTAGCTTATTCCAACATGTACGCATATTTATGTGTCGTATGCAATGTTCAGAAGGCACTTGATCATCCCCTGCAGTCAAATAACACGGTAGTAATGCATATTAACAGCCTAAACTGTTTATCATGATCTACAACATCTAAGGTTCTTATAAACAGAACTTCAAATGTTTAGGAAACTTATAACCATAGTTTCACATCCTAATGGGGGATGTTGAAATAGGCTATCATCCCAAGTGTCAAGATGAGACCAGCACGCCATTACCTTAACATCCCAATCAGCATATTTTGTGACATTCTCGTCCAAAGTATCGGTAACAGGATGGGACGCCAGTTATCCCATTCTACGAAAAAATTGGGATAGCTCAATCCCACAAAATTTTAAAACCTTGCTTATAATTAATGTACAAGGAATCACAAAATGAAACATTTTCTTAGCTTGGTTAAGAATTGTACAGACCAACCAACATGGTTTGAAAGATCCACAGAATGCACACAAACTGCACATAACCAACTTATCGACCTTTCAGGATTGTACATTGCATTCTGCTTATTTTAAAGCACCTGGGACATGAACCAAATAGCTTATGCGGGTGCATGCATACACATGGCAAACTACAAGCATAATGCTGAATAGATTGTATTGTTTTAACATTAAAAGTAACCAGCATTTTCCAATATAAAGCAAAACATGGCATTTTCTATTCGAAAGATTCAAGATTTCATATAAAATTGGAAGTCAAGAAATAATTATTTAAGTTTCAACCAGACCAGTCCTAAAACATTTCAAAGTAAAGCAATAGCATTGAATTGCTCTATAAGTACAGACTACAGTAATTCTGATATCATATCTAATCAGCCCACACTGTAAGAAGCTAGCAAGGTATCTTGAAAATAAACATAGCGACCAATGACACAAAGATTAAAGGAAAACAGTCCAGTCACTAAACAGCATTAATGCCTGAATTGCTAGTACTTCTAATCCCAAGATGGCTAACTATGAGCCTTGAACAAGGTTTTTAAGTTCCGGCTGGACAAGAGGCATCCCGGCCATCCCATCCTAGTCCTGTGAAAAAACAGAACTGACATAAGGGTAGAACCCCAAAATACATCCATGCAGTAAGAAAGTAGCAGAAAAGAGAAGAAAACGAAAGGAAAGAAAGAGATGATGAAGAAAAGAAAAAAAAATGAAGGAAGAAAATAAAGAAAAAAAGAAGACTAAGAAAGAGAAAAAAGAAACAAAGAAAGGAATGAAGGATAAAAAAGAAAAGAAGAAAAGAAATCAAAAAATAAAATAAAGAAATAAAGGAAAAAATAAAGCGAGATAGATGAAGGGTACCTAGTGGGATGCTTGACGAAGAGGGCCACGAAGAAAGGGTGGGGCAGGGGAACATCCCATTCCATAGAGAAGCTAGGATATTCCCATCCAACATGATTTAAAACCTTAGTTTAGGTACAATATAAATTAAGAGCATATTATTATTAGTTGGTAGTAATTTCTTTTTACACAGGCTGCAACTAAAAGAAAAGCAAGAACACAATCCACACAAAGGTACAAAATTTGTTGAATAGCATCAAGACCATATCTGAGGCAAGTAAAACTCAGAATTCTACAAATGCTGGCATTAGAAAGACCTCATTACAGCTTAGAACTAGACAAAAGGAGTGTCATATTTATACTGGCATGAAATGAAGATAGATGGGCATGGATTCAATACATCATTTATGATCCAAACCAAATGATCAATAACCTAAAAGAGTGACCGATTAAGTTAACCTGACAACTAGACTCCTACAAGTATGATCCAATCTTGCAAGTGTACTTGTACAAGAAATCTACAAGTATGATCCAATCTTGCAAATGTGTTTATACAAGAAATCTACCTCAACATTCTCATCTACTTCATATGCAACTTATGTTCATCTACTTCATATGCAACTTATGTTCATGTGTTCATTTTATTTTCCAGGACTAGATTCAAACAATGTTCTTGACCTAATTGTTATCTTTGTCATTCATGTTTGTATCTAGGCTCACATCATCTAGGTAAAAGGACACCTAACTTAGTTATCAGAGCCTCCTTTTATTATGTAAAAATACAACCCCGTTCCTATCTTATTTTTCAAACTAAGATCTGCAGCAAGAACTTCTAGGATGTCACATCAATTTATCTCCTTTTTTTTAATATATTGCATCATTATCGTTAAATATCCCAATTTAAGGTTGTGTTTGAAATAGGGGATAAAGGGGGATATCCCCTTTATTCCCAAAGGCTATAACTACAAAGGATAACTTTGAAAAAGTTTAACCTAACCATGGGTTATCCCCTGAACTTATTCCCTAGGAACCCTAGGAATAGCTAGTTATCCCTCCACCTATCTCTTGAGGGCATATTTGTCAATAATAAAAATTTAATTTGCCCTAAGTCATGTCCTTTTCACTTGTTCCTCTCGTTCGAAAAGCCCTCATCCCGATCTCTCGATCTCCTACTCCCGTCTTCCGCTCCCAATCTCCTGCTCCCGTCTTCCGATCTCCTGCTCGATCTCCTGCTCCAGTCTCTTGATCCCGACCCAGCCCTATAACTACTTCTCGGCTAAGTTTTTTCATCTTCTTGGCATCTTGGCGTCGTACAAGATCTTGCCGCCGTCTCTTGAGGTTCTCGTCCGAAGGATGGCGATGGCAAGGGTGAGCTCCGGCCCCTCGTACCCCGAGAGGTTCTACATCACCGCCTCATACGCCGAATTCGATGGATCGTGGAACTCCTCCTCCGGCCAAATTTCTAAGTTCCGGAATGATGTCGCCCTCTTGCTCTACGTGCTCTACAAGCAAGAGCATGTTTTCTTACCCAATTTCTTATCCATTGATCTGCGGTTCTTCTTTGAGAGTTTGATGTTTTCTAGGTCTTGATTCGTTCACAGGGGTTGGGATCTGTGTCTATAATTTTGATTTTCGATTTTTTGGTATATTTTTTGTTGAATGCTGTTTTCGTATTGGAATGGTGGTAGATCTGGGGTTGGCAGTCGATAGTGCTATTGGCATTGAGATAGATTTTTTAATCTGAGTTTTTCTTTTGGTTTTATGATTTCATTTTGATCTGTGATGTTTGAGGTGAAATGCACGTGTTTGTACAATTAGCTGCAAAAATGATCAAGTTGATGATCAATTGTTGCATTGTTTCCTGGTTGCAGGCAACAGTTGGGCCTTGCAATATTCCAAAACCCAGGGCATGGTTGTTTCTGCCATTTTCATTTGACTCATTTGCCTTGCTCAACCCTTTTCATTTATCTTCCAGATGGTCATATATCCTCTGGAAGCATCCAGAGAGGTATGCTTCCCATGATGTGCATGGAGCTGCTTGGCGCATGCGTCTGTAAAAAAAATGATTCCCTAATCAGAATCTGTTTTGTATACTATAATGAATACGAATTTCAGTTCTTCCAATTCAATGACTTTTCGAAAACCACAGCTCCGTGGGTTTGATCACCACAAGTCTTTCATCCCACCAAAAAAAATCACTACTCCTGGTGGCTTGATCTTTAGACGCGCCTTGTTTCTGTCTTCAGACACGCGCTCCGCAGAAAGAGAGAGAGAGAGAGGAAGGCTTGATCTGGACCGCTGACCAAATCAATTGTTGAATTATAATTTGTAAGGGTAGTTTGGGGTTTAAATGGCCTTTTTTGAGGGATATCTTCTCCTATCCCTTCAATCAAATACAACCGGAGGGGATAAGAAAAGGTTATCCTAGAAAATGACTTTTTTGCATTTGATAGGATCAAAAGGATAGCCAGGGAAGGATATCCCCTGATAAACTCTATCGTGTACACTTATCCAGGAATAGCATTTTTTGTATCAAATACTACCTAAGTCCCAGAGGCTTATGTGCATAGAATAGAATCCAATTATATCCCTTCATCAAGCCTCCAGGATCATACATGCAAAAGAGACTATCACAATGTTATCACAACTAGATAAGGCACTGGCTATTCAGTTCATATGGCTTCTTCTCTACAAATCTTTCCTTGTCTTGAGGATCAATTATGGAAATGGTATCTCACATAAG
Source organism: Calamus simplicifolius (assembly GCA_900491605.1). Lineage (NCBI taxonomy): Eukaryota > Viridiplantae > Streptophyta > Magnoliopsida > Arecales > Arecaceae > Calamus > Calamus simplicifolius. The sequence goes on from UESW01004152.1 coordinate 489,731, forward strand.
TGATGCTACTAGAATTAGGGATGGCAATTTTTTTGTTTGGCTGTTTACCCAGTCGGTACCATTTTTAACGGATCGAAGAATCCCCGGTCTAAACGGCTTAACGAATAACGGGGATTTTTTGTTAATGGCTAAACGGGTAAACGGTCCGGGAACGGTATTCTCCGCCCCATCCCCGTTTACCCATCCTCGTCCCCGTTAACTCTAATATAATATATTTAAATTTTAAATATATATATATATATAAAATTAAAAATTAAAAATTAAAAATTAAAAATTAAAAATAAATAAAATATATATTCCTGACTCTTGCTTTTCTTTCTTTGACGCAGCCGTCTCCTGCTCTTCCTTCGTTCACCAAGCCCTGCTCTTCCTTCTTTCACGCAGACCAGACGAGAACCTAGCTCCATCACCAATCGTTGTCCCATCGACGCCCTCCAACACATTTTTCTTTCTCTGGTATGCTCATCTCTTTCCTTTATTTTTAAAGAAAGATATCTCTTTATTTTTTGCTTTGAAATTTGAATATATTCTTTTTTATGGTTGTTGCATTAAAAATCTTCATTTTCTGATTTTCTCCATTATTAGTTATTTTCTTTCTCACTTTTCGTTCTCTTCTTCCTTATCCTCGAAGTCGAAGCATCTCTTATATGTATCAATATCATCATTTGGTTATTCTCTATTAGTCTCCATCTCATCCTAAATTTTTTTTTATTTTTAATAAGTTATAAATTTACATAAAATAATTTTATTTTTTTATGTAAACGGCCAGTGGGTACCCGTTTGCCCTGCTGGGTATCCCATCCCCGTTCTGTTAACTATAACGGCTTAACGGGGCAAAAAATGGGAACGTTTTTTCCTAACGGGGATGGGAACAAGTATAGACCGCCTCGGACCATCTCCGGGCCGTTGCCATCCCTAGCTAGAATAGAGTATGAAACTTATTTCCTATGGTTACATAAGTAGAAATGAAAAAATGGACTAAGCTCACCAAAGTATTGAATAAGATTTTTTCTATATATATTTAACTAAGCATAAAACACATAACTGACATTTTGTTTTTTAAAAAAAGCAGAATAAAATAAGATGGCATTACTAGCATGTAGGTTCATGTTGTTATCTAGCATTAAATGGAAGTTTTACATTAAATGGAGTCTCTTTTCCTACTCTTCTGCACAAAAGGCTTTACTATCAAATATTCAAATTGCTTCAGATATATTCATACAAAAAATAAAATTATAAAACTTTAAAAATATAAAAATAAAAATTTAACTTAAAACATACTTCTCATATGTCCCTTCAACAGAAAGAGGCACTTACAGGATGAATCTCCAGATGAGCAGGCCATGAAGATAACTTTTTCTTCCCAGGCCTAACAGTTTTCACCACACGATCGCATCGTACAACAATGTTTTCTGCAGTAGTATGTTAGCAATATCTTCTGTCTCTAGGTCTTTATCTGATCCTAAAATTTCCTTAATCTCTGGATGATTTCTCAAGAAGACGGTGAAATCCTTCCCTCTAAAATACTCAACCCTTGTTTCTTGCAAAATAGCCCACCTGGACTCAAGTTGCTTGTTATCTCTAACCTTCTCCGCAAACAACTGAAACACATCTTTCTTTGTAGCTGACTTCTGCAAATATTATGTAGAAACATATCAAAACCTTAAAATATTATTTTTCTCGTGGTACTTATCAATTAATGACATTAAAAGAAAGAACGCAGAACAAGCAGGGAAATTGAAAAAAAGCAAAGTGAATCCAAATCTGCCTAATACTAAGGTAGTATACAAGGAGCATTCACCTCACACTCAAGTAACTCAGGGTGACATAAAAATGCCCACAAAATCCTCCACCCTCAGCAAGCATATAGGATCACAAAGCAAATTCATACAAACAGTTGGAGCATCAGGCCATAGGTTACATACTGCTTTAGCCAATGAAGATGCAGCACTCATGAAATAAACAACAAAGTTCCCAAAAGGGAACTATTTGAATTTAAAGAAGCTATCTATAAGAAGAACATGCATTGAAACTTTCAGCACTTATGAACTCAAAGTTATAAATGAAGCATGCTCAAAGACTGATTGCCATGGTGAAACCTTTAGTTAGAGGGAAATAAATACTTTCTTGCTGAGGATAAACATCTAGGTGAATTCATAGATTTCAACTTATGCCTTAAGACAATAAAACACAAACTATTCATTTAGTCGGATGCTTTTCAACATGGACTCCCTATGTTACAGCCTAATAATAATATGTAGGCATGCCATGATAATTAAGCAACCATATAACATGAAAAGATTCCTAAATAAAGAAAAGAAAAGAACAGTGATTGACTACTCATAAAAGCTACAAAACATACTAAATGGGGCCAATTTTGCTGATTCACAATAGCATTACGATTTCCTTGACTTAGGGATGTTACATCATGTTCGAAAGGATGCATATATTATGGATTATTAGATATAAAAAGGTAGAAAATCAGCTATGCTAGAGGCTTAATCCAGTCATGGCATGCCATCAAGATGGCAGCTCATGAAAGCAATACAACATAATTCTAAGGAAGAATATTTCAGGAAAAAATAAGACAAACATAAATATTAATCAAAAGGCAAAAAAATTAAAAACGTAGAACAAACTAGCAATCAATATTGCAAAAGAAATGTTGCACTGCTGTTTATATTTCACGTGCATCAGATATGACTATTATCTGCCTCACTTCATCATCAAACGGCATCAAAAATGAGGGGAAAATCCCACTACAATATGAACAACCAACTGGACTTGCTGAAAGAAGAACCAGCACCCAGAAAATCATTCCCTTCCAATTAGCTATTAGCTAACAGAATAAAATAAAACATTCTTTGATCTTGTACGACTCATCTGAAACTTTGAAAACAAAACCAAAATATTACAGATTTACCCAGAATCAATAAAAAACCAGGGTCAATATTGGATGCTCAGCCTGTGTAGCTCGCACATGGATAGCTTGTGTGACCCTTTACTCATTTCTAGATTATTTCCAGATTTCCTCAAATGCTGAAAAGCAATTTCAATCAAGTTAAATTTAAACTGCAAATGTTGAGATAACCTATAAGCATTTTGTCAGGGGTTTTCAGGAAACCTATAGAAATAAAACTGATGGACAAATAAGTCTCCTAGAGCATATATCTCAAAAAAAAAAAAAAAATAGATTTTCATATGATAGATTTTCATCAATAGCAAATGATGTGTTACATTTTAGTTACCCAAGTTGCCATGCATTGTTCCTTCAGTACAGCTTAATCAATTTACCCAAATCCCTCAACAACTTAATGAATCAAAAAATTGATTACTTCATTAAATAAAAAAGCAACTTCTCTGTCTCTAACTCTCCAAATTCAAGAAGACCTCAAACAAATTTCATATTCTTAATGACAATCAACAGGCAGTTAAAAGACTCCCTAATTATGCTCCACTTCATAATCATTCTCCACGAGGCAAAATCGATTCCTCTGTCTACAGGACAATTTGTTATCATTGCATAACCATCCCTAAGCTCACCCGTAGGAACAAGCAGCAGTTTTCAGACTAGATTATAATTTCCCCTGTTAAGATACCCTGATCATCACAATTTGCTTATAATTGGTTAAATGTTGTTGACACATACAAGATATTAGTCGGTATCAGTCACAATAACTCCTATGTTCTGCATCTCAAGAATCTAACAAGCTAGTGCATTCCAGCTCATTGGCATGAAACATTTTTTCAATTTTCAAGCAAAACAGCTTATGCCTAGACTTCCAACAAAACAATACAAGATATTTTGAGACAGGAGCAGAATGAAAAATCCATGTGCGATATGTTTCTCTATCAACCATATGCCACAAATTCTGACAAAACCACCACTTCAGAAATAATAATAATAAAGGGGAAAAAAGATATACTTGTCAAACATAAACCAGAAAAAACTACGTCATAACAACTGCTTACTACCTCATCCATTCAAGGAAAAGAAAACAAAAATCAGGCCGGCAAAGATTGAGGAGAAACACTAATTCCAGTTTCAAAACATCCAGAACGAAAGAAAAATTCCCACAAGTGTCACTACAAACGCAAAAATTGTGGGAAAAAACATAATTCCCGGTACTCTACAAGAAGATCTCGAAAACGAGAATAAAAACGGAAACGAGAAAAGAGGACTCTCGAAAACCTGCGACTCGATCCCGACAAAGAAAATCCCTCCCAAAATGCGACAGAAGCCATGGATCGAACACAAAGGGAATCGATTTAGGCCCACCACAGATACACGATGGAAATATCCTTAGTCGTACGTTAGATGAACCACGGGCACCATGGATCGAACATAACGGGCATCAATTTAGGCCCTCCTAGATATAGAGGGGGGACCGAGAACACGATGGAGGACGGATCCCTATAAAATTTCGAACAAGAAGACGACAGAGGGAGAAGAAATGGCGAACCTTGGAAGGGGTCTCCGCAAGATCTCTGCCGCCGACCGGGGCTCGCCGGACCCTCTTTCGCTCCGTTCCCGATTTCGTCATGCTCCACCGTTTTCTTCTTTCGCCTCTCGTCTCCCTTGGTGCTTGTTGGGTCCGGGAAAACGCCTGAACCGAAGCACGCGCATGCGTTGCACCGCCTAATCGTTGCCTCTTAAAACGCAAGCCAATTTTGTTGCCCGCCCGACCCTGGGAATTTTTATTTGCACCGCCTAAATTATTCGGTACAACCCCCTATTTAAAATATATATATATATTCTAAACCATCCTTCTGTTTTATTTCTCTCCACACCCCGTCCCTTCTCTAAACATCTTCTCTACTGTACTACCCTCTTTCTTCTCCCCGGCATAACCCCTCCTCCCATCTCTCTTCTTCTCAAGCATCATTCTCTCACTTTCAATACCTGCTCTTTTTTGGCACCCCCGACTTTTCGACATCAGCCCTCTTCGACTCAATACCCCTCCCTTTCGGCATCGTTGGCCAAACAAGACCAAACGAAGAGCCTTTGTTCGGTCTTATTTAGCTGAACAAAGGGCCTTTATTCGCCATGGCCCTTCGTTCGCCAAACAGAACCAATAGAGAGCCTTGTTTGGTCTTGTTTGATCGAACGATACCGAAGAAAAGGAACGCTGGGACTGTGCCGAAAAGTGGGGAGATGCCAAAAGAGAGCAGTGTGGAGAGTGGGAAAGGGTGCTAGAAAAGGAAAAGGAGATGGGAAAAGGAGGACGGTGCCGAAAAGGGGGCGGTGCCGAGAGAAGACATAGATGAGAAAAGTCCGGAAGAAGAGGATGGTGCCGAGAGAAAATAAGCTCAAAGAGGGACATTGCTGGAGAGGAAGGAGATGGGGACGGCACCTGAAGGGAGGGAGAAGATGGAAGCGGGGGTGGAGAGAAAAGGGAGAGGGCAGTTTAAAAAATTATTTTTTTAAAAAAAAGTGGGGTGTGAAGAGCAATTTGGGTAGTGCAAATAAAATTTCCCAGCTCTGCACCTTGGATGCACCGAATAAATTGACCAAGAGCCCATTCTACCTTTGTGTGATGACAAGGCAATGAGGCATGTTTGATGTTGTAATACGTAATCAGCTAGAAACTAGAACCTATCTGTTGAGGGGTAAAATTGTCATTGCATTAATAACCATGCGAAGGGGCTAAGATCAGCCCCATCCCCCGCCCGCTACATTACGCCCCCGAAGAACGAGCTAACTAATATGATCTAATGGGTCGAGCAACCCATAGCTTGGCTTCCCCGAGCTTCCCATAGCTCGGCTTCCCTCAAGCTTTCCGTAGCTCGACTTTCCCCGAGCTTCCCATAGCTCGGTTTCCCCGAGCTTCCCATAGCTCGGCTTCCCTCGAGCTACCCATGATTCGATTCTCCCGAGCTACCCATGATTCGGTTCTCCCCGAGCTACCCATAGCTCGGCCTTCCCGAGCTACCCATAGCTCGGCTCCCTCGAGCAATCCATGACTCGACACTCACCTCCGTGGAACCCGACGCGGGAGAGCCTAGGCCTATCGTAACAGAATCCAAACAAAGAATCATATTGAGGAGTGGTATAGGATCTAGAATAATGGCCTAGGACCTACGCACTCATCAGATCTCAGGCCATCAGGGGCCCTCCCAGCCGTCAATCCTTTAACGAACAAGATACGGATCCCACCGGCTTTGCAACAGCTTGATTTGAATCATCCTTGTATCCTAACAATCTTCGAACCTTAGAAGGCGCTCAAGATCCAGGTGATTGCCTATAAATATGATGCTTCCAGATTCTCTCAGGTATGCGCTGACACCCCTAGTTTACCGGCTTACATCACTCACTCTCTTTCTCCTTCACTGCTCGTCGGTGCTTCTCCAGAGCTCCCGATTGACCACCCTGGAGGGACTTCCCCAGAGAGATCCTTCTCCTTATTTCTGTTGATCGTTGATCCCCACTGACTTGAGCGTCGAAGGGTCTTCCGCGGAGGGCCACCCCCAACGCCTCTCGCGTGAGGACTTTGTGCAGGTCCGCCCAGGAGGAAGCCCATATTAGGGGACGATCGTGCCCGAGTCGAAGGACAGATCCCGGGACAACACTATCCAATTTAATCATAAACTAAAATCTAAGGGTCTGCTCGAATTAGTTGCTCGGATCTACTAAAAAACACTTTTTAAGTGGTTGTTAATCAATAGTTATGTGAGATAACTATTAACCAATAATTGGATCAACAACTGATTCATTCAGCCCTAAAGAGAAATCGAGTGCAGGCTTTATTGTCCAGCTACATCCTCTTCGATTCACATTGAGATGTAAACCTTACCATGTATCTTAACATAGGATAAGACTAGTTACAATCGATCTCGCACAAAGTAAGTCAAATACGGAAGGCGCCTATAGGTTGAGTCTCGAGTATGTGATTGTGCCTTAAGATATTATGGCAATCAATCATAAAGAACGGTTATTGAGGGCTTGATGAGGTCTTGGTATTGAAAATTTATGTATCTTGTAGACAAGACAAGTGTTAAATTGTCATGTTTATCTTCCTATTATGCATGTCTATTGGCCTAACATATAAATTAGGAAGTTGCGCATTAACTAGCATGGGCTCACCGGCATGGAGGCCCTGATGCATGAGTCAATGGCGCAAGTGGAATAGGAAGAAAGACATGTTCTACCAACTAGTACTTGGTACTTTGGGCATGGAGTACCAAAAAATCAGCTTTAATGCTATCTTTCAATAATAAAACAGACTAATTAGTTAGCAATTGAGGGGTTGAGAATTGTTGTGCATCTGTTTTGTTACTACAATTTCCTTTTGAACTTTTGTATTAGATTTAGTTACCTGGTTAGGGAGTCATTTTCTTCTTTCTTTTAGAGGCATCATCCCCCTTTGTATGCATGCGAAAATGAAATAAATAAATCAAGTAATGCGATAAAAAGTTTTTAAGCAATATACCCATTGAGAACATTTGAGATCATGAGTAAGGGAAAATATGAAAAATTCTAGTTTTGTAAAATCATAGAAGCTCAAATTTGCCAAGTGATCTGCGCATATAATGGTGTCATGATATGTTTGCCGAGTATTATATTTGTTTAGGTATCACAGTACAAATACATTTTGAGAACCTACCATATCAATTTAATATAATTGATAAGAAAGGCAATCATATTAATGTAACAGCTCATATTAGCTATTATCACATCGGTTATGCGAAAAGAAGTTAGAAGTCTTGTGTGGCTTAATCAGCAAAATGCTTGATTGTGTAATATTAAAATAGTGAGTTGCCCTTTAATTCAAACGTAATTTTTTCCATAACTTGGGCCGGGTCATGTTAAGCTTCATAACTTTTGGAGGGATATATCGGAAGCAAAACCTATTAGACATGTTTTATATATAGGAAAAGTTTTTGTTCGTTCCGATGCAGGCCATGTGCAGCATGATTTGTATCGGATGCAGTGATTCATCCGTATATAAGCTCATGCATCAGCGATGTAGAATTCATGGCAGATCCTGCGATGCAGATTCGCGTATGAACGAATTACGTGCTTTATACAGGACATACTACATTGGAGACGATGTACAAGACTTTTCCTTTATATATAACAATGCTCATGGATCATTTGGATTGGAGCTGGACTTTATGAATTCTAGCATAGGTCAGCCTCGAACTAGCTTAATCTACCAAACCATCAATCAGCAAGGCAAACCACAATTACTTAATGCTAATCGAAAAAGTCTTTGTACACTACTCGGTACAGATTGATCTGCATCGGGCATGATGATTTGCTCGCACATGAGTCTGTATATTTACATGCGGATTCACGAGCAAACCTTTTGATGAGAACTTGCGCAAATTATCATGTTTAATACAAATCATTCTGGATTGAAAGCGATGTATAAATTTTTTTGTACATACAGGATGATCTGCATGGGCATGATATTTTCGTGCGCGTGAGTTTGTACATCTACGATGTGAAATTCATGAGCAAACTTTTCGATAAGAATTTATGCATGAGCAAATTATCATGCTTAATACAAGTCATCCTGCATCAAAAAGTGATGTATAAAATTTTTTTGGATGGCCTACCTGCCCGAAGCCAACGGGCAGATGGACCATTAAAATGATCATAAATAGGGGAATCTAGCAGCATTGGGCTCACATGGGATGTTTCTCGCCCCAGCGAGGGCGCTGCCCCTGCGCTCCTCCTGACATTTATAACCACAGAAAGTAGTGGGGGCTACCGCCCTTAACATCTCTGCCCAACATGGCCCGGTCAGCGCCAGCAATCTAGGCGTCATACACAGCAACTCGAAGTCATGGCAACATCTCTCGACAGCATTGCCGTGCGATTGCTCTTGGCATGGGCATCTGGTCATCCCCCAAATTAATTGCGATGGGAGACGCATGGACCCCGGGCATTCATCAGGTCAGGCATACTTTTAGCTTGTCACAAGATGATAGATGATGCCGTACGTGCCGATGGTAACAACATCAACAAATTTAGAAGATAACTTCGATCACTAGTCTCGATGGTCAAGAAAGGGAAAAATATATAGCTAAGCTTATTGATAGACAGATGGATGGATACAAGGAAAAATGCCAATCACCACATCGATCGATATCAAAAAGCACGTATATAACTAATTTACAGCAAACTTTAATAATTAGCCTTCAGCCTTACAATTTATTCTGTCTCTTTTCAACGAGTCTTCATCCAAATCACAGCAGTAACTCTCTATAATTAAAAAGAAGGTTTTAATTGAAGGCGTGTTTAACTTACAGCACATCAAACACAAAAGGTATTTGTTGAAATAACCAAGCATGCATGCCGCCGGGGGATCGAGCGAAGAAAGCATATAGCTAAAAGAAGGAGCGCTTGGAAGGAGCCCTGCCAACAGCCCTCATCAAATTAGACAATTCAAAAACCTTCGCCACCTTCGTCCCCCTCTTCGCCTCCGCCGACGCCCTCTTCTCCTCCGCCTTGCGGTGCGCTCTCGCCACGTCGTTCTGCATCTTCTCGATTGCCTTGGCTCTCTTCTCATCCAACTTCCTCTATAAAAATCAACGCCGTTAAGAGTTTCTCATCGATAAAGAATTGTCCAATCCAATTAATAAGAACACGTACAGATGGATTAATTACCTCTACTTTCTTCAGACATCCCGTCGCCTTCTCGATGTGCTCGCTTTCCCATCCATTGATCACCACGTCCTCTCGCTTGTACCGGTTGTTTATCTTGGCGATCTCGGCAGTCTGCCACGCCGATATCTTGGACTCGACCTCCTCCTTCTTCACCCGGTGCACCGAGACCTCCTCCACGGGGGCGGAGGAGTCGGCCGGTGGCGGCGCACGGCGGGGGGAGGGGATGGGGTTGTTATCAGGGACGATTGCGAGCGGGTTCGTCTCCTCCTCGAGCTCATCCTCTCCGATCCTGGCGAGGTTCGGCGCGTCGTGCAGGTTGCCGTTGCTCGTGCCGCTGACGTCATTCTGCATGGTGGATCCGGCGACGACCATGGCGTTGAACTCTCTGCTCATAGTCGACAGGTGCTCGCTGAGGACGTCGCTCCCCGCGGAGAGCGTCAACGAGCGGTGGCTGCCGCCCTCCCACGACTCCCTCCTCCGGCCGCGGCTCGATGAGGGTCCGGACGACGGAGTTAGTGCGTGGATGTCGCGGAATTCGGTCTCATCGGTGTCTTCTTCTCCGGTGTGAGGCCTTTGATCATTATTCAACATGTCAAGGCGGAGAGGTTAAGAGAGCTGGACCAAGGGGGTGGAGTGCAGATGGTGGGGACTCCGAGTGACCATTTGTTTAGCGAGAGCAGAAAGGGAGGAAGGCCTCTCCTATTTAATTTAGTGATGGTGCGAGAGAGCGTTTGAACCACAAATAAAGTAGGGAGTGATGGAGTGAAAGCAACAAGCTAGCGAGGGGCTGAATGGAATTGAAGGAAGGGGCATCCGGATGGGATGAATGGCGTGGCACCAACTTTCTTTCTTTTATAACGACCTACTGGCCATGGCCGGGCACTTTGAAGGGGATATCGATCATTGTTTGTAGTTTTTAACTGGCTGCTGTCATAGAAAAATGCCTTGTCTTCTTCTGGTTGCACTTTGGAATGGCAATTACTGGTGTTATTCCCTTGAATATCTACGTATCATGCTCCCAGTTCCCACCAAGTAAGTCACCATTATCCTTCGACAAGAAAACCGACAACAGACACTATTAAGTTGGGCCTACTTGGCACAAACTGATTGCCTATGGATGGCGAACCATTAATTCCAATTTCAATCCCTATATATGTAGCCCTTAACGTGCTTTAAAATTAGAAAAGCGTTACAGTGACACAAATCTCATGCCAAAAAGTTAGGCGGCTGATAGATCATAGTTTATTATTTATTCCTTCTCTATTCATATGTTACTTTAGCACTGTCTCCCTTAAAATCTTGCCTTATATATATATAACTGTGATTTTCATATTCATTAATTGAGAAGCCTAACTCCAGTTTAATTAATTATTCTGGTAATAATATATTAGCTTTCAACTAAAAATTATTTTACATATTTAGGTATCTTTCTCTGACCTTAAATTATTTATTCTTCTTTTCATCTTTCGTTATCATTGATTGAGCTTGTTTGAGGTTGATGTTCCACCAAAAAAATATTTAGGTTGGTTTTATTTTATATATCATGTTCCTAATCGTTTGATTCATACCATGGCATAAATTTTTTCATTTTAGCAATTCCTTTTATTTATTAATTTTTATTTTATTTTATACTATGGCATAATTCTATGTACCCGGCCACTGATGAGAAGACCCTGGCTATAAGGACAAGCACAAAATTGCCTGCGATGATAAATTATTGCTACAATGGTATAGAAAAATTTCACATAAATTACTGTATTCGTGATGCGTGTGCTTACATGCTGTTAATTAATAGCTAGATTGCATATAAATCATAAAACTTTCATGTAAAAATCTGCCTATGATCAGTATCTGAAGCAAAGTTATTTCTCAAAACTTGGTAACTGAAATACTTAGATATTCTTATCATCATTTAAAATAAACTATCTCGAAAAATTGGACGTGGCCAAGAGTTAGATATGCAATATAATGGTTGCAAATTAATATTTATGTCTGGGATGGAAAAAAGAAGGGAAAAAAAAAGGGGGACAGGGGTGCAGCACAGACCACAGAGTAGATTGAACTGCCGTGTTCCTACTGCTAATATCTACGTCCGGTAGGAGCGACCAGACCACAATATTAACTATTAAGTAGTAGCAAAAGCTTCTTGAATATAATTTTAGCCCTTTTAAAAGATGATAATTTTTTTTGTTTAATCATTTATCTGGCTAGTATCATTTTTAAAGAATCGAAAGTTTTTGATCTAAACAGTTTAACGGACGAAAATTTTTTCGTTAACGACTAAACAGATAAACACTCTAGGGACAGTATTCTTCGTCACATCCCCATTTATTTATTTTCATCCTCGTTAACTTTAATATAATATATAAATTTTAAATAAATATATATATATTAATATATTAAAAATTAAAAATAAATAAAATATTTTCCTTATTTCACCTAGTTATCTCTTGCTTTCCTTCTTTTATGCAATTGATATGAAATTCTGAACCAAGTTGAAAACCTAATTCCATTAGTCCATCATTTATCTTCATCAATCGTTGCCTATCGAAGTCTTTCAACATCTTTTTTTCTTTATAATATATTCATCTCTTTGGAAAGATATATATTTTTTTATTTTTTTAAAATTTAAATATATTTTTTATATAATTATTATGTTAAATTTTTTTTTATTTTTTATTTTTTTATTTTAAAATTAAAAAAATCTTTTATATATCAATATATCATCTTAATTAATCTTATTTTATCTAAACGGATAAATGAATATGCCCAGCTCATTTTCGGACCGTTGCAATCCCTACCCATTTTCCTTTGAATCCACGTAAATCGAGCAGTCGTTTTCATGAAGAAATGGAACAACAGTACGACCACATATTCACGGATGGAGACGTGGATGTCGGTGGAACCACTCGAGCTAAGCAGGACGCGTGGACGAAGGACGCGAGCCTCCGGGACCCGCCGCCTGGTGGTCCAATCCAAGGCGGGCGTGGTTCCATGCACCGCAGGAGGTGACGCCATGCCTGTCGACAGAGGGCACTCCGGTGCGGTTCCCCTTCTCCGTGGGCTCCAAATAAATGACCCCATCGCATATAATAAGTTAATAACAAACCAAGCCTTCCTTCCCATTAGCAAGAAGGCAGATGGAGATAGCCCCGTCCGTCATGGGATAAGGATATATATAGCATGATATGCTTTGCATTTCTTTTTAGCGTTTAGCGAGGATATTTCATTTCCACTTGATGTGATGCGTCACCTCCGGTGGTGGAGTAGCGTTGACACGTGTGTATTGGACACTATAATATGAGCGGACGTGTCGACGTGCACACGGGATCTTGCGTGTAGTCTGCGTGTGACCTAAGCAGCTCGGTGAGTTGGGTTGAGTTGGCAACCATGATAAGCTCATGCCTTCATTTATATTACATTAAATTAAAAAAAAAAAAGAGAAGCCGTAGCTATCGCCTACAAAATTGATCAGAGGATTCGGGCCGACACCGGTGGCAGGCTTTTTAGATAATGTTTGATTTTTAAAAATTATATTTAGATATTATATAAAATATATTTATTTAAAATAATTATTTTTTAAATAATAATTTCATCATCAAAATAACTTTAGTTATTTTTAGAATATTTACAGTATTTAACTTCTTAAAAATTATTTCTGAATAAATATATATTCGGAGAATAATAAGTATCTTTTAAAATTACAATTTTGTCATCAAAGAATAACTTTATTTCTGGGTTCCCTAATTAGGTAGTATTTGAAATATGAAATAAGAGGGGATATCCCTGTATATCCCCTCTTATTTTCAAAAGCTATAACTATAAAGGATAGCTTGGAATAAAGTTAACTAGATGGATAATCCCCTCAATTTATTTCCTAGGAAATGCAGGAATAGCTAGTTATCCCTTCAAATAATAATAAAAAAAAGTTATCCTTTGTATTTACCTTTTTGCATTTGATATGATCAATGAAATAGCCAAGAGATATCCCCAGGGATAGCTAGGAGATAAACTCTATTCCGTACACTTATCCATGGATAATATTTTTTCTATCAAACACTACCTAAGGAATAAGTTCAGGGATAAACATGGTTATCTTTTTTGGTTAAACTTTTTCAGAAATATCCCTTCTAATTATAGCTTTTAGGATAAGAAGGGATATTCAGGGGATATCCTTTTTTTATTCCCTATTTCAAACATTGCATAGGAATAAGTTTAGAGAATAACTCATGACCATCAAGAGATAGCTCTATTTATTCATGAGATTTCTAAAAAATAAGTTTAAAAAATAATTCATGTTAAATATTGTGAGGGGTAAAATCGCTGTGTGTCAATAATTGTGCACATGGCTAGGGCTAGCCCTGATTCCTGCCCATCATGCGACGCCCGCCCGAGATAAGTCAGCCTCGATAAGTTGAGGCACTTTAGCCCCTCGCCGAACCAAGGACTCCCAAGACGCGAACCATCTCTCTCTGCCCTAGTCGAGCTATATTTTTTCTCGGCCCCAGCCGAGCTATGTCATCTCTCGGCCTCAGCCGAGCTATATCTTCTCTCGGCCCCAGCCGAGCTATGTCATCTTTCGCCTCCTCTAGCCGATCTCTCCCATCGCTCGGCCTAGCCCGAGCAATATCTGCGCCTCTGCGGAATTCGACGCAGGAGAACCCGAATTCGTGAGATTCCAAACAGAAATCATATCCGGGAGTGACCTAGGACCAATAAGAGTGGCCTAGGGCTATGGAGCCTATCTCCTCACCACATCTCGAGACATCAACGAGCTCTCCTAGCCGTCGATCCTCTAACCAATAATATACGAATCCTATCGGCCTCATAACAAACTGGATTCAGATCCTAACGACTTTCGGACCTACGACGCCCATGGAATTAGGTGATCCTCTATAAATAGAGTCGTCTGCCGACTCCTCAGGTACGCGCACACTAGCTTACTAGAACCCTCTCTCTCCTTCTACCTTTGCTTCTGTCATTAGCGCTCTGCTCGACTCAGAGCCTTGGAGGGACTCTTTGGCAAGAGCCTTCTCTCCATTTTTGTTGATTACTGATCTCCACTGACTTGAGCGTCGGAAGGTCTTCCGTAGAGGGTCACCCCCAACGCCTCTCGCGTGAGGATTGTTTTGCAGGTCCACCCAGACGGAGAGCCCGCGCTGCAGCCCGACCGCGTCCGAGTCGGAGGACAGATTCCGACAGCAACAAATATGGATTATCCTCTCTAATTAAATTTTTTTAGAGTTATTTTCTTTAGTTATAGTTTTTAAAAATAAAAAAAATATATATGGGTTATTCTTTCCGTTTAAAATTTTTTAAATTATTTTTATAATTATAATTTTTTAAAATAAAAAGGAATATCCGCTTAATATCTTTCTTACCCCCTTGTTCCAAACACTACCTAAAGAAAATTCGGCGGGTCTCGTGATCAAATTTTAGATGATGGTATTATTCTCTTGAGCTGTAAAGGTGCCAACTAATAAAGTTACTGAATCGATTATCAAAGATTTGGTCTGTGAGCGGAGAGAGAGAGATGAGATATTATCATAATACTTTATATGGTCCCATGATTTCCGTGTCATGGACGGGTCTACGAGCCCTCGTGACGGGCGTGATGCGAAAGGCCCAGCTGACTCGCATTTTCGCTTAGAGCATGAGAATTATTATTATTATTATTATTTTTTAAGGAAGGAAATAGACTTGTCGAATCGCCTTTACGCTTTGCTTTCCACCGCTGCACCAAACTCAGTCGGCAGAAGCTAGCGGTCCGCTTGGTTACGTCTTTTTAGCCCGACGACTAACTTTTTAACTAATCCTGGTCAAAATCCCGTGGAATAGCTTGAGCCAGAGTAAATTATGATGTCAACCAACGTTCCAAGAACTATACAAGACCACCTACCTGATTTAGATCTGAGCAAAGGGGTGGCAGAATTGAAGATGACCCTCAATGCTTGCACGTAGCATAACAATATCAATTCGATTATGATGTGTTGATGCCCGATCATTTTGAGTCGGCCTCCTTGAGCGTCGATTATTCCCCCATAGAAATATCAAAACCCTTCCTTTGTCTTCAAAACCTGCAAGAAGTCCCATGACCGGGTATTCCGGCGAGGACCCTCCGACGCTCAAGTTAGTGCTCTGGGCAACAGCCGTGAGCTTAAGAAAGCTCAAAAGAGAAAGAGATCCCCCAGAATGAGTATGTTCCTCCCTTTTGAGTTACCTCTTACCTTCTTTATTCACCATTGTACTCTGTGTAGCTTGCTTGAGAAGTTTGAATCTTTATCATCTAGTGGGAATGAGTCACGTGAGGCCTCATGATGGACCATGACTTTTGGGGCTCATTTAGTCTGAGTGAAAGTGTCATGATGATTGAGTACTTTTGGTGGGTGAAATGTCAGAGCTGACATCTGTGAGGCCCAAATGCTGCCACTTGTCAAGACTTTTATGATGAATGATAACTTTCAAGCTTACCTCTTAGTGGAATGTCAGAGCTTTAGGCGCCATCTCGTCAGAGACAGATGACCACTTAATTATCTCATTAAAGTAAGTGATCATAATTTATTAATCCAGAAGATGACGTGATGAACAGTCACGGTAGGGCCCACGCATGTCCGAGCTGGATGCCCTAGGGACTTAGGTCCGGCGAGGCCGTTATCGACTGAGATCGGGGCCGCCTAAGACTGCTCGGGAGCCGCCAAGGGCCTCTTGGGATCACTGTGGCCGCCTGGGATTGTTTGGACCTATGCACGCATGAGGCCGGCTAGGATGCTCGTGGTAGGAAATAGGGGCCGCTTGGGATCGGTGCGGCCGCCTGGGAACGCTTGGGGCCGCCATCATAGGAGTGTCGGGGGCCGCCTAGGATTGCTCGGGAGCCGCCTAGCTGGGAGAAGCTTTCGGGACCGCCTAAGATGAAGATGTCCCGAAGTTATTACGGAAGCACATTAACGTGACCATAAAAGCCCCGGCACATAAATGCGATAGAGAGTCATCGTCGTGATGGCATTTGGAGTCTGAAACCAAAGCGCCTAGGATGATCGCCTAGAAAGGCCGCCTAGGATGGCCGTTGAGGAAGGCCGTTCAGGACTACCGCCTAGGATGGAAGGCCGCCTAGAATTATTGAGGAGGGGGCCGCTTAGGACTTCCTCCGCCTAGGATGAAAGGCCGCTTAGGATTGTTAAGGAGGGCCGTTGAGGAATAGACCACATGATTTCCTTTTGGTTCTGTATCATTAAACGCTGCCCATTGATTTGCCTATGGAACATTAATAACAAAAAGGCGATCATATCACATAGCTATTTTTCCTACTTGTTCTCTCTCTTTATTATGACGGGCGTTTATTTCAACAGGGAGCAAAGTTGTGAACGGAATTAAATACCTACTGCGCCCTTGAAGAAAAACCAAATAGGCCAGCGAGGCCACCTAGGAACTAAGCCGCTTAGGAAGGCCGCCAAAGATGGCCGCCTAGAAAAATTATTTAAAAATTTCTATTTTTATTACCTATGGGCCTATTAACTGATCCTATCAGATGATGCAAAATAATAATATCATATTATTTGTTCACCTATCAATCGATTATTATTTAGTTAACATACTCTATTAATAACAATTTTTAGCCTTCTTAGTTGTTCCCTTTCTATATAAAAGCTTATTTAAAGTATAATTTTAAAATAAATGGATGTTACTTTCATCTTTTATTTTTATATTATTAAAATTTGAAAATATTTATAAAACTTAAAAAGAAATAATAATAATAATAACTTTTTATTTATGTTAAATAAGTTGTTGAGAAAGTCATATTTATTTGTGTTTACTGGTTATTAAGCAAATCATATCATATTGATTGATTGAACATGATATATTTATTAAATGAGTTATGTATATCATGTCATTATCATGTTAGATGTTCAATGATTAAGTCAAGTTTGTATTATGATTTTTGATATGATTAATTGATGAAATTATATTATCAACTCATATAATGTTATACTTTAACTTTGATATGACATGAATATAGCAAGGCAGTTTGAATATTTGCTTTTAGTTTGGATGTTGAGGTTGATCTGTATCTTAGCTAGCATAATTGCTTGGTATATGTTACAAACTACCTAGATCCTTCTAGTCTAACTTTTAAATGAGCTTGATCTTTCAAATTGATGGATTTTAAAGCAAGTTTGCAATTGTGTTTTTTTTTTTTTCCTTACAGGCATAAGGTATATGCCCATGCAATGCATGGACACTAATTTTATTTAAATCTAAAAAAAGATAAGAAGTTTTTAAATTAAGATATAATTTTTACAAACCAATTTATATATTGATGAACCATATTATAAAATCATATAAAATACATGACTTTTATGACCTTATATTATTTAAAAATGATTATAAAATTATAGAAAATGATTATTCATAATTATATAAATAATTATATGGCACCACATATAAGGTCAAAAATAATTTCATTGCATGGATTATAATGCATTTGTCTATAAATAAAAATTACTATAAAAAATAATTTTAAAATTATGAATTTTTAATAATAAAAATATTTTTTTTAGAAAAAGAGTGTGCGAATGAAATAAAGAGAGAAGGGGGGGGGGGGGTGTGGGGGATGGGGCGGGGGGCAGGGCGGGGGCAGAGAGAGAGAGACAGAGGGTTATTTCATTGTCACAAAAGGGCAAATTAAAAGAACACAAAGAGGAAAAAAATATTTATTAAATGTTTGAATCATCTAATTAAGCAAAACAAAAAAAGAAATCATCTAAAGATTCATAAATATTACCTCAGTTCAATGGGCCCGACACCCAAATTAACCTTCATTGGGCTTAGATCCTTATTGTATGCAATAGTCACCTTTTAATTCGAATGACAAATGATAATATTAGAATAGTTATTAGCATGAATTCAAGAGACACTCTAAGACTTTGTTATATATGGAGTATGGGCTATATACCTACATAGATGAAAAAAAAATAGATTCCAATATAATTATCATGTACCAATTAAAAACTTTACCAATTTGATGAATAAAATTTTTCATATAAAAGTATATTGACAAAATGAAGAACATGCTTGTATAAAGAAGATGAAAAGAAAGAGTAAAAAAATTATTAATAACGACCTCACTTTTTATTTGATTTTTACATAAAATGCAAGATATTTATTTATTAATATTTACTAGATGAAATATATGAACAAAATAAAGAAAGAAAAGAAAAAAGTGACTTTATCCAAGAATATTAGCCCAATAAAAGAAACTATTAATCTTATGTTTATATAAATGCAATATAAAAACATTTAATATAACCTTTTAACTTTACTATATATATATATATATATATATATATATATATATATATATATATATATATTTTAAGTTAGATCAGATTGGATTTGTTGTAATAGGTTATATCATGTCAAATGCAAAATTTAATAAAAAAGAATTTATCCATGCCTAATGGCCTAAACCATTACATGATGAAATTGAAAATGATAAATTCAGAACTTATTTTGCACTGTTCATCATCCTGTCTCGTCTTCCATATGCCTTAGATAAAAAAAAAAAACAAATCAAAGATAAAAAATATTTATCTTATATTATGAAAGGAGATATAATAATAAAAAAATATAATATAATAATAATAAATCATAAATACGACACATTACACATGCCTGATTTTTCTTCTCAATATCCTTATTTCTTTTGATCCTAAATATTTTTTCATTGGCTGATGCTCATCATAGTTATTGCCGTCTTAGACATAGAAGATTGGATTTTAAGGACTTGTCTATTTCTTAACAATTAATGAATGGAGGGGAAGAGGAAACGCATATGTAAAGTTTGAATCATTAATAAATGGCAATTCATAAGGAACCTACGGTACTATAAGAAACCATAGAATTTATACGGTAGAAAACCATTCATGTACCTATATGTCTATAGAAAAG
Source organism: Calamus simplicifolius (assembly GCA_900491605.1). Taxonomy (NCBI): domain Eukaryota; kingdom Viridiplantae; phylum Streptophyta; class Magnoliopsida; order Arecales; family Arecaceae; genus Calamus; species Calamus simplicifolius. Next base: position 509,292 of record UESW01004152.1, read on the forward strand.
AAAACAAAATATATTTAAATAAGATTTATATTATACGTGGTTAAAGAAAAGCAAATATTTTTATCTTTATTATGTTATATTATATTACTGGATTGATGTTGAAAGTCCAGAAACATCCAGCGGAGCTTTGGGTGGATTGCGGGAGACACGCGGGCCCTGCGACGATGGTTGCATTCAGAGTTCATTCAGACAACTGTTTCTTAAAAGAGAGATGGAGTAATTGCATGATGGATGATGGGTTTGATGGCCACAAATTAATGAGCTGTAGATTCTTATTTAAATGATCGTTCTCCTTATGCCTTTTTGATGGGTATGAAAGAGAAAAAAGAGATTGCTTGCACTCATTGTCTGTATAAAATGGGGGAAAAAAACACTCCAATTTTCTGTAGATAAGTTCGACAAGTCTTTTCAGAATTATAAATAATATTTAAATGATTGGAATTAATGGTCTAAACGGAAGAGTGAGGTTACATTCACTGGTTTTAGAATTCTAGTTAATTTTTCTAGTTACAAAGGCATGTACAATGGATGTGGCAGCCAATTGGCGAATAAGGCTGATTTTAACGTGCGGTCTTGTGCGACTACTTTGTGCTCCAGTCAAAGAAGGCGGCATTTTTATTTTTGATATAACCGGGCAGTCATACTGCTACTATGATCCAAGTATTATTGGGGAGCATGAAATATCTTCAATATCATAACTATAGCGTATATGAGTAATACAAAAAAATTTTACTGTTCTAATCTATGAGTATAAGATCATACCTTCAGATTTGAACTTTGCAACACTTTGATTCGATTGCTCGACTTCAACCTTTTAGCCTTCCATCGTATTCCCGAAAATACCTTCCTTCTCTCACAAGATAGTGGGATCTCTCGGCCGACCTAGGATTTCTTGTTTTTCTTTTTCCTCAAAAATGTTTACCCTAGCAACCAACTGAGAGGGTATTTATAGGGCTACAACAGGGACCAATAGGCAAATATAAGGACTTCCCACATAATTAAATCTCCCAATCCTACCCCGGGTTAGGATTCAATTACGTAAATTACAATTCATTCCACTAAAGAATTATAATTGTACTCCTAATCATATTCAAATTTATATTTTCGAGCCTTAATATTAAATACTTATTATCTCCCCACGTTAAAATTACAGATATCCATTAATTAAATTTAATTACTGACAATATAATTTAATTGGCTGTTATTATCCTTGAGACTTATCCACTTAACTTATTTGATGTATCGGATTCAAAATCCACTTGCAAGATTTGATACAATCAAAACTTATAAGCTTTCTCAAGGGGATATCATCAATCCAAATTAACAGGACGTGGATTCCTTCAACTATTAATATTCACCATATATATAATGTTATTGTCCAACCCATTGAGTTTATTGACTCATATAAAATCTCACTCTGTGTAATCAAAGCAATAATCACTACATACACGTGTCTAGAAATAGAATTCGGATTAAGAGCATAAGTAATCATAATATTCATGAGTTTTAAATTATTTTATAAAGTTAGTATAAAATAATTAACTCAACTGGGTCCTGTTCAATACACACAAAGTGTACTAGCACAAATAGTTAGAATAAACCATTCCCCGTAGTCAAGACAGACCTACTAAAAATTTGTGCTACAGTTCTACTGATGGTGTGTCCAATTCATCTAAAACTGTAAACAATAAACTTATATTCCAAAAGAACCGATGATATAGTCTTCTGTGTGTAAGCCGTACTCTACACACTAGATCAAATACTCTTTGTAAATACTAGACACATGCACATATATATAGTAAATGTCACACATTGCTCAAAATGAATTCTCATTAAAATGTAAAGACATAACATAAAGCATATCTTTTAGTCTATATCTCTATCAATAGCCCATAACATCAAAAACAAGGTATATCTGAAAGGGAGAAGGGATTCTATTTCTTTGAAACTATGATCAGCTAGTGAGATACTGCACAACGAAGGGGACAATCTAATTAGTTATTGGGTTTGCCTTCTGAAGGTATGACGGATTAAAACCGTCACCAAACCCTACAGAAGTCTTTCGATCTCACAGATAAGAGAGGGCGCATCAAAGATGTCCAATATATCTTGAATTCAGTTGATAACTACTGAAAAGTCTCCTTCGATAATAATTCTAAAGTCTCCTTCGATAATAATCCTCTAAGTCAGTAGCTGTTGGGCTGCTCTGAGCTCAGCACTTGGGATAGAAGGCTTATGAAGAAAGATTTCTACGATCGCTGATAGTCTCTCCTCATCATTTCGAATGACATATCTGATAGAGATATAGACTAAAAGATATGCTTTATGTTATGTCTTTACATTTTTAATAAGAATTCATTTTGAGCAATGTGTGCCATTTATTATATATATGTGTATGTGTCTAGTATTTGATCTAGTGTGTAGAGTACGGCTTACACACAGAAGACTAGATCATCGGTTCTTTTGGAATACAAGTTTATTGTTCATAGTTTTAGATGGAATTGAACACACCATCAGTAGAACTGTAGCACAAATTTTAGTAGGTCTGTCTTGACTACGGGGAATGGTTTATTCTAACTATTTGTGCTAGTACACTTTGTATGTATTGAACAGGACCCAGTTGAGTTGATTATTTTATACTGACTTTATAAAATAATTTAGAACTCATGAATATTATGATTACTTATGCTCTTAATCTGAATTCTATTTCTAGACACGTGTATGTAGTGATCATTGCTTTGATTACACATAGAGTGAGATTCTATATGAGTCATAAACTCAGTGGGTTGGGCAATAACATTATGTATATGGTGAATATTAATAGTTGAAGGAATCCACGTCCTGTTAATTTGGACTGATGATATCCCCTTGAGAAAGCTTATAAGTTTTGATCGTATCAAATCTTGCAAGTGGATTTTGAATCCGATACATCAAATAAGTTAAGTGGATAAGTCTCAAGGATAATAACAGCCAATTAAATTATATTGTCAGTATTTAAATTTAATTGGTGGATATCTGTAATCTTAATGTGGGAAGATAATAAGTATTTAATATTAAGGCTCGAAAATATAAATTCGAATGTGATTAGGAGTACAATTATAATTCTTTAGTGGAATGAATTATAATTTACGTAATTAAATCCTAACCCGGGATAGGATTAGGAGATTTAATTACATGGGAAGTCTTTTTCATATTGTCTATTTGGTCCCTGTAGCCCTATAAATACCCTCTCAATTGGTTGCTAGGGTTAATGCTTTTGAGAAAAAGAAAAGCAAGAAACCCTAGGTCGGCCGAGAGAGATCCCACCATCTTGAGAGAGAAGAAGGTATTTCAGGAATACGGCGGAAGATCAAAAGGTTGAGGTCGAGCAATCAAATCAAGTGTTCCAGCGTTCAAGTCTGAAGGTATAATCTTATACTCATAGATTAGAACGGTAAAAGATTTTTGCATTACTCATATACGCTATAGCCGTGATCTTGGGGGTATTCCGCGCTCCCCAACAATCCTACTCCATCTACCATACCATAGACACCATCGTCAAAGTTTACTTCAATAAACCCAAAGGAATCGAAGGGGCTCCTAGAAGATGTAGATCGCCCTGCGGGTCGTTATCGAAACAGTATGAAAGTCACAAGGGTAGCCATATGATATTGCATCAAAACGATAGCACCATAGCACCAAGCATCTAATTCTTTGAAGCACCCAATGGGTTAGGACGGTTTCAGCCTCAAAAATCACTATATTTTTGGATGGTAAAATCTGATAAACAATATAGGTTGCGTAACTGGCCTCCTAAGCCGGACTTTGATGAAGATACTGGAGGAAGGACGTTGCCGCTCACCGTTATCGGCATTTGAAGGAGGGATTGGATGCAATATTCCTTAGCCGTATTTACTGTTTTATGGAAGCCAAAAACCCTTTCTTTTATTGTAAAGAAAGGATGATAAATTGAAGCATACCACCATATATTTTATCACTTTAAATGTTTCTTCCACTAATTCCAAATTACGATTGAGTCACAATTTTTATTTATTTATTTATTTATTCAATTTACCAACTTGTATGTAGCGATTCAACTGCAAACTATAATATCTAACAGCTTCTTTACAATGCCATTTTGACTGCAACCGAGCAAAATTTTATTCTCGATTCATTCTATTGTTCCATCAATTCTTCAGCGTTCGCGCAGAAGCTGCAACTTAATTAGTTTTAATTAGCTAAAGATTTGTCTCTTAGATTTTAACTTTTTTTATGTGTTTTTTCCATTGAGACGATAGCATTTTTGGAGAACTTTAACCCACCAACATAAAAAAAAATAAGGGCTTGTTTTTTGATTTTTAGAATATTTTCTTTACCTAACTCTATCCAACGAATGCAGTGATTTGTTATCTTTATTTAGAATTCTTGAACTTAGATATTCCGGAATAATTACTAGATTTTTTTGAGTGATTTTGTTTCACATCTCTGCATCAAGAATGCGAGTAGCCTGCACTACATAGATTATATTAGGAATTTGTAAATTTTTTTTTTCAAATAATTACAGATTCATTTGGGGATTTTTTTAAAAAAATTCTTGCACTTTTAGAGGTCTCTGTGGAATTTGTAACTTAGATTAAATTTGTTCGAATGGTTTCATATGACTCGATGGTCGATTCCATTCTGCGAGCTGTTTCCTTCTTCCAATGTCCATGCAATTCCATAACTTTTTAATAAAAGCACTGCCATGCGATTATAATCTCTTAGCAAAATAGAATGAATCGATTTATTATAAAATCGTTAAATCTTATTGGGGACGGATGGATTGTTTTAAACGTTCGCGCACCGCATTTTTGTTTTCCTTAATCATCCTGTACTCATCGGTGATCCTTGTAACAATTACGCAGCCTGCTTGTAATCTCGTGACCGAATTCCATAGGTCGATGCTATTAGATCCTCTTCTCCGCCACGGTCCTCATCAAGCCCTAGGGCACCACCTGCTCGGCGGTGCCGTCCGCCTCCGCCTCCGCCTCCTCCGTGGACGGCGGGAGATCGCCAGATATACTCCAAGGGAACTCGAGTCTCTCGAGGCGAGGTCCTCCTCCTCCCGCTCCCCACCCTGCCCTCCCGCGGATGGTGAAGAATCCGTCAAACCGCTGGTAGAAAGCTTTCGTCTCGAGCACCGCCACCGGTAAATGTTCGAAGCAAACTCTCATTTTGCTTTCTTGAATCCTAGTTTGAGTTCATTGATGATGGTTGATGGCCGACGAGGGTCGTAAACAGAATTTCATGATGAGATGATGATGCTTTGGTCTACATTGCTTTGGGTAGTCAATCTTACGTCCCCTAGCAAGACTTCTTACTTCGTTAGAAGGTAACTTCTTTAAGATTAATTTGTATGCCTTTTTGAGTGAAATTTCTACTGTTGAAGCTAATTTGAGATGTTACTTGCTGGTTTCTTACCTTTTGAACTTCACTTATCTAAGGTTGGACATTGTAGAATGGGACTTGAAGATCCTGTTTACATTCTTTTCGCATAAGTTTTTGAAATTAATTCAGTGTTATATTTAGCGGATTGGTTCCTGATGATTAATTTTGCACAACACAAGATAGGTGGACTTTAGAGCTACGGTTCTTCCAAGAAGGTTTGAGACTACCCACTGGTTTGCAAATTGGACTTCCCTCACTGTGAATTGTATTTCATATGCAATGTTCGTTTTGAGTTATTTGATCTTTCAAGAATATGATAGCAATAGGTGTGCAAAACTTTACGGTGATTACGACTATCTGAACAAGGGAAGGTGTTGTAAATTTGCTGTTTTGTATTTATAAAGTCATAATCCAAGTATTGGAGATGTTTTGAAGATTGGAAGGGGAAAATTTATTCACCAAAGGAAAAAAAAATGATACCTAGCTGTTTACATATGTGTAATTAGTCATCACAAGAACTGAATCTTAGTTCTATTTTGATATCAATCACGAAGAGCTTTTGAGAATGACAAATTAGATGCATTTGGCTTTTTAGAACAATGAATTTGGACATAAAAAAGACTTAAATGGGTTAAAGCATGGTTGGAAGTATCGCATGCTAGTGGTATGCCAGCTTGGCAACTGTGCGAGGAAGACCATGCCTTCATTGCCTTGCAGATACTTCATACTTTTAAGCATCTGCATTTCCTTCCTCGTGGGGATTCCCAAGTTCTTGTTAACTTAGTAGTCTTATTACCCTCTTAAAAACGAAAAAAAGGGTGCTGTGGAAGCAAGGTGGAAAGTTAGACTGCCAATTTTAGAGAGGTAGATTGTAATCCAACAAGTCATAACCCATGATTCTTAATATTCTTTTAGAAACTTGGGGACTAGTGTTTTTTTTCCTTTCTTTTTTCTTTTTGTTAAAGCAAATGGTGAGCTAGTCCAAGTGGGCTAGTTGCCACCATTTCATCAAGGGAATAAATTGGTAATTACAAGTGATAGGGAAGTATTGGGGACTCTATTACTGATTGGACAGCTAGTTTAAAGTCTCTGTTCCATTAATATTTATCTACATAATAGTGTTAGTCGAGAGTTGTAGAAAATAATGTTGGATTTAGTTTGAGGGTATGAAGCGGAACCAAACAGATAATGAGTTGTTTATTTGTCAGAACCCAGTGTCCTAAGGCATGAGGATGGTGGCAGTCTCCTTTAATCAAGAAGGCGGTGTGAGGTTTGTTCCTTCATGCATCCTCGGAAAATTTTTGGGCAGGATCTGTTGAACATTTGAGAAAGTTCTAGTAAAAATTTCTGTTAATGGCTACACTAAGATGGTTGTTTTTGATTGAAACCACTTGTTTTGGTTCGAACCGGCGGATGAAATATGGAAAACCATTCTAAGTATATTAAAAAATTGACAAAGAACATGATTGCAGATAACATGGCTAATTCTGTTAAAAAAATGTCTTCCTAGTTATCATGCAAAAAGCTAAAAAAGGATATCCAAGTGTTCAAATATGACAAATGTGGAAAAATGCCCCTCTAAAGTTCAAAGTCTGTAATGATGAAAATCAGACATTAGATATGATTGTAGAAAATTAGGAACATCAATCCCTATCAATCAATGATAGAACCCAGATGCATAATTTGTCTCTTATTCTCACATAAGAGGACTGCAAATTAGACAATGAAACTATTAACCTGGTATTTAAATTCAGCATAAAGGAAGAATCTGTCAAACCTATAGATGATCCAAAAGAGTGTCTAAAATAATTCAATATAGATGAGGTTGTGGAAGATATGTTTGAATAAGTCATCAGTATGGTAAGGAGATGGCGGAAGCCTATGTTAGCTTCATATCTGATAAGTATGGTAGCTGTGGATAATCGTCTTTTGGAACATAACCAACCATCACACACAGTTAAATATAATTGCCAAAAGGCTGAAAATTGACTGCATCACTGTGTGAAAGATGACAAGGATCTTCTCCTAATTCCACTACATGTTGAAAACTGTGTCATTATATACTTCATTCTGACAAAGGAGCATAACTGAATCACCACTGTCACCATGGCCCTTTTACTAATATCAGTTGCAAATTGTGACTCCACCAACCTCCCTTGCATTTTCACTGCCATCTCCATATTATCCACTGTCATCAACTGAATTGTCACTGTTATCATGATCCTTTTATAAATATCACTTGCAAGACAAATGATTTTTATGAAATTAGCACCTATATGTCAGCATGGTCATGATGGGGAAAAAAAATAAATGGTGCCACACAGGAAAAACCCGTGTTCCATTTGCTTCTTCCTGGAATCAGTTTGTGTTGCTTGAACTGTGCTTGTGGACTTGTTTCTAGACCCATGTAATAAGGTGGGTCATAAAAGTTCCATCCTTTTAGCAAATCACTTAAAAATCATTTTTTTTAGATAAGAAAATCCATTTGCATTTTCTAATGATTAATATTAGAGAACTATGTAAGTCAACTTGAAGCTAGACAAGGTAAGAGAAATTACTGCTAGGAATTAAAGATTGTTTGAAGGAGATTTATCCGATTTTATTTTCAGAATTTTGCACATATAGCATATTCAAATTCTAGATAGTACCAACAATGAATTCGATCATCGTTGGTTGGATGTACAACAAGATTGGAGCTAAAATGGCCAGAATATTGGCATACTAGCACTCTTGGGCTTGCTTTTGGATGAGTTTCTTGCCAGGTTGTTCTGACCTGATGGAGATTATTGATCATGCTTGAAATTCTGTGGTGGAGTGATGCACCTCTTCCAAGGAAGTCTTCTGGGTGTTGGCACTCCATTCGAAGATGGTGTTCTTTGTTGTTTGTGTTGGGTTTTCTATGTGAGCTTGGATGAGGTTGACTATATGGGTTGGGTTAAATTTCAAGTGGCCTGAGTTGGAGGGCATGGTTTGAATTCCTCACCAGTTCTACCAACTTTTGTCCTTTGAGATTGAGGAATGAGGGTTGGGAATAATCATTGTTGCTAACTTATTGGCTCAAATATCTCCAAAAGAAAATTGTTCCAACTTATTGTAAAACTGTGTATACATATCTATTATACTAGGAGACTGTATAAGGCTAGTGAAAGTTAATATGGTGACTTGGAAAGTTTACAATAATGTACCTTTTCTTTGAGGAAATAACAAAAGTTTTATGCAGGATTTATAAATATATTGTGGAAAATATCATTCCTGGACCACTTGGTTTTTCAGTTCATGTTTATGGGGGTGCAATTCCTCTGGCAAATCACACTTTTGCTCTTACCTGTCAAACACAAGAAGGCTTGTCACGCCTAGAAAGGTCAAGCATATTATTGCCACTCTAGTTTGGAAAAAGGGGCATTCAGGAAGCTTGCATATAATGAGCTGTATTTATGCTGTATCCTAGTGTCCTATAGCAAATGGATGATGAACAGTCCCCACTTCCAAAGAGTGAGGTAGGGGGCTACATGCATCTGTACATTTGAGTATAATGTTTGACTGAGGCTTGTATCTGCATTCTTGGTATGTCAGTGTTTGTGTGGACTAAATCATCTATTAGTTCGCCAACATGCTGCTTACACTATCAACTAGGAAACTGACCATTATCTGCTACATATCTGCAGTAAGGAAGTCCAGTTCAATTGGTAAAACTGAAAGTCATTAATTCTTCTGCACAATCTTAGCTTAAGGATGCATGATTTCTTTTCCATCTTTGAAGATGTTTCCATGAAATCACCAGTCATTCCCACCCTACTTAGAAGTGTCCTTGCTTGGCCGGCCTTGTTCCTTCATCACTCAATTGGCATCTGCCAGTGATCCTTCTGCCTCTATTTACCAGCAGGCTTTTAAAGTATAACTAACCATTACTTTCAAGGCTTTTGATTGCCATATGATGGCCTGCTTGAGTGGAACAACGTTCTTCAAAACAAAAGAACTTAGGTTTTTGTTTATTCTTCCGGATCTTTTTCCATTTAAAATTTGTAGGAGACCATTAATAATGGCATCTATTATATCATGACAATATTTTTGCAATGGTCTTTTGTATGGTTGGAAATTAGTCTCCAGATTTGATTATCACTATCCACATATGATTGGATGCCATGTGGTTTAGCATTGTGAGAGAGAGAGAGAGAGAGAGAGAGAGAGAGAGAGAGAGAGAGAGAACTCACCTTGCATCACAGCTACAATCCTTGCAGGATGTCAGCACAGGTAACCAGACTTTTCTGAGGGTATCCAAGAGTTTGCTCCAAGTGATTGGCACAAATTTAAAAGGCTATCCGAGCTGCATGGTGCTGCTAAGTTAATAGCTAGTTTTGTTTCATATCTGGACAGGTCTTTGACAAACTGCAAGAAGAAAACGCCATATATGAATAGAGAAGGAAATTTCATGGAAACTAGTTTCCAAACCGAGCAAGATCCACTACTAACCCAAGGACCTTTTTTCTTCCTTTGATGGTTTGATGTATGGGAGCTCCAGAAGGAATGTGTAAATAGTGTTATGAATTGTGAGTAGGTAGAAAATGATGGATTGATAAAGATGATAGTTTTAGTGTTTCGTTTTAGAAAATATTTTTTATTTTCATTTTTTGAAAACACTTTTTATTTTTTATTTTTTGATTTCTGTAATATATGTGGTAAGTAAGAACAAAAATTGGTTTCTGTTTTCTATTTTTGCTATAAACAATGCCTCTTAAAAAAGAGAAAAAAAAAAATAAAGAAAATACTGTTTACTTTCACATTTTTAAATTTTCTAGCTTTTATTTTCTATTCTCTTTTCTATTTTGATATAAAAAATGATGAAATCATATTTAAATTGTTTAATTTCTTGTTTCTGAAAAATTATTTTTATTTTTCATCAGCAAAGTTGTAAGAGTGTTTTTTGTTTTTCTATGCCATAAGGTTGTGCTCAAAATCAAACACAATAATTTCTTGAAGAGATGCTTTCATGATAGACATGAATGTGCCTAGTAATATCAAAGTATACTGATATGAGTAGCAATTGTTACGTATTTTAGTCTGGAAGTTGCATTTTCCGTAATTCATATAGTATTAGCAGCACTGAGAGTCGCATCCTTTATTTGGTTTCCATGAACAATAGAAGTGCAGCCCTTAATACATATGTCAGCAATCATTTATCCATAAAATAATGAACTATTTTATATATAATATTAAGATACCCTCTGGGAGGAGAAAACTGCAAGTTTTTCTGATGAGCAAATATTAGGCCAATGCATATCCAACGAACATTGGAATAACAGTTTTGTTATGGTATGAAATTATTATGTATTCTGTTTACATAAAGAGCAGCAAGTTTTCTTGTGCATTGAAACTTTGGTTCTTGCTAACAATTCAAAGTGGGCATGACACCTGCCTCTTTTGTGATGGTGCTAATGATGGATCCTAACAGGTTTGTGCATGCAACATGAACTTCGCCATGGTTGCTTGGCTGATGTGCTTGAAGTTGGTGGCAATGTAATGCTTAGCCTCTGTGGTTCAAGTACATTGTAATCCTTGATATATGAAGATACCTGAACCTTTCCTTGTTAGCAATATAGCACAGGCAATCTTTTACCAGCGGATTGCTGGTGGTCCATCTTTCTTGCATGATGTCCATCTTACCGTCAAAATTATGAGCCAAATGATATTTATGATGTGGTCATTCAGGCGAGGCTGTCTCTAGCTCTACTGGTAGCGCAATTTGAGTTTCCTTACTGTCTCTAAAAGATCACTTGAGCTAAAACCCATCCATAACGCTCAGTGAAAAGATAAATAAATAAGTAATGCTAATGTACACGTGTGTACCAGTATATAACTATTTATAAATATGTGTCTCTGTTTTGTGTGCATACATTCCTGTCTCCCTAAAGAATTATTTTACTAAAAATCAAGGTTTTATTTAAAAGTCGAGACTTCCACCGCCATCGAGGAAGGGTTAAATATCGACACAGACAAACTTTTATATGCAAAAAGCTTGTTCTCATGTTTTGAATCAATTGTCATTTCAAGGTTTATCCTCATTTGTTAGGTTAATAGATTTACTTGCTTATAGGAGGTATAATCGAGCCGAATCGAATCGATATAGTGCCAAGCTCGAACTCGACTCAACTTTAAAATTTGAAGCACGAAACTCAAGCTCAATTGAGTTTTTTATTTAGAGCTCGAACTCGAGCTCGATAAAATACTTGATATACTCGGATTCGACTTGATTTGGCTTAAATTTTTATATAAAAATTTTAAAATAATTTTTAAATTAAAATAAAATATGTTCTCAACTAAATAGTTAGGATAAATTGTAAATATATATTATAAAGATAAAACAGTAAAATTAAGTAAGCTCGATTAAGCTTGCGAGATTTTCGAGCTGAGTATTTAAATACTCGAACTCAACTCGATAATATACTCGAGTAGCTCGAGCTCAACTCGATAAGCAGCGAGTCGATTTCGAGCTACTCGCAAACTGTCTCGACTCAATTACATCCCTACTTGCTTTCAGTTGTTTCGATCAATATTCACTTTAATAACTCTATTGCAATATAATATTAACAAATAGAACCACTGCCCTAATCAAAACCCTTTTTAACCAATTTTAAAAAAAATCTATAATTGTCACAGATAAAAATACACTTGAAATTAGAACAAATATGTGAAATATTTTTCTATTGGCAAAGGCACCTTAAAAATAAAAATATTTTTAGATGTGCAGATTTACTATTAAAAAAATAATTTTATGAGCAAAAAATAAAATGAAAGAAATAAGCAAAAGGGACCTAGGAGCTTGTGCGATAGATTCTTGCAAGAGACTAATTGTAGACAATATTTTATACATATTTCTAAGTAACTTGATCCTTTACATTTAAAGTATAATAAATTATTTTAAAAATCTTATTTAACCTTAATTTTAAAAATAATAAATTAATTAAGACAACGATGTTAACCTTTAATTCTTAGAAACTTTTTATTTTTAGAAATAAATTTTTTTATAAGAATTTGATTTCTTATGCTTCAAACCATCTTTGAAAGAAGTTACAATTATTTACTATTAATTCTTGATTCTTAATTTATGGTCAAATGCAGAAGTTGATAATTGATTGAGAAAGAAGTTCCGATGAAGGCCATGTTTTATCATATTTGGCACTTGTTGCTAAGGATTTTCGTTCTTTGGCTTGAGGATGATGCATGCCAGGATCCAGGTGCTCTTTCATTTTGGTGGACCTGCAAGACAGTCCTCACGTAGGAAATATGAGGGTTGTCCTTATGGAAGACCCTCCGATGCTCAAGTCAGTAAAAATTCAAGCAAGCAGATAAAGAGGAGAAGGTTGTTTCAAAAGGACACCCTAGAGAAGGTGTTTGGATTGCAATGGTGTCTGCTAGGATTTTTAGGGCTTAGAATTGCCTTGAGATGCATACCTAAGGGATATTGGGACTTAGTATTTGTGCGCTGCCGAGATGGTAAGTATTACCTGATTTTTTGGATGTAGTTATGGAGATTGGCGGTTGATAAGCTTTATTAGGAATCTGAAATCCCATTGATCATGGATGGAATGTTGTATTTGGCTTCCATTTCTGTTTTGGGAGGCTTACTCCGAAATCATTGTGATTAGGGTGGTTTCTCCTCCAAAATACCCGGCGTGGTTTGAGACAGCAACGATGCTTGCGTTTAGAGGATGGGGCTCGTCCTTGCCGAGGTATGAAGATGGTTTAGCCTTGTCAAGGTTTGAAGATAACTTGGTCATGCCAAGGTTTGAAGATAACTCGGTCCTATCGAGGTACGAAGATGGCTTGGCCATGCCGAAGTACGGAGATGGCTCGGTCCTGTCGAGGTACAGAGATAGCTCGGCCTTGCTGAGGTATGGAGACTGCAAGCGATGTGACTTATCCTTTTCTGATTGCGGTAGTTATTGGGTCAAAGCCCAAAAGTGGACCTTTTAACTGCCGTATCTGCCAATCGATGCGGTAAGAATTTACCCCGCATTATATCCCTCTCACTCCCTAGTCCGAAGCATAGGTTCGAGCATAAAGAGTAGAGTCCATGATGGCCCGATTTTATTGGTGGGGTTTGAACCCGCAGAGGCACATCGTGATGGCCTCATAAATGCAAGCCATCATTCCATCATTTTTTTTGCTGGACGAGGAGAGCTTTTTCATTCCCACCTGAGGACGATTGGTTGAATAACACGGGTTTGCTATGTTTGAACCGAAGGTTTACGACGCTTAGGGTTTCCCACTGGCAATATCCCGCTCTTCTGTCGAGGTGGTTTAAAAGAAGGCGGTGGCATCTTCTCCAGTTATGCCTTTTTAATTCTTGGCTTTTCCCCTTCTCTAATGAGATAAAACCTCTCCGATTGAAGAAGTCGATGGCTAGCACCTCTTCCGTTCGTCCCAAAGATATGGAACACCCGACTCATTTTACTTCGACGATGACTCCGGTAGACCTAGAGAGAATCTGCCATGAGTATTAAATCCCCGAGAGCATTGAATTGCGAGTGCCATGTCCCGAGCAAAGGGTTTCGGATAAATTGGAGTATGGGACCTTCTTCTATGAGGAGTGTCTTCGAGCGGGTCTTCGTCTTCCTCTTCATCCTGTGGTGAAGGGAATAATGGAGTTCTATAGCATCTGTCCTACAATTGTGGCACCGAACAATTGGCGCTACATTGTAGGGTTTATTTTGATGTGCTTGCTCGTGGGGGTGACGGCGACGGTCCCCTTGTTTCGAGCATGCTACCACCTTGTTTTCTCCAAGAACGTTGTTTGGCCCTACATCGGGCCGTGAAAGTCTTTCAAGAAGATATCAGAGGTTTCATCCTCCATAAAGGAATGGAAGTCCTGATTCTTCTTCTCCAAATGGGATGCTGAATGCGATTTCCTCCAAACATGGATAATTTTGCCTGAAGATCCGAACCAAACTCGAACACTGTTGAAGCAAGAAAAAGAAGACTTCGACATCCTCTTAAGTGGTAAGGTGCTCTCGGCCGGTATTCTTCTGGTCGAGGATGCACTTTTTAATGCTGGGCGCACCAGTATTGATTCTCGAGGTAAGCTTTAACCTTATGCTCTATTTGTCAGGCTATGCAAATTTATACTTGGTTGAATCTTTATTTGTTGTATTTGCAGTAGAGAGGTTGAAAGTCATAGCTTGGTTGAGGGAGGAGCTGAAGAAAAGTGCTAGGAAGCACAGCTCCGAGAAGAGGCCCAGATATGAGAAGAGGCCTCATTCTCCCTCATCATTTCCGAAAAAGAAGAGGACTAAATTTAGCCGACAGTCTCCTTTGCTGATGAGGAGGGAGGAGGAGACGTCGACGGAAAGGGAGGAAGGTAGGTTGGCTCCATGGGAAGAGGAGCCAGTGGCCGAGGAGACTCCAAGGGAAGGGGTTGAAAGGGCTCTAAGCCCAAGGGTAATAGAGCTGCTGGATGAGCCTATAGGGGCGCCACCAGCTAGCTATGAGATTCCTTCTTCGGGCGCTGGGGAGCTTTTTCTTGAAGAAGCCGAAGGCCGAAAAGGACCCTTGACCGAGGAGTATCTTCCCAAGAAGATGAGGGAGGAGGAGCGAGCTGCCGAGGGTCGAGAGGTGCCCTTGGTTGAAGAGCCTCTCCCCGAAGGACCGAGGGAGGCCGAGTAGGCTACTGAAGGTCAAGAAGAGCCTTTGGCTGAGGAAGCTTATTGGGCCGAGGTTCCTAGTTTGAGCCACCCTAATGCCGAGGAAGAATCTTTGGCTAACCTATTTTGCTCTACCCTCGAGCAGGAAGAAGGCCCATTCGGGATTACACCCGAGGAAGAAGAACTCCTCTCCATCGGGTTTGGCGGATCGACCATTCCGAGGGATATGGAGTTCCTACCAGACTTTAGCAATCCCAAGCTTGCGAGGATTGTGACTGTCTATGCTTCTCGAGTAAGCAAGAATGAAAATGCTCTCTCCTCTTTTTAACTTGTTCATTTGTTTTCAAATTCATTTGTTATTTTTTGCTGCAAAACAAATTCTTTTGAGGGCGATGTGCAATCACCTGAATTTAGTGTCGAAGGCCTACGCCCGAGCTTCAAAGAAGAACACCAAGCTTCGGAACAGGGAGAGCTTGGTTGGTCAAATCACTGAAAAGCTAGCCAAGACCTGAGCCAAGCTCGAGCAGGCCAATAAATTGGCCGAGGATGCTCGGTCAAAAGTATCAAGACTCCGGGCTGAAGTTGCCGAGCTTGAAGGTGCTCGGAAGTTGACCAATGAGGCTCGATCAGAGTTATTGAAGTTTCGAGCTGAGGCTACAGAAGAAGTAAATGTCTTGAATAAGCAACTTGACAAAGAAAGTGGCAAGTTAAAACATTTTCAAGAGCAGTTCGCCCATCTCATGATTGAACTTGCTCAAACCCAACACAATGCTGAAGAAGACTGGGCAAAGCTTGAGTATGCCTGGGGGAAGATAAATCGGTACAAAAAGGAAAGGAGGAAAACTCAAGAATGGGCTAAGAAAGCAAAAGCAAAAATTGCTTGACATGTTGAAGAGGTAGCTTTGTGAATTTCTTTGTGTTAATTATTTTTCGTCTCCCTTTTAATGCGGTTAGTTCGGTTGATCTTGTTTTTCAGATAAAAAAGGTTGAGATAGATGTGATGGAGAAAATAAAAGTTTTCACTGAGGAGCTGACCTCAGGTCACTGGAAATGCTCTGAGCTTCAGAGTCGGGTGATCGAGGCTGACAATCAAGCTGCTCTGGTAGTTGAAAAATATAAAAGCTTGGCCCAGTATACTAAGGAGCAACTTTCATTTTCCAATAGTGCATATAGACTCGGGGTGAACGAGGCACGATTGAGAGTATCCTAGGAGTATCCGGACCTTGACCTCTCATTCTTAGACAATGAGGATTATTGTGGTTCTCCGCCGGTGATTGAATCTTTGGTCGTAGCTCATCCGTCCGCTGAAGTAGAGATTGATTACAAAGACACCCTAGATATCGACTTCGAGGTAGCTCCGGACGTAGATCCAGTTAAAGCTCCATCAACGATTGTTCAAGAGGCTGAGGCTCCCCTGCTTGCCATCAAAGAGACCAAAGTTCTACAATCGGCCGCTGATGAGACCGAGGTTTTATCGGGTACCGAAGAAGTGGGTCAGTCGAGCCAGACTACTTTGGCATCTCATCCTTTGGAAGCTCCTGCAGCACAAGGCGCAAGTTCGAATGAGCCAGAAGAGCTGTAAAAATTTCCTTTTCTTTGTAATAGAGAGATCTTTGACTCTTCTGTGCCCTAGGCACCTTTAATTATGTCGTTGTATTGAGCTTCATGAATGAAAATCTGCCTCTTTTAAGTTGTCTTGTGTTCTTTATAGTCCGAGTATTGTAGGATCGACTATTTTTTTAGTATAATTCATAATTCAGCAAATTTAGTCACATAGGCCTCTCAAGAATAACCTAGGAAAGTGAACGTCAAAGATGGTTCCGTTCTGTTGAGACATGGAGAAGGCTCAGCTTTGCCAAGGTTTTGGGATAGCTCGGCCTTTCGAGGTTCGGAGATAGTTGGTCCGATCGAGCCATGACTTGGCATGTGGGCAATCATGCTTTTGAGGTGGGTTTTGCCACTTGTAGATGGCAATCAATCTTCGAGAAATTTCTTCCTTCAGCATCACATGCCCCTCATTCCTTAGTCCAGTACCTTTTTTCATACTTGGGAAATCAGGCCCAGGTGTTTGGTTACCATGAAAGCTGAGAATGGGGGGAAGCGTTATTTCCCACATGACATGCCATTAATCCATTTTCTTGGGCGAGGAGAGTCTTTTTGAATTCCATTTGAGGGCGCAGTGACATACGGCCAAATCAAAAGTCTAGGCATTATCATAGATGAGCCTCAATTTTATGGAGTTCTTCTATTTAATGCATTTTGTCCCCTTAATTGATGGCTATAAAAGGGGAAGGAACAACATCGCCCTATGGCACCTCATCTCCTGGCTTTCTTTGCTTCCTTTCTACTTGTTGCTAATAAAGCGAGATTGAGATGTCTACTCAGGGCGCTGCTTTCTTTGGTCGAGGGAGAGCCTGACAGAGCTTTGTTCACACCAATATCGGAGGCAGAAGAGCTCGCATTTCTCTTCAGCATCCAAATTGGATTCGAGAGTTCAAATGAGGAGGCTGCTGAAAAGCAAACTATGCAGGAAGTGCTGAAGAGCAATTCTGTTGGATCTCACCGGGCTATAAGCAAGATGACATCATAGGTGACCCCGGACTTCCTTCATCAACACACATACTTGAAAAAGTGGATGAGAGGAAGTCAAGGAGGTCATATTGGAAATGCTAGAAAGTATTTCTGTGTGGTTGCCCCGAGCCATAAATATAATTATACAGAAATGGCCGTCGTGCTATTGGGAATTGTATCCTAAAGCCAATCATTTGATGATTGTGTTGATGTAAATTGTATACAAATTGATATATTAATAAAAGTTATTTGGCAATTTATTCATTGCAAGAACATCTTCTTAAAACTCCTAATAGTAATGAAGCCCTCAGGATCTTCCTTCACGATAAAGGAGGATTTATCTTTGAAGGTCCTTAAAAGAGTTCGCAACCAAATGATATACTATGACAGGGCCATAGTACTATCAATTATAGGATGTTGTATATCATATTTGTTGGTTGTCCTCTTAACCAAGGAGTGTAGAGACACTGGTATGACATACAGGTAAAAGCGTAGGAGTACATTTCACCGAACGTGACTCATTTCCGGATACTCTACTGTCAAGAGTTAATCCGAGAAGATATAGGTATAAGTATCCTTCAGACCTGAAGATCACAACCAGTGGCTTACAAGAAACTCATTGTGCTTAGGTGCCAGACCACCTGAATTTCTAATCCAGCTACGAAAGGTTACTGGGTGCAGTCAAGTACTTGTGGTAGTCAGTTGTGGATCAAGATAAAATTTGACCTATCCCGTTAAAAGAAGAAATGCTTGTGTTTCAATTTAGCAAGACCTTGGCCAAGGCACTTCATGTGAAAGTCACATGATCACTAAAATTGAAATCACTTTATGGATTTGCTATTTAGAGTTAATAGGCTCTTAAGCCATCCTTAGCATTTGTGATCAAGAGGATGAATTATATGGTAACTGTTTCTTAGGGTTCTTGGAGTTTGCTCGGTAACTCTTCGATCTATCCGAACATCGGGTTCCATTGCTAGATGGGCACATCGATTAGTATAGAAAATTGTTTCTATGCTACCGGCTTAGGTTCGAACCTAGAGAGTCACACGCATAGAAGTTTCCTAGATGATCTATTTGTTGATCAACGATTGAGAATCGTATATGATTTAATTAATCAATTTGATTGATTAAATTATCTCAATTGGATTAAGTCCAAGTGAATAAGATTCAATTTGGTTTAAGTCTACTAGAAGGACTAATCAATTCAAATATTGATTTGAAATTAGATTTGATTTGAATTTAAATAGATTCAGGATTAGCCAAATTTGATTTGGGCTAGGACCATGATCTATATTGGTTTAATCCAATAAATTTAAATTAGCTTAAAACCAAAAATCCAAACCCCATGTGTGAAAAAGGTTTTCTCGCATGATGAGATAACTAAAATATCATCTCATGAGAAATTAAATTCTCATGTAGAATTTAATTTATAACTTTTAGTCTTCTTCAAATGATTTCCAAGTTCAAGAAAAATAAATTTTGCTAAAATGTGCCTCTTTGGAAGAGCACTCCACACAACTCTTCGTGCATTGACAAGTGTATGAATTAATGTACCTCTTTGGAAGAGCACTCCACATAACTCTTCGTGCATTGACAAGCGTGTGAATTAATGTACCTCTTTGGAAGAGCACTCCACACAACTCTTCATGCATTGATAAGTGTGTGAATTTAATATGTCTATTTGGTTTTCACAAAATAGCAGAATTCTAAATGTTAGAATTCAATAGGCTGGCTAATATGAAACTATAAATAGAGGACATCCCTCACCAGATAAACAACAAGATCAAAAGAGATCAAAAATTCTAAACAGTTAGAACCAAGTGTTACAGTTCTAAGAGTTAGAACAAAAATTCTGGTGTGATTTTAGTGTTAGCAAAAGCTTGGTGGATCTTGAAGGAAGATTCAAGTGGAAGAATTCAAGATCAGCAAAATTATTTTTCCGCGAGCTAGCACTCCCGAGAATCCGATCATTCGGGGGCTTCGCATGGACAATACTAGAGGCCGGACGATTGAACTGCTGCAGAGCACAAAGGATTTACCTACTGTTCTTAAGGTGAGTGATTTGATCCTTAGATCTTAAGGCAGGCTTCAAGATGAGTAGTATGACTTCTCATCTTGAAGATTAAGATATGATCTTAATTATTTAATTTATATGCAATACTTAGATCAAACGATCTTATAATATAAGGCAAAGATATGATCTTGATGCATGTTAGAAAGATTAATATGTAATCTTTAAATTTCCGCATTGATAATTGTTATCAAATTTTAAAATATGCATGCCTCGGGGATTAACTCTCAACAAATGGTATCAGAGCAATGGTTTCTTATTGATCTAATTTATTGCATGTAAATTAATGTTCTTATTAATTATGTAATTATGGCTAAAACTAATAGCAAGGCTATATGGTCACAGATGGATTGAAAATCCAAATTACCCATTTAATGAGGTATTCTGTGACATATTGCCGTGCTATTGTTTTATCATTGATGCTCAATCCAAAGATAATTTAAATTAAGCTTATGCATCAAAACATAGATTACACGCACTCTCAAAAGATGTTTTATATTTGATACATATTAATGTTGTATAAAAGCATGATATTTGCATGTTTAGTATAAAACATAGATATGATATATGATGGCATGATGTCTATGTTATGAAACATACAAATATTTATGAGAGTCTAATTTGAATGTCAAATGTTAATTCATAATCTCTTTAGATATGATCTAAATATAGGAATTATGAGTAGTAACATAATACATGTGATGCTTGATTGAAATATATGACATGTAAACATGAAATATATTTAATCTTTTGGGTTAGCTAAATCGGGTCCATAAAGGGTTAGACCCTAAGGTTTAAATCAACTGGACTAAAAGAGTATTTGAACAAATCTAATTAGATTAGGTTAAGAATGCTCTAAATCAAACAATAGTTGTAGTTGATCATGTTCTTCTCTTTGATTAAACCAAATAGAAGTAGATTAGGCTCCGTGGTTGAGCATGAATCTCTTAGATGGTCAAATCAGAATTGGTTAACCATATGATGTCAAGGTGAGTTGGCAAGTTGCTCTAGGATCAACGATCGAATGGTTTTTAATTGGGAGCTACTCATATTGATGCGTCTTTAACAAGTTAATGGCATATCCCTCCCATCGATCTCACTTACCTAGTCAATGTGGTGAACCATTTATGATTCAAATTATTTACCTGATTCGGATTGACCCATGCCTGTAAGGAAATCAGTCTAACTGATTTAGGTGCCACTTAACCTGACTTAATCTTGTTTCATTCTACCCATTTCATACATTCAGTGGAGAACTTATTAGTCAATTTGTCTTCAAATTATAAAATCCTCTAAAATTATTAGGTCCTTAAAATGAAATAGTTATATGATAACTAGATCATAGCCTTCCATTAAGGTGGGTGATAATGAGTCCGATGTCTTGATAATCATTGGAGGCACTCCATGCCTGGTGCTTGTCAACCATCGGAATTATCATTCATTATATGATAAGTCAGCGTAACTATTAAATAAACAGTCAGGTGAGCCGAGCTTCACTCGGGCTTGGTTGTCTATTGATAGGTTACACTGATTATATCATTTAATGGTTGGACCTAACCAGAACTTTCAGTGGAGGCACTCCATGCCTGCTGAAGAGGTACATGGGGCAAAACTGAACACTAAGAATTATTTTGGAAAACAATTGGTTTTGAACCTACTCTTAGATGCATATGGGTTGGCCAAGCTTCACTTGGGCCTGTATGTAGTCTATGTAGATCTTAGTGCCCGCTAAAGAATTAAGAATAATTCTTCGAATTGGGTGTAGAGGCTGCCAATTTAAACAAAATAGTGGGAGAATCTTTAGACTAAAGTCCAAGTCTTTAGACTAAATCAATTTATATAATAAACTTAGTTTTTCCTTATGCAAAAATGACCACTAATTTATCATTAAGGTCCCTATTGGATAGTGACAAGTTGAATGGTTCAAATTTCAATAGCTGGTTTAGAAAACTTAAGATCGTCCTTGAGCATGAGAGGATTCTATATATTCTTAATAATCCTGCACCAAAGATACCTGATGCAAACACACAATGTTCTGAGAAAGACACTTATCAGAAGTGGCTCAATGATAGAACTAGCGTACGTTGCATCATGCTAGCAGCAATGAACGATGAATTTGGTCGCCGTTCGAGAATGCTCAGCCAGAAGAAATCATTCAAGCATTGAATGAATCTTTCGGCACACCTGACGACATTAAAAGGCACAAGACTAGTTGTGCTATTTTTAATGCTCGAATGAGGGATGGATCTCCTGTCACTGATCATGTAATGTACATGATCGAGAAGATAGAACTGCTAAGCAAGCTCGGCTTTCCCCTACATGAGCAGTTGGGAAAAGATGTGATCCTGAATTCCTTGCCTCCATCCTTCCGACCTTTCCTTACTCATTTTCGAATGACAAAGCCTGCAGTCAACTACCACGGTTTGTTGGGGTTGTTACAGAACTTTGAGAAGGATAACCAGCTCTCTAAGGGTTTGGTTAATGTGGTTGAAGGATCTAAGGTAGGGCATCAACCCTTTGGGAAAGGGAAGAAGAAAAAGAATAAGAAAAAGGTGCAACATGCTAGGACATCTATAAGGGGTCAATGCAGAAGAAGAAAGTTAATAAAAGTCAAGCTGAATGCTTTCATTGCAAGATGCAAGGGCACTGGAAGAGGAACTGTCCTCTTTACATTGCCACACTTGATCCAAACAGGCCGAAGAAGAAAAAGGGGCAAGATGTTGCTCAACAAGGTATTTATATGATAACACCTTGTAATTTTTCTGTATATGATAATCAGACCTGGGTATTGGATACCGGAGTCCTTTTAACATTTGCAATTCATTGCAGGGACTACATGTCACTAAAAGATTTGAAGACAATGAAAGATTCCTTAATGTCGGCGATGGAAGATTAGTTCTAGTTCTGGCATTAGGAGTTCTTGAAATAGTTTTCAATAGAAATGTCATTATATAAATGATTATCATTTTTGCCCAACGTTCTTGTTGAACGTAATTTCTGTAGGCCTTCTGGTCAAAAGTCATTATGAAATTTCAATAAAGGATGTTACTTTGAATATCATTATGAATGGAGTCACTGTAATGACTGGGCATTTATTTAATGGCATTTATATATTATCACAGCCTGTGAATGTAGTGTACAAATCAAGTAAGCACCCTAAAACAACTGATGTCACAGACATTTATCTTTGGCACCATCGGCTGGGTCATATCAATAAGAACAGATTAAACAGGTTAACTCAGGAGGGCATTCTTCGAGTTGATGATTGTGAATCATTAACTACCTGTGAATCCTATCTTCTTGGTAAAATGACCAAGTCATCTTTTATTGGAAAAGGTGAAAGAGCTAAAGAGCTATTAATGTGCCTTGACAAGCGTGTGAATTAATGTGCCTCTTTGGAAGAGCACTCACACAACTCTTCATGCATTGATAAGTGTGTGAATTTAATATGTCTTTTGGTTTTCACAAAAATAGCGAATTCTAAATGTTAGAATTCAATAGGTGGCTAATATGAAACTATAAATAGAGGACATCCCTCATCAATAAAACACAAGATCAAAAGAGATCAAAAATTCTAAACAGTTAGAACCAAGTGTTACAGTTCTAAGAGTTAGAACAGAAAATTCTGGTGTGATTTTAGTGTTAGTAAAAGCTTGGTGGATCTTGGAGGAAGATTCAAGTGAAAAATTCAAGATCAGCAAAATTGTTTTTCCGCGAGCTAGCACTCCCAAGAATCCGATCATTCGGGGGCTTCGCGTGGATAATACTAGAGGTCAGACGATTGAATGGCTGCAGAGCACAAAGATTTACCTACTGTTCTTAAGGTGAGTGATTTGATCCTTAGATCTTAAGGCAGGCTTCAAGATGAGTAGTATGACTTTTCATCTTGAAGATTAAGATATGATCTTAATTATTTAATTTATATGCAATACTTAGATCAAACGATCTTATAATATAAGGCAAAGATATGATCTTGATGCATGTTAGAAAGATTAATATGTAATCTTTAAATTTTTGTATTGATAATTGTTATCAAATTTTAAAATATGCATGCCTCGGGGATTAACTCTCCAATACGTGCTCCTCCACCAGAGGAAATGCTTGAAGAATTCTCAAACATCTCTTTGGTAATTTGCCATCTAACAGTTCGAAGGTGATCCTTCGGAGTTGTCATCCTTCTGAGGAAGAAGAGGTTGTAGTAGCTGTAGGCGAGCTTTTTGCATGTAGAAAAAATTCTTGTATTTCTTGTGCCATAGTGCAGTTATAATCCCTTGTAATAAAATATTTTAATAAATGAAGAAGCCTTTTACTTTCTTTTGACTTCCTACCCTTTTGAGCCAAATGTTTTTCATTTTGCTATCTTCTTGGAATGCATGAGCTAGTTAGG
Organism: Calamus simplicifolius; assembly: GCA_900491605.1. Classification (NCBI taxonomy): domain Eukaryota; kingdom Viridiplantae; phylum Streptophyta; class Magnoliopsida; order Arecales; family Arecaceae; genus Calamus; species Calamus simplicifolius. Next base: position 533,365 of record UESW01004152.1, read on the forward strand.
TTTCATAGGTAGAGCCCTTAGCTCTCTCGGTCTTGCCATGGTTAGGAGACAACTCGGTCTTACTGAGGTACATAGACAATTCGGCCTTGCCAAGGTATATAGGAAAGATGATTTTTCACTTGGCGTAGCTAAGTTACTGAAAGCTCCGATTGGCCTTGCCAAGGCTTGAAGGTACAATTTTATTTGGCCTTGCCAAGTTTCATAGAAAACTCGGCCGTACTGAGGTTCGGAGATAGCTCGGCCTTGCCGAGGTTCGAAGAAATTTTTTACTTGGCCTAGTCAAGGTACGAAGAAAGTTACTCGGCCATGCCAAGGTTCGGAGAAACTTTTTATTTGGCCCAGCTAAGGTATGGAGAAAGCTTGGCCATGCTGAGATTCAGAGAAATTTTTTATTTGGCCCAATTAACCAAGGTACGGACAAAGCTTAGCCACGCCGATGTTCGAAGAAATTTTTTACTTGGCCCAGCCAAGGTACGAAAAAATCTCGATCGTGCCGAGATTCGGAAACAATTTTTACTTGGCCCAGCCAAGTTATGGAGAAAGCTTGGTGGACGAAGGTTCTAAGAAATTTTTTACTTGGTCCAACTAAGGTACGAAGAAAGTTGCTCAACCGTGCCGAGGCTTAAAATTTTTTTTTTACTTGGCCTAGCCAAGTAGAGGTCGGCACTGGGCCGTGCCGTGCCACCCATTGGGCCGGCCAAATTAACGAGCCGTGTTGTGCCAAATTAACGGGCCATGCCTGCACGGCATGACCCAGGCCCGCTGGGCCAATCAAATTAACGGGCCATGCCTGGCACGCCCATTAAAAATTTTGGCAGCCTGGCACGGCACGTGGCCCATTTTGGGCCATGAGCCATGCCGGGCCTAGGTCGTACCATGCCAGGCATGGCCCATCCATGCTGGGCCAGGGGTGGACTGTGCATGGGCAATTTTTTTTAACAAAATTATTGGCTTAGTCTATTTATTTTTTTAAAAAATAATCGTGCTAGGCATGGCCCCTGGTGATCATGCATAAAATTAAATAATATAATTTTTAAGCAAAAGTTATCCAAAGACCATTTTTAACTTTTTATACATTTAGTTGCATAAAAAATAGTTTTAAAAATAGTTTCTTATATGTAATTAGAGGTGATCATGCATGAAAAAAAATGCAAATTTGATTCTCATGTCTTTAGAATGAAGATAAAATTATCAATGTAAAAAAATATAATTCTATTAAAATAATTTAGGATTTAAAAATTTAATTTTAAGAATTTAAATTTTTTAGCTATCATATTAATTAAATTTTATTAAAAAATTATCTCTATTTATCCTTATTAATCATTTTTTTTAGTTTTATTTCTTTTGATTATTTATACTATTCAACCATTGATCCATCTATTGGATTATTGAGCTACTGGTCCAATCTTCTAATTGTGTTAAAGTCTGTAGGTCTAGTTCTAACTATTGTATGCAGTTGACTATAACTTGTGAGTCACATTTGTAGTAATACATCACTAGTATATATCTTTTTGGTTACATTTGTATTATTATATTTTAGGCATGCTGCATGTTGAATAGCACCCTCTTCAGCTTTTGTTCATTTATTCATAATTTAATGGCTCAGAAGGAAAAAAAAAAACAAAAAGGAACAAGACTTACTAAGTTTAGATATTCTCATGAAGGCTCAAATTTATAAGAATGACTAGGTCGTATGGTGCACTGTACGCATTATGAACGAGTCAGATAAGAAAGTCTGGTCTCTTGACATTAACCGTGCTCTTGTTGAGCAAAACCAGCCAAAGAGCACAGTAGGCCCACGAATCACTTATGGACTTGCTTAAGGACCAGACTTGCAAACGCTGCACATTTGGTGCGCGCTTTGTGCACTGAAAATCGATGCACAAAGTCTTTTTTAACATGAGAGAAGCTGAGATTGATGCTCTTGGAGCATAGAGTGTGCTTTAACAAGGCCTTTTGTATGGGCCTTATGCCTTCCTGAGGCTTGAATTGGTTTCACTTCTAATAATATAGGTTTCACTTCTAATAATGTATTTTTTTAATTATTAAAGTTAGTCATCTTTTTTTTTTCTTTTCTTATTGTATTATGGAAGGTCAAGCCTAGCCCCCCTCCCTTCATGTACCATTTTGATTTTAAATTAATAAACTGGTAGGGATCTATGCCAAACCCCCCACCATTAAGGTGGTTTCATATTAATTTATGGCTTCATATCCTAATAATTTTTTAATTTATTTAAAAATAAATTTTTTTAAAAAATTATTAGGCCCTAATGGGCCGGCATGACGGGCTATGCCGTGCCGGCATGGTGGGCTGGCACGACGGCTCATCGTGTCGGCACGGCACGATGGGCCGGCCCAGGCCCATCATGGGCAGTGCCGTGCCGGGCTCAAAAAATTCTTTTTTTGAGCCCGGCACGACACGGTTTATCAGCATGGCCCGATATTGTAGTAGTACCGGGCCATGCCAAACACGGCCTGTTATGTGCTGGGCTGTGTCGGCCCATGGGCGGCATGACCCAGTGCCTGCCTCTACAGCTAAGGTACGGAGAAAGTTGCTCGGCCGTGCCCAGGTTCAAAGAAATTTTTTACTTGGCCCAACCAAGGTACGGAGAAAGTTGCTCAGCCATGCCGAGTTTCAGAGAAAATTTTTTACTTGGCCAAACAAGGTACGAAGAAAGTTGCTCGGTCATGCCGAGGTTCTGAGAAATTTTTTACTTGGCCCAGCCAAGGTATAAAAAAGTTGCTCGACCGTGCCGAGGTTCGAAGAAATTTTTTACTTGGCCTAACTAAGGTATGGAGAAAGTTGCTCGATCGTGCCGAGGTTCAGAGAATTTTTTACTTGGCCCAGCCAAGGTACGAAGAAAGTTGCTTGACCGTACTGAGGTACAGAGATAGCTCGGTCTTGCCGAGGTTGAAGGAAGGACCCATTGGGTCAGCAGTTAAGTGAGACCTGCTCTTCATAAACATCTCAAAGTGGATGATGAGTTGAAGAAGAAATATTTAAATTAAGATGTGAAGCTTTGTTACAACTAGCAAAATGGCTCGATTTAGGCACACTTCACTAGTAATATACTTGAAGGTTGTCCGAGTTCCATATTCTAGGGATGGCTTTTCTCTTTAGATCTTGAAGCTTGTAAGTGCCGGGTCTGATGACCTCTACAACTTGATAAGGGCCTTCACAGTTTGGGGCCAACTTCCTCTGCTCTATTGGCTTGGAGGCCGAAGCTTTGCAAAGTACTAGGTCACGAGGAAGGAACAACTTCCTCTTCATTCGGAATGAATGATAGTGGGCCACGCATTGTTGGTACGCGGCCATCCTAACTCTGGCCTTTTCTCTGACTTCTTTGATCAAGTCGAGGTTGGTCCGAAGTTGCTCGTCATTTGACTCCTCCGAGTAGCTTTCAACCCTGGGTGAAGGTAGGCCTATTTCCACCGGATAATAGCTTCGATGCTGAAGGCCATCCTAAATGGGGTCTCGCCAGTGGGGATCCCTTGCGTCGTTCGGTAAACCCAGAGGACATGATGAAACTCTTTCTCCTATCTTCCTCATTCTGAACAGTCAGAGAGGCAGGACGGGGGGATCGCGGCCACAATGTTGAATCATGGCGCAAGAAGATTAGAGACAAAGTGCGGGCTCGACAGGACCGAGAGAAACTCTTGTCTCCGCCCTTCTGCGGTGCAGGCTCCACTCCTTCCTTGTGGCCAGGTTACCGTGGGAGGCTCGTGGCCTCAAGGGGATTGGGTGGAGGAGCTATCGGTGGAACCGGTGCAACTGTTCAATTAGGAAGTTGATGAGTGGGCGCAACTTGAGGAAGGACTCCATGGAGCCCCTACACCAACTGCATCAGGGCTTGGACCTGTTAGACTAGCGCACCAAACTGGTCTTGGGTGACTGGGGTTGCGAATGGGGTGGAGCATTGGATTGTGGCGGCTGTGAGGACGCTATATTATTTATGAGATTAGGCCTTTGGGAGGCGGCCTGATCTGGTTCATCAATAGTTGCTCTCTTGTGATTGACCATCGAGAAAGTGTCCTTCTAGAGTGAACCTCTTCTCCTTGATTTCAAGTTTTTAGAGGGACTTGAGGCCCTTCTTTTAACGCCAATCTATTGCTATGGATTTCGTTCTCTGGCTTGGGTACTATTACAGATTATATTCTAGAATAGGAAGTAAATACATTTGATTCTGATTCATAGGCATTGTTTCAAATTGCATTTTTACAATAGAAAGTAGATTGCATTTGTATAATAGGAAGTAAATATATTTGATTCCAATTTATAGGGATTTGATATAATTAGTTTTCCTTTCTAATATAGGATTTGTAGCTTATATATACCTAAGAGATTGATGAATAAAAATACAAAAAAATTACTTTCTTCTTCATCTTTTTTAGAGTTTAGTTGTATTTCATGGTATCAGAGCTTTGAGCTTATAACTTTGAAATATATAACAGTTTTTTTTTTTGAGTTTCTATTTTTGGCAATTTTTTTGTTCTCACCGCCTACATTTGGGGAAACGCCACTCATTGATTAGCCTTCACCTAGAGTTTCATTGCCAAAATCTGGTCCTTTTTTGTTCGTTCTGCTTGCCTCAACATTCACAATAAGTTTACTACCTGTTTGGGTCAGCATCTTTTCATTGTAGGATCTATTTTGAGATAGGTTCGGATTTTTTGAGTATTTTTAACTTTGTTATGGTTCTGGCTCTGTTATTTGGCTGATATTTAATAATATGTAGGAAAAAAAGTATGTTATTATGTCTGATTTGGTTTTTGTGATTTCAAAAATCACAGAATGCAAACTTAATAGATCTAATTATTTAGATAGGAATAAAACTGTTAGATTTTATTTGCGGAGTATTGCTATGGATAATCATTTAACTTATGATCCACCTAGCGATAACTCAAAATCTCATGGCTAAGAGAGGATGCCCATCTATTTTTGTAAATACTTAATTCTATTGATAATGAGGTGGTTGGTTTGATAAATCATTGTGAAATTGTAAAAAAAAATGATGAATTATTTGAAGTTTATGTACTATGGCAAGAAAAATATCAAACACACTTATGAGGTATTCCAAGCCTTTTATCGTGTATAAAAAGGTGATAGATCCCTCACTGACTACTTTATGGATTTTAAAAATACTCATAAGGAACTTAATATGCTACTTCCATTTAGTACTGATGTGAAAGTTCAACAAGCTCAGAGAGAAAAGATAGCGGTTATGCTTCTTGGCTGGTCTTCCTTCTGTGGTTGAGGCTGCTAAATCTCAAATTCTTTCTAGCCCTGATATATCCTCTTTGGAAGAAGCTTTTAGTAGGGTACTTCACACAAAAAAATTCAGCTCCTGCTCAACCTAATAGTACTCTTATCAGCCACACTTCTAAATCTGGAAGACAACCATATTGACATGGCAATAGAGGAGGAGACTCAAGTAGTTATGATCAAAATCTTAGTACTCGAGGACATGATTTGGGAGGTATTTTATATTATTATTGTCATAGGCCAGGACATATGAAGAAAGATTGTAGAAAGTTGCGGCACAAGAATCAATCGAATCAGTCAGTCCATGTTGCCACTACTAATGATGCTTTTGAGTCCATTTTAATATATGTAGATAAGTATACCAAGTTCTCACAGTATCAAAAATCTTTAAAGTTTTCATCTACTCCTATTATTGCCATCATTAATTCAAGTAAAATGAACACATGTCTTGTTTCTTCATCTTCCAAATGGATCTTTGATTCTAGTGCCACAGATCACATGACAAGTAATTCTAGTCTATTTTCTTCTTTTAAGTCAAATGCTTCTAGTTCTACAGTTACTTTAGCAGATGGGTCTACATATCATATTTTAGGATCCGACACAATTATTCCAACATCCTCAATCCTTTGAAATATGTTTTAAGTTTACCTAACTTATCTTTTAATTTAGTCTCCATCAGTAAACCTACTCATTCTCTTAATTGTTGTATCACATTCTATCCTGATTTTTATCTATTTCAAGATCTTATGACGAAAAGGATTATTGGTAAAGGACATGAGTCTGGAGGCCTCTACATTCTTGATACACAAGTACCAAAGTCTGTTGTTTGTTCTGAAGTTGTAACCCCCTTTTGAAGCACATTATCGGTTAGATCATCCTTCATTGCCTACCTTAAAGAAACTTTTGTCCTTAATTTTTTAGCCCATCTTCATTAAATTATGAGTCTTGTCAATTTGCCAAACATCATCGTTTGAGTTCTAGTCCTAGAATCAATAAAAGAGCTAGTGCTCCTTTTGAGTTAGTTCACTCTGATGTTTGGGTCCTTGTCATGTTGAGTCTAAAATTGGGTTTAAATATTTTATTACCTTTATTGATGATTATTCTCGAATGACATGGTTATTTTTAATAAAAAACTGTTCAGAATTATTTTCTTATTTTACTACTTTTTGTACTGAAATCAAAACTCAATTTAATGTGCCTCTATAAATTTTGAGAAGTGATAATGCTAAGGATATTTATCAGAATACTTTCAAAATTATATGGTTCAACATGTCATTATTCATTAAACTTCTTGTGTAGAGACACCATCTCAGAATAGAGTTACTGAACAAAAAAATAGACATCTTCTTGAAATTATCAGAGCTTTGTTATTCCAAATGCAAGTCCCTAAACAATTTTGGGCTGATGCAGTTTTACAGCTTATTTTCTGATTAATCGTATGCTTTCCTCTATTCTTTCTAGTGAGACTCCCTTTCATGTCCTCTTTCCTAATAAGTCATTATTTCCTATTGAACCTAGGATATTTGGTTGTGCTTGTTTTGTTCGGGATGTTCGACCTCAGGTTACAAAACTTGATCCTAAATCTCTAAAGTGTGTATCTTTCTTGGATATTCTCGTATGCAAAAAGGATATATATATTATTGTCCCAATCTTAACAGGTGCCTTGTGTCAGTTGATGTTACCTTTCTTGAACAAATACCATTTGCTTTATCTTCAGGTCATATTAGTTAGGAAAAGGAAGATGATTTACTAATATATACTATTACATCACCTAGTTCTGGTATTCTTCCCTTCCTATTCCTGATCCAATTTCTATTCCTATGCCTCATGCTCCATGTCCTAGTTCCTTCATCACAGATCTAGTTCCCAGTTTTAGTAATGTTCTTCCTATTGCCTTTCGCAAAGGTAATGTCAATATACTTATCCAGTATCCTCTTTTGTGTCATATAACCATTTGTTACCGTTCTCTTATTTTTTTTTGCATCTATTGATTCTGTTATTATTCCTAACACTATTCATGAAGCTCTATCTCATCCTGGATGGCATAATGCTATGATTGAGGAGATAAATGCTTTAGAGGACAATGGTACTTGGATCCTGATACAGTTACTTGCATATAAAAGGCTATTGGATGTAAATGGGTGTTTGCAGTTAAAGTCCATCCTGATGAGACTCTTGCTAGATTAAAAGCTCGACCGATTGCTAAGGGATATGCTTAAACGTATGAAGTTGATTATTTGACACATTTTCTTCTGTTGCTAAACTTACTTCTGTTCAATTATTTATTTCTATGGTAGCCACGTATAATTGGCCTCTGTATCAGCTAGACATTAAGAATGCATTCCTTCATGGTGATCTTCAGGAGGAAGTTTATATGGAGCAACCACCTGATTTTGTTGCTCAGAGGGAGTATGAGAAAGTGTGTCATCTTCGCAAATCCTTGTATGGCTTGAAACAAAGTTCTTGGGCCTGGTTTGGAAAGTTTAGTCAGGCTATTGAAAAATTTGGTATGAAGAAGAGTGAGTCCGATCATTCTATTTTCTACATGCAGTCTACAGCTGGTATCATCCTATTAGTTGTCTATGTTGATGACATTATTATTATTAGGAATGATACTGGTGGTATTTCATCTCTCAAATATTTTTTTCACAGTCAGTTTCATACAAAGGATTAGGAACACTAAAGTATTTTTTGGGTGTTGAGGTGATAAGAAGTAAGAAAGAGATATTCTTATCTCAAAGGAAGTATGTGCTTGACTTATTGTCTGAAACAGAAAAATTGGGGGCTAAACCATGCAACACTCCAATGGTTCCTAATTTGCAGCTTACAAAAGCTGGTGAGTTGTTTGAAGATCCTGGGAAATACAAAATATTGGTTGGAAAGTTGAATTATCTTACCGTAACTCGTTCATATATTGCCTATTCAGTTAGTGTGGTAAGTCAATATATGTCTTCTTCAACTTTCAATCATTGGAGAGCTGTAGAATAAGTTTTATGTTACTTAAAAGGAGCTTCTACGAGAGGAATCCTGTATGACAATCATGGTCATACTAGGATTGAATATTTTTCAGATGCTGATTGGACAGAATCCAAAGAAGATCGAAGATCTACTACAGACTATTGTGTATTTATTGAAGGAAATTTGGTTTCATGGAAAAGAAGAAGTAGAATGTGGTTTCACGTTAAGTGTAGAATCAAAATATAGAGCTATGGCTAAGTCTGTGTGTGAAATAATATGGATATATTAGCTCCTCACTGAAGTGAACCTCAAGATTTCAATACCAGCTAAGCTATGGTGTGACAATCAAGCTGCACTTCATATTGCATCTAATCTAGTATTTCATGAACGAATTAAGCATATTGAGATTGATTGCTATTTTGTTTGTGAGAAGATTTAGCAAGGTTTGATTTCTACATGAGATCAATTAGGAGATATCTTCACAAAGGCTCTAAATGGAGTTCAGATTGATTATCTTTGTAACAAGTTGGGCATGATAAATATTTATGCTCTAGTTTAAGGGGGAATATTATAGATTATATTTCTAGAATAGGAAGTAAATATATTTGATTCTGATTAATAGAGATTGCTACAGATTGTATTTCTAGAATAGGAAGTAGATTGCATTTGTATAATAGGAAATAAATATATTTGATTTTGATTTATAGGGATATGATGTAATTAGTTTTCCTTCTTAACATAGAATTTGTAGCTTGTATATATACATAAGAGATTGATGAATAAAAATATGAAGAAATTACTTTCTTCTTTCTCTTTTTTCTAGTTGTGTTTAGGTACGATGCACGTCAGGATTTGGGCACTCTCCCATCTTGGTGGGTCTCTACGAAAGATCCTCCGATGCCCAGGTCAGTAAAACTCAAGCAAGCGGATAAAGAAGAAGGTTTTTCAGAAGGACACCCCAGAAAAGGTCTCTGAATTGCAATGGCGTCTGCTAGGATTTTTTGGGCTTAGAATTGCCTTGAAGATGCATACCTGAGGGGTCTTGGGACTTAGTATTTGTGCGTTGTTGAGATTTACTTGATTTCTTGGGCGTAGTTATGGAGATTGGTGATTGATGAGCCTTATTAGGAATCTGAAATCCCGTTGATTATAGACAGAGTGCTATATTTGGCTTCCATTTCTGTTTTGGGAGGCTTACTCCGAATTTTTTTTTATCAGGATGGTTTTTCCTTCGGGATACCCGGTGTGGTTTGGGACAGCAACGATGCTTGTGTTTAGAGGATGTGGCTCGGCATTACCAAGGCATGAAGATGGCTCGGCCTTACCGAGGTATAAAGATGGCTCAGCCGTGCTAAGGTATGGATATAGCTTGACCTTGCCGAAGTATAGAAACTGCAAGCGATACAACTCCTTTTTTTTTTTTTTAGTGAATCTACCGCATCTGCCAATCGATATGATGACGATTTTACTCAGCATCGACACTAATTCTTTATTATTATATTATAAAATAGATAAATTACATCGTGATTATTAGCGATGTTATCAATAACAAAGATTTTTTACGGTGGAGATCCTCTGTTGTGCGGTAGATATTACGTCCGTTATCTACGGAGAGCTGGAGACATCGACACACTCTATCATTCAACTGAAAACTTTCAACCGCTCATCCGAAGGGCCCCGTTTCTTCTTGCAAATCCAGCGGCATGCAGCATGGCACGTGGCACCAAGATGCGACGGCACGCGGCCGGTTCGCCTTACTCGACCCAGTCTGGTCCAGTAGACCGTTAGCATAAAATAGGCCAAGCTCGAATTCTCAACCCTAGTTTTCTAGTTTTACAGGCCCCGCTATTTTGATCGTCAGAGGGAGCAGGACGAAAGCAGCATCGTTGCCGAGTGAAGAAGAATGTTTCCCAAAAGGTAAATCAAGGGCTTCCTCTCAATCTTCCCTCTTCTTGTCTGCGGGCAATGTTCATAGCTTATTGTGCTCAGTATTACTGGAGTGGTATTGCTAGATCTTGCTGTCTTCGGACTAGAATTGGTAAAATTCTTTTCACTCACTTCAGTTGTTACCTTGGAATTAATCATAGTTAAATTTTAGTCCTATCTTTTGTGTCTTATGATGGAGCGATCTCTGCTAATCTTGTCCGCGATTGGTTTCAAAAATTGCTTTGCGACAAGGTTTATGTAGCTTCATACGCGGTTAATTAGTTCACTAACTGGCGCAAATTGATGCTATATGGAAATAAGTGGTCCGTAGCAGAAACAAGGAAATCAAAATTTATGACGGAACCTTTGATTTTATGATCAGGAAAGTCAAACATTTGTATGTTGGCATGTTTGATAAGAATTTTCCAAGGTTTATACTCATCCTTTGTATATTGGACAAATCGTGGACTGTTTTCCCCCATGTTTTCATGTTTGATTCCGTGAATCAACCTTTCGACCTTGCATTTTGGATTTAAGAGAGGGTTATTAAAGTAAAGATTGAAACACAATAGCGTGGACCAAAACCTATCCATGTGGACAATGCATGATACATATGCTTGTGCCATGCTACTTGTTGGGGGAGCCAAGCCTTCCCCTTCTATTCAATAGATCAAGGCAATGACAAGAGTATCACAACCATTGGAATCTAAATTAATCAATACAAACAAGCGCTGGAGAAGGGCACACCATGATTTTACGTGGAGATAATGGGATGCATGTCTTGTTTAGTCACACATAAACGTATACAACTATCAAAAGAACAAACAACTTTCCGACAACAAGCTATGCTTTACCAATATGCAGATTACGAGCAACTAGAGGGTTCCCTTCACCGACAATGATGGCTGTTAAATCTTGTAGAGGAAATCATTTTAAAGAGCAAAACTGATCAGGTAGAATGGGTGGATTTGATGATTATAGGCCTGCTTATGAAACCACTCTTCAATAGAGTGCAAGAATACCTCTCTGATGGGTTCCTTCATCTTCTATCCAACCTTTTTCACTTGTTTCCAGTAAAGAGAGAACCATAGACATCTCTTTCCAAGCCTCCTCTCCTTCTCTTGCTAGGGATTTTAAAAGATGGGATGATGTGAGATAGCAGATGACCAAGTTAAGTCCACTTATTTCCCAATCCCAAAACAACGGAATCTCAACCGAGGAGGGACTGGTAAACTCTTTATTCCTTTAAATAAGCATATAAAATGTTTATTAATTTAAACAGTGCTAACTTAGCAAACCTTTTAGCGTGTCTTTGTGGTTGTAAATTGTTCTTGAATGACATTTTCAGTTGATTCATGCAAAATGTAGATAAATGGTTTCATAAATTATTCTCCAGTTTGTGTCCTTTTATGGGTTGTTAATCTGCCAGCTATCGTTATTAGCTGATTACTTAACTAGCCATTGAAGAGAATAGAGTATTAAACCGGCATTACTTCTGTATGAAGGCTTATGCATTGTCACATTCGGTTATTTTTTAAATATTTAATTTGCAAACTGAGTTTGATTATGTAACTTTCTTGTATATAGTGAAGAGCAGATGTGAAACAACAACTAAGTTCAGTTGTAACAATAAAATGTATTTTAAAGATGTCTTAAAAGTTTTCTTGACCTTTAAGGGGCACCAATTTATCTTGGACTTTGAGTACCACTTGGTTTAAAACTTGTAGTGAAACTGTTGAGTCTTGTGTGTTTAAATTTGAGAAGAATGATATCGCTTGGAGAGTGATAGCTTAGATGTATTGGGTGGCTGATTCAGATATATATCGGTTGTTGTCTGCAATACATCGTCTAGCTCATTCATTGTAGCCCAGCCTTATGATATTCTTCATATTGTAATTGTTTTTGAGAATATAGATTCTTTGGTATTCCTTATTCTTTATAGATTTGGATGTCACTATTCTCATTTCCAAGTTTGGGAGTATTTTTGGTTCCTTGATATATGTATATCTAATGATCAAGAAATATGTTACTTTTACCTAGTGTTGTTCCATTATTTGTTCTCTGTTAATGTTCATAGAATTAACAGTAGACACGCTCTAGATGTTATCTTCATATTATGTGGGTATCTGATCATGTGGGTGTGAGTCTAGAAGAAAATCTAAATAAGAAGTCTTTTCATTGGGATGGAGGATTGGTTCCTGAAGATATTGAGGTCAAAGAGCTAAAGCATATAGGTAAAGTTTTTTCAGACTTCTTATAGAGATCTAGTAGCCTACGAGGTTGAAGAGCTAACTAGTTTTGAAGTTGATCAAGAGATTAATGAGTTGGAAGACTTTGTTTGAGAAGAAAGTGGTCTCAATTGTGGTTGAGAAAGGAACATGGAAATTGGTCTCATGTTTGGAGTGAACCAGGCGAATGTGGGTGCATGAAGCTACAAGGTGCAGTGGAATGTGCCAATTTAATCTCAACCTCGTGGGCTACTAGATCTCTGTGCCTCAAATTGTCAAATGTTCAATCATAAGTGCGAGCTTGCAAGAGGTGCAAATTGAAGCAAAGATGCACATATGCCAAAGTACAGGCTTGACAATTTGAGGCATATAGAACATTGTGATTGTATCTTTTGACACTTTTAGGATTAAAGATTTTTTTTTCTCACTTTTACCTTTCTTTTTTGGAGTTATTTATAAATAGGTTCCAGAAAAATTTGTTTTAGAAGATAACCAAAAGGAATTTGCTTCCATTTCCCAAATTATTATAATAAAAAGGTTGTTTTTCCTTTTTCTCATTTGATCTTTATGATGAGATTGAATTTTTATCTTCATGAAGGGTGTTCTATTTGCTTCAGTTACCATTTGATACATGATAAAGGAAATTTTGATTTTTATTCTTCTTGTGATAGACCTAGAAAAGGTGCGGCATGTCAAATATCTGTTTGGTTCCAGGAGCATTGAATGCACAGACACAAGATCATGGATTCACATGGGATGCAGCAGATGCATGTGCATGGTTTCAAACGTGTGAAGGAGTGGTCATATAAATTCATGTGTGCGAGTATTCTTATCAAACAAAGATGGGAAGGCTTTGCGAATGGATGTTTGTTGGCAGCGGATTGGATGTTAGATGACATCCTGACATGGTGACAACAGAGTCAACATATTATGGGGGAGCCTTGGAGTTCATCATCTGACTCTGACTTAGAAACTAGAGGAAACCGGCTGTTGGAGGACTTACCTACTAGAGGACTTTGTATGGCAAGCTTAGTGTGGTTAGGATGGACTTCACAGTGAGGGGGTGTTGATGGTCATTGCTGCTCCATGTTATGCTAGGAGTAATATTCCTAGTTAGTTGTTTCAGCATCATTCTAGTCAGAACAGAATTTGAATATTAATGGAATTGGTATGGTCTAATAAGGGTGGAGTTTTGTGACAAATGTTTTGGTGATTGTTTGGGTCAATTATTTCACATGTGCTTTGTAGGATAGAATTATTGTTTTGGAGAATAGAAGAGGTGTTAGATGTCAGGTGTTGCTAGTGGTTTTACAACAAAATGATGGATGTCTATAGTTTTCTGGGACCAGTCATGTAGGCATGTCAAACATTGGCCAGTTTTATTTGACTTTGTGCAGGAATCGAGTATATTGTTGACTTCAGGCCTTGCTGCCCCAGATTCGCCATATGGTGTGTGCTGCCCTGTATTGGATGTGACCTCCAATTAACAGAGTTGCATTGCCACCTACAAATTTTTCACTATATTTCAATTCTGATATTTTCCCTTTGCTACATTGATCTCATTATTAGCTTTATCACTTTGCCTAACTTAGTCCAACAGTAACTTATGTAACATAGCATCCACATCTGCTTCTCCTTTATGGATTACACGCTAATGTTCATCTATAGAAAAATTTGGTTGATATGCCTTATGTAATGCAGGTCTTTGTATATCAATTTTGAATCTCTATAACATTTATCATCCAAGAAGAAAGTTCCTCAAATCATAGGCAAGCTCTATTATTATCCATGGGTCTCTCGATGGTTACTCAAATTCTTTATGTAACATGGCATATTTATATCTTTTCACCTAGCAGGGTTAACTGGCTTTACTGACAAATTCCTTGGCATTCTAAATGCAAATTTGTAGATTCAAATGCTACATGCTATAGCTCATTGAACATTTTGGTCTTGTGTGTGCTTTCTGTTTCATGTCTTTTTTTTGGTCCCAGGTCATCAGGATTTTTGTGAGCTTAATATTCTACTTTGCTCATTGAATTCATATAGACAATTCATTTTATGCCTGGCCTGGCCCATCTCCCTTGCTTCTATTCTGCTTTCCGAAAATCTCTTAGAAAATTGTTTAATTTTTTGTATTGTTGTAATAAGGTGATGTTTACTCATTTATGTGGCCATATCATTGTATCTTGATCTGTGGTTCCTTCTCCCCCCCCCCCCCCCCTCTCTCTCTACCGTATCCTTGTAAGGTTCATTAAGAAATCTGGGACTGTGTTGATGTGAATGCTTTCCTAGTTTTGATTATAAGTTTGTAATTTCTTTCTGGTAAAGCTGATTCAAAGTTGCAGTTTATTCATTTATGTGGTTATATCATTGTATCATTGTTTTCCATTTTTCACCATCTCATTGTAAGGTTCATTCAGATATCTGGAACTGCATCAGTGTGGTTGCTTTCCTAGTTGCCATCATAATTTTGTCATTTTCTTTCTGGTAAAGGCAATTCAAAGTTGTAGTTGTACAGGAAAACTGCATGCTATTGTGCACTGCAATTTATTCTCCTGTCGGCCATGATATGTTCTTATAGATAGACTAAAAGGTAGAGTTTAATTAGTCAAGCATTTCAATTGGTAAGTTATGTGTGGCACTAACAGTTGTTTCGTTGTCTTTTGCCTTTTCTTTGCTGGGTTTTGGACTGAAGGAAATACATGGATGGAGGTGATGTGCGAGAAATGGGTTTGAAGCGGCCACAGTTTGATTCAGGCCCATCATTTTTTGGAGCTTCTGCTGGATCAAGCCTCATGTATAACCCTTCTTTTGCATATGCTGGCCAACCTCCACCATTCCCAGTTGTCCGATTGCGTGGCCTTCCTTTCGACTGTTCAGAAGCTGATGTTATCGACTTCTTCCATGGTCTGGACATACTGGACGTTCTTTTTGTTCATAAAAGTGGTCGGTTCAGTGGGGAAGCTTTTTGTGTGTTGGCATATCCTCTGCAAGTAGATTTTGCCATTCAGAGAAACAGGCAGAACATGGGTAGGAGGTACGTTGAGGTTTTCAGGAGTAAGAGACAGGAATACTACAGTGCTGTTGCACATGAAATTTCTGATATGAGGGGTGGTTCTCCACGTCGAAGTGCTGTGAGGGCAAGGTCAGCTGATGATGGGAAGGATTTAATTGAGCATACCGGAGTTCTACGGATGAGAGGATTGCCATATTCTGCTGGGAAAGATGACGTGATGGACTTTTTTAAGGACTACGAGTTCTCAGAGGACCGTGTTCATATTGTGCTAAACTCTGATGGCAGGCCAACTGGGGAAGCTTTTGTGGAGTTTGCAAATGCAGAGGATTCAAGATCTGCCATGGCAAGGGACAGAATGACACTTGGAAGCCGTTATATAGAGCTGTTTCCTTCAACTCCCAAGGAGATGGATGATGCTGTTTCTAGAGGACGATGAGGCTAACAACAGGGTTAGGTTTAGACCCCAGTAGACGGTAGACATTATGCTTTTGTATTGTTTATGTTATGCTTTTGTATGGAAAACTTGCTGTGACATACTCTGGTTTTTGTGATCTGATGTCTATCAATGTTGGGTCTAAACATTGCGGGTTGGATCTAGATTACCTTATGGTGTGTCCAGTCTGGTTGGTTACAAACTTAAAAAAAGCAAGACAAATATCCTACCTTGCTGTTTTACATCATACATAATTTTTTCCTTTGCTTTCTGCCATATAATCTGATCTTCTGGAAAATGACTTCATTGATTGACACAAGCAAGATAACAGTTCGTGTGGGTTTTTTTTTTTTTAAATAAAATAAATGGGAGCATTTGAAGAGACTGGTAATACATTAGCTGGTCAAGCTGGATGTCAGTGGTGGTAGAAGTTGATTTAATTTTCAGACGTCAGCTACAGCAGGTGCGGTAGGCTCTCTGGTGATTGTAAATGAGTTGTTTGTTTCAACACGTTAAAACTATAGGGGCTAAAATAGTGATGGTTATCTGGTTTTCCTTCTATACGATGAAAATATGATCGGCTCTTTCTCTTGTGACAGAGGGAATCGTCTCTTTCCATGTAGATTCAATTCTATCTGCTTCTATTGTCGGCTGTGGTCTGCTTTGGTTGTCCAACCGAGAAAATATTGACAGAGCTTAGAATTTATGATTGTGTGGTTATGTTTGTGTTGGCTGGCATCTTGCACGAGAATGAGATCCTCTTATATTGTTTGGAATGGGAGATTGATGCGTTGGCTTTTTTTTTTTTTGTTTATTTTTTGAGAACCTAGAATGGTGAACTATGGAACAAGCTCCCGTGACTCGTTGCCCATACCCAAGTGATTATACTTAAATTATGTAACGCTTTGTATTTACACAACCATAGTTTTCATAGGTCTTTGCTAGTCTACTAATGATTCTGGTTGATAATTCGTAATTCTTTAGAGAACTTCTGAAAACAAAACCTAGTAACATTATTAAGAAAATACATAAAATCGGATGGCTGTATGTTTAATTGTTTATTGTTCGGTTACGTTTCAATTGGAAATTATCGACTGGACACCCCATGTACATCTTGTCAGTTTCACGTGCTTTGTATTAGTAGGGTGGTGGGCAGCCTACCTTTTTTATTTTTTTATTTTTAATCATGATAAATAGGGCTAAAGAGGTAGGTAACGCTGCTCTAGTAAAGGTATAAAAGACAGCTTAAGATTATGTTATGTTTATCTTTAGCTTAATATAGGTTAGTTTAACATCACGTTCCTCAAAAGCCACAGGTTCTTCTGCTCTGCCTACTCGCAATGTTAAAATAATAATAACAAAAAAAAAAAAAGCCCGTCTCCTGTTGAGTCACATGGCCTATTAACATCGATTGCGGAGAAAAGAACAATATCTATGTGGATTTGATATCATTATTCTAGCTACGGAGCGATGGCTGCCCTTTTCGAAGAGGCTACAGGACTGGCAGGAACACCGTGGCTTTTGAGTCATCTGATAATTCCTCACAGTCGCATTGGAGTCGACGGTCGGCTTTCCCTGCATTCCCCGGGGACCACATGAATTATAAATATTTCTCTTCGAAATCTCACACGGAAAACAATTCTTAACGTAATATAACCAAAACGGATAATCAATAGATGAAATGAGTTTTCGGCATCAAGCTTTATGTTTCTGAAAAAAAAAAAAAAAAAAAAAAACTCGAGAGAACCGACAAAGATGGCCAGATACGCCGGTCGCAAATGGCATCGGTTCAGCGACAGCTAGTTGAGCGTGTTACCTTCTCTCCCCTCACGCTCGCTCCTTTCCGCAGCCAGGCCCATCGTTTCGTCCAAATCCAACGCGGTCCCAATCCCATCCCATCTCCAAGACCCACCTAAAACTCACGCATCTTTTCTTTTCCTTCCTTTTTAGTTTTTACTTCTGCAGTGAATTGTAACTTGAACCGGCTTATGCGACCGCAACCGTGAACAGAGGAATTTAATCCGATGCTAAGACTCATCGTCCCTCCCCACCCCACTTCCGCTTGCTCCTCTCCTCCCATGCCCTACCTACTCTTCTTGTCCTGATCATTGTCGAGAAAGAAAAAACTTTTGATGCAACTTCCCAGCACTCTGCCTGCCGATCTAAAACTGAAACTTTGGACACGACAACAGAAGAAATTTTTAGAGACTTCCTCGGACCATACAAACTCCTTTATCGAAGGCAATCAAATTAATAACCAAGGTGATCTTCTTCTTCTCTCTAAACTTCTACTACATCACTAATAGATAATGAAAAACAAAGTAGATATCAGAAAAAAAAAAAAAAAACAGTCCACTGCTTCCTCTGTTTCATTCTCTCTTTTCATTTCTTTCTCCCTTTCCCATTTTTTGACGAAATGATCGTGTCCTCAAGTTGTAGGACCTCGAGAGGACGGGTAGTTCTTAAAAGGTTTTTTTTTTTTTTTTTTACTTTTTTGTTATACCTTTTTTTTGTTGTCTTTTAAGAGAAATCGGAGGATGGATCTCTGTGACGAAGGAGAGGCATCGCTGCATCATTTTCTCGCTTAGGATTTTATACCCTTTTTCGATGGGGTTCGAGAAGAGGTTGGAGACGAGAAGGAAACGAAAGCTGAGTTAACCTTTACGTTTACGTGTCAATAATACCCCTCTTCTTCCTCCGTCCAAGACTCGCCTCTTCGACGCGAGCCGGAATCCTCTGCGGTGCACAGCGCAGCATCTCGCCGCATCTACCGGCCCGCGTTGCTGTCGCGTTTTTGGGCCCATCTTACGTTACGGCTCTCTTTTTTTTATATCGGCTCTGAAGTGTGAAAGGGTTTTGGCCAGTGTCGACTGAGGACTTCCTTTTTGACTCCACCAAAAGGAAAAAAAAAAAAAAAAATCTTCGAAGCCGCTTCCGAATACGGAAATCTCTCTTTTTCCTACTGGATTTTTCAACCTTCTCTCCATCTCAAGTCTCAACATAGAGGTAAGCGTTTCATGTTTGTTGGTACTTGGTAGCCGATTTCATCTAGCTACACTTCTTTGCTGTAATTTATCTTTCTTTACAATCCGAAAGCCGTTGTTAAAAAGAGGGAAGAGAGTGTGCTTCCACGCCTATCTTCTCCTTGGATCAGACAAACTGCCCCTTTTATTCTCTCACTTCTTTTGTTTTTCTCTTTTGATTTGAAAGCTCGAGAGAAGAAGAGGAAGAGGAAGAAGAGGAGGTTGTCGTGCTACTTTCCACAGTTCAACTCAAGGATTTATTTTCAGGTCCACAAAGTAGCTCTGTCTTGGAGGAGGAGGTTCCGTTTCTTCTTTCTTCTTCTCTGCCCCCTACTTTCAAGTCCGTCGCTTTTTGATGGAGAATGCCGTCGCTCTCTTTGGGTTTGGTGCAAGTTTATTTTCTGCTAGCGTTGTAGATTGCTTCCCCCATGAAACCGACCCAGCTGCCTAAATCTGGTCGAAAAGCATCATTCAAGCGAAAAAGGTGAAGAGATCGAATTCCTTCTATCCTTCTCAGTTCGTCGTCATGGCCGACTTTTAGTAGAGCTTTGACCGTTACTGTTTTTCCTCATCGACATAGAATTTTTAAAGGAATCTATTCTTGGTTTCCTACTTTCAGATCACATTGTGTCAGAGATGGCCAAGCGTAGCTTATTTTGGTTCCCCATTTTCTGTTCCACTGTCTTCTTTCATATCGAAGCTCGGGAGATTTCTCTTGGTTCTAAGCTTTCGGTTGCAAAGCATGATTCTTGGATCTCCCCAATGGAAACTTTGCATTGGAGTTCTTTAGCCGCCTGACGAACCTAACCAGTATGAAGTCGGCATTCGCTTCAACTCGAGATCGATCCCGTCTTCCGAGCAGGCGCATGTATGGGTTGCCGGCGCTCATATTTCTGTTGGATATAATTCATTTCTTCAACTCAATGAGGTCGGAGGTCTCGTTCTCTTCGACTCTTCGAAGGGAGCTGAAGTGTGGAGCAGCAACACTCACAACTCCGTCGCTTCAGCCAGTCTTCGCGATGATGGGAATCTTGTTCTCTTGAACGCGCGCAAAGATATCGTCTGGCAGAGCTTTGCCACTCCTTCGGATACTCTTCTTCCAGGCCAGAA
This sequence comes from Calamus simplicifolius, assembly GCA_900491605.1. Lineage (NCBI taxonomy): Eukaryota > Viridiplantae > Streptophyta > Magnoliopsida > Arecales > Arecaceae > Calamus > Calamus simplicifolius. The sequence continues at coordinate 553,322 of UESW01004152.1, forward strand.
CCTTACCTCCTCGCAGACGCTCCGAGCGGCCAGCCAGAATTCTATCTCGAGTTACTATAGCCTGTCGATGGATACCTTTGGCCAGCTGAAACTTAGCTGGGAGACTAATGTCATCTACTGGAAGGCTGAAGTCACTTCCTTAAAACCAGCACTCAAAGCTGCTGTCTTCACCAAAGAAGGGGCATTTCAGCTTGTTGACGCAGGGTCAAGGCCAGTTTGGTTGGTATTCGGAGATGATCATAATGATTCTTCTGTGAGTTTTCGGTTTCTAAGGCTAGATGCAGATGGAAATCTCCGGATGTACTCATGGGCTAGATCTTCCAACTCATGGAGGAAGGTGTGGCACGCCGTGGAGAATCAATGTGATGTCTTTGCTACTTGCGGTTCATCAGGGGTTTGTGCTTTCACTCCATGGGGAAATACAACCTGCAAATGCCCATTTGGATCAGGCTCTGATTCAAATTTGAAGTGTTTGGCCCCATACAATCAGACGTGCAGTTCTGGATCAACTATGATAAGACTTAAGCACACAGTCTTATATGAATTTTACCCGCCTGAAGATTTTGTTACTCAGTCTAGTATTGAGCAATGCTGGAATTCATGTTTAAGAGATCCTTCTTGCACATCGGTAACTGTTACTAATGATGGTAAGGCTGAGTGTAGAATGAAAATGACCCAATTCATAACAGGTTATGACACCCCTCCTTGAGAGCCATATCCTTCATTAAGGTCTGCTTAGACCCAGTTGCTGCACTACCTGGGAAAGTTCCTGCTTCTTTACCATCTTCTGAACCTTCTTTGCATAAACAATCATCCAAACTCCACATATCCTCTGCTGTTGAGCTAGCTTCAGGCATAATCATTGCATTTCTGGTGCTCCAAATTGGTTTATCTCTTTACTTTTGAAGAGAAGGAAAGCTTCCAAAAACCCAAGAGCTGCATGGCACCCTTGTCAGGACTCGGTTGGTTTGATCTCGTTATCCTACTCAGAGCTGAAAGATATAACCAATAACTTCAAGCATCAGCTTGGGTTGAATTTGTACAAGGGTATGCTTCCAACCAACAAGGTGGTTGCGGTCAAGGAGTTGAAATATGATGTAGAATGTGGGGAAAACATAGGAGAGAAGCAGTTCAGGTCGTGGATTTTGCTATTGGGGGGCATACACCATAAGAACTTAGTGAAGTTGGAGGGATACTCTTGCAATTCTGGCCGAAGATTTTTGATATATGAACTTCTTAAGAATGCTTCAGTTGATAAATGGCTAGAAGATGCTAAACTAAGTAGGAGGCTAATTTGGAGAAAAAGGATGGAGATATGTATAGGAGTGGCTAAAGCATTAACTTACTTGCATTCTGAGTGCAGGGAGTTTGTCAGCCATGGGAATTTGAAATGGGAGAATGTGGTTCTTAATGAGGAATTAGAAGTAAAGGTAACTGAGTTTGGTTTGGTGAGGGTCAGCGGTGGTGTCAGCCAAAATAGCCAGGAGGCTGAAACAGATGTGGCAAGGTTTGGGGAAATGATTGTGATTATGGTGAGTGGCCTCCAAGGAAGGGCTGATGTGTGTAGTTGGGCTTACAAGGAGTGGATGGAGGGATGTACAGTAAGGGTGGTGGACTCGAGGATTGGGGAAAGTTTGATGTAGAAGAGGTGGAACGCTTGTTGAGGGTTGCATTTTGGTGCATTCAAGCTGATTCCAAGCTGAGACCTGCGATAGGGGAAGTGCTGAAGGTACTGGAAGGTACACTATCTGTTGATCCTCCACCACCTCCCTACCCATGCTTGAAGCCCTTGGAGGAATCACATTCTATATAACAAGTCCGACCCCGTAAATGATTAACAGGCTTTTATGGGATTCACAATTCAGAAAGAGCAGCTTGATTAAGTTGATTCAAGTAGAAGATTGACAGCATGGAATATGATTAGAATACTACCAATGAATATATGGCAGCTTGAAAGGGAGAGGGCTTGGTGTTATTGTTCTAGTTGTACTAAAGCTAGGCTAACAACTACAGAGATAAAATTGGCATGGTAGAATTTCTAAGCAGCCTAATCGTTCGTAATCAAAGAGTACAGTTTCAATGTTGAAGTCATGTGTTTTTCATGTGATTTTGTCTTAAACTTGGAATATAGGGATGATATGAGTCGTTTTATTCTGAGTAATCCTTTATGTCAGGTCCCTTACCTAACACCCCTACTACATCAGCAGATCAATTTTCCTTGTCTTTGAAAATTAGCAGTGTAGGTTATTTAAAGTCGGAACCCTTTCCAACCCCAAATGTATTCAAATATTTAAAGTCTGAACCCTTTCCAACCCCAAATATATATGTATTCAAAACTTCAGATATGCAATCTCATGGTCCATGTTGATGGTGACTCTTATTAGTCAATTTCTGTCGTAGGGGTTCTTTTGACTACTATTTTTTTTCTATTTTTCTGGGTGAGTTGTGTCTTAAGTTGGATAAAGTATTATTTTTTATGTTGTTACATCGTGTTTCATATTAGGCTTTCTTGCAAGTCAGGGAAATCTTTGGATATTTATCTATGCTAACATCCAACTGATCTTGTCCAAGACCGAGAATTTCATTAGTCATCCCATTCATTTTTCATCCCTCTCAGCATGTCTTGAATGATGCTTCTTTTTCCTAATCGAGTTTCCTTTAGTTAATTGGTTGTAAGAATTTTCTTTGGCAGCGGATATCCTGAATGCAGTATCAAATGCCAGATCATGCCTTTGTCTTATCATATTGCTATCATTTTATATATGAGGAGACCAAGCAGTTCGGATTTCCCAGTATATGTTGCTTGGTTCTTATGATGCTCATTTGATTCCATATCATGGAAATGTTATGTTTGTTTAGTAATGTAGCTTGTGGACATCTAAGCTTTCCTGTAAAATTTACGAAAGCCTGTGCACATCTAAACATTCCTGTAAAATTTATGAGAAGTGCTTTGGACTTCTGTTTACGTTTCCCTTGCCTGTTCATACCATTCAGTTACTGCTAATGCTAATATGAAAACTACATGCGAGGGGTCAAATTTTAGATATGAACAGAAAGAAGATATGTAGAGATAATTACATGAATGATTGTTGAACTAGGACAGTAAAGAGATTGATAGTTCCTTCTAATAAAAAAAAGGGGAGATTGGTAGTTTGTTGCATAACAATCCTTTCTATATACCATTTTTGATAATTGAGCAATGGCAACCACTCTATAGAGCAGGAATTTGGTGATGTGGACAAGATTTTGTTCTATAAACCTGCCTTGAATTGTAACTTAACTTGCTTAATGGCCACTGTTGTAGCGTTATTTAGATGATCCTGTTAAGAGGCAGTTTGCCCATGTGCCAAACTAATTTCGGTGCAACTTCTATCCTATGGTCTAATGGGTTCCCTGGGGACCGGTGTTGCTAGGCGGCCATAATCAGAAGTTATTATCAGGTGGGATATAATATAACTGAAGACAAAAGAGTTTTTTAAACACATAACTCCACATAATAACTTCTGATTATGGCCGCAACATGTGTCATTGTATATGCAGTGGAAGTGGAAATTTATGTTCTCACTTGGTAAAGGAACTGAATCACACCTATTTTAATATATTAAAAAAATGTAGTATAATGTATTTTCTAAGATTTTACTATTTTTATTACATTCGATTTTTAGTTAAAAAACCCCCAAAAAGAATCCATGCTATAAATTAGCAATATCATGAGCCAACATCAAAATCTCAAATTTTCTTGATTTTTTTTTCCCTAGCTTCCATCTTAACTGAGATATGCTTGATTTTGATTCATCTTAATATAGGCCATCTGCTGAGTTGGTTGATAGCATTTATAAATTTTTGCTAGATGCCCAGAACTGCAAGAAAATAATTCATTCCAGCACAGATGGTAAGTTCCAAATTAACAAGCTACAGTTTGAGGTAAATTATCCCATCTGATGGGTTGGAGTAAGACAGGAATGTTGGTCCAGTACCAACTTATCAATTCGTAGCCCAATGAAAATATCATTATCATGTTCAGGATGATGACTGCTTGTAAATTTTAGTAAGCAGGCCAATCCAAGTTTAGAAACCAGTCTTTGTTTATTATAAAGTTATGATTCTATTGTTTGATTGGACCATACAGAAAACATGAAACCATCATGTACTATCCACTTCATACATGGAACATAGTAATCTCAAACTCAGATCGAATAAGAGAGAAAGTGATTCAATAACAACAAACCAATTAATGGTATGATAAGCTGCTGGAGTAGGGGCCATAAAGAAGATATATTTGGAGTTTGTATGAGGAAAGGTTGCAGAAGATGATAGTGTTGGGGACACAAAATATGTTAAAGGAGTGGAAGAAGAATGTGAAGATATGAAAGAAATTATCAAGATTTTATGATATTTGATGGAAACTGAAATATGAGATTAACTTTTGAATAGTGAATAACAATGTAAAGGCAATTATACATCACTTGGTTCAAAGCTCTTGTCCTTTTTCTGAACTTATATCTATTTAATTAATGTGTGATGGATGTTGCAGAACTACATGTAAAAAAAACTATATACTGTTGGTTCACCTTTCATCAATGTTTGGTGATTATATATTAATAGTAACCAATGTTAGCTGGATACTCTTAAAATTGAGTTTCTGAATTCTGACTGTATTGTAAAGCTATACACTTTGATACAACTTTATTTTTAGTTTCCTATTCTGATTTTTTCTAGAGGTCTCATATATTAAATTGGCACTTAGCTATCACTGCGCTAGTCTCAAATTTGCACAATTTCTATGATATAAGTTGTACATGTAAATTCATGTAAAGCAAAAATACTACATTAACATTATTGATTAAATTTTCTATTTATTTTCTCCCTTGTACTTTGTACTTTGTACACATATCAATCAAAGATTTTAGGTATAAAATTGAGAAATATACCTGTTCTCATAGATTGCATCATTAAAACCCTAGTTATTGTGAAATCATTTGGTTCATATCATCTCAATGACGAAAATTTTGATTATAGACTAAGTTGCTGTAACCCTCTAAATAAATCAGGTTTTTATTTTGAGGGGTCATGCGTTTTGCGCCTATAAAGTTTTGTACGTATTTTTTAAAAAGAACCAAAATTAAGAACAGACTCAACCTGTCTCACAACAAGTAGCTAGCATAAATGAGTTCAAGTACATATATTTTAATGAAGTCATGTTTAATCTTAGATTTCTGAGTCATTTAACTCATTTATAACAGTTTGATATTCAAATTGATCCAAGTTAGTCATTTGTGTACTATTCATGATTTATTTGCTTATGTAAAAATTGGGTTTATACATCATTGTAGTAGGCCTGAACTTCACCTAAAATATTCTTCATTGGGTTAGATGACCTGTTTATTATATAAATTTTATGTGGCTTTTGATTTTTGACTTGTTTAATGCATAGGTTAGTCAAATGAAGTGATGTTTTTTGGACTTGTTTAATACATAGGTTGGTCAAATTGATGGATATTTTTGGCTTGTTTGATACATAGGCTGGTCAAATTCGTAGATTTTCTCCGACATTTGAACCACAGCCGCTATCAAACTGGTTAGAATGATTAGATATGTGGTCAGAAATTGGAGTGAGAACGGAAGAGGCTTTACAGCAATACAGCCTGAAACACGGAGGGTGATTGAGGAGTAGACTTTTAATTATGGTTGTACTTACCTAATTACCATGATAGATTCTATCAAAAAACTAGAATGATTGAGGCATCGATGGCATGGCCTGTAAATGGGTTGAGCTTGAATGGATCAAACTTTATTCTGATCCAATTTTATGTTGAGATTATGATTTTTGTTTTGGATCTAATTGCTTATTCAATCGTTTCTATAAACAAATTTTAAGACCAAATGAATCATTTAGATCTATTCGTTGTCAAATATCATTCGAATCTAATAGGTAAAATTTAATAACTTATAATTAAATATAAATTTATTAAAAAATTTAGATGAGACTAAAAAAATTCAATAGGAATTGAAATTTTTATTTAAAACCAACTAAATAGTTATTATTAAATTTATAAATTATGATATTTAAAATATTATGAATAATAATCAATTAAAATAAATAATAAAACATAAAATTTAGATATAAGTAAGCAAAAATAGATAAGTAGGATGACAAAAGAAGAAAGATTGATTTAAATTAGAATTTATTTAATAAATTGATAAAAATAATTAAAATGAAAAAAAATTTATGAGCTGGATCGAATCGATTTGGATTCAAACCGGATTAAAAAAATATAAGATTTGAGCTTGATCCGACAGTTAGATCAGGTTTAACTTGCAAATTCGATCCAACCTTATTAAGTATAGATAGAGTCAGATTTAATTGAATTGGATCATCACCAACTTGATCAATTTGCAATAATTTTAAACGAAGAAAAGAGTGTTAACCATGGCACCATCAGATTTTGCTGTAGAACACTTGATGGATGGCCAAACTGTAGCTTACCTTGCATAGTATTTCAAGCAACAAATCTAATATTTCAAGCAACAAATCTAATATTTAAGACGCTGCCGTTGGGTGTGTAGGTGAAACTAACTAAAAAAATTTATTGTACGTTTAGTCCTTTATTTTTTTTTTTTTGAAAGAGACGTATGGGTCCGAACCACAGTCGGTGGCTCTATATAATAAACAAGCTTTATTTAAGATAATATTTCTAAAAGCACTGAATTGTATGCAAAAAATTCTAAAATTTATTATTTCCACAGAATGAAAGAAAAAATATCGAATAGCAACCATTATCTCTACTAGCACAAATTACTTTTGTATTTTCATATGGTGTTTGATTAATATTTACATCTTAGGAAGATCACAGCAACACTCTTTCAGTGTTGGTAGAAAAATCTTTTTGCTCTTAATTAGAAAATTTAAATTTTTTCTATTAATCCCTCTAATATATCCTAGCAATTTCAATGGATATTCTAAAGTATCCATTCAAAATTTTTGTTAGCAGGATGATTTTTCTCAAAAAAATAATGAAAATAATAAATCTTTCAAAAATATTAGTAGTAGTTTAGTAAGGAGCTGGGTGGATAACTGGATCATATCATCTAACAAAAGCTTCTACGGTCAAAATATTTCCGATCAAAGTTAAAGAAGGCATCATTATAATTTTTTCTTCCTTTTAAGGTATATATTTTAAACGAAGCAACCAAAAGAGCTCACTAGCCAAATGTTGATTGTATTAATTAAGTAGTGCTTGAAATAGAGAATAAGAGGGATACCCCTTTTATTTCCAAAAATCATAACTATAAAGGATATTTGTGAATAAAGTTAATCAGAAAATAATTCATAATTAACCATGGGTTATTCTCATAATTTATTTCATAAAAAATACAGAAATAATTGATTATCTTTCTAAATAAGAGTAAAAAAAAGTTATTTTATGGATTTACCTTTTTATATTTGATATGATCAATGGGATAGTCAAGAATTATCTTTAGGAATAGCCAAGAGATAAACTCTATTCTGTACATTTATTCATGAATAATATTTTTTCTATTAAATACTATTTTAAAGTCATTAAAAAAATAGGAAAGGTAATAAATTCCTACCAACATATCAATTCATCAAACAAAATATTATAATCTTTGAAAACTTTATCTTATATAATCATTTATGTTATCATCTTGAGGTTAACATTATATATTCTCATCATAAAATTATTATGATGGCCATTATAGCATTACATTGTCATCATCATGATTCATAAGCCATGATCCAGATAGATATTGTCATGTCATGCTTATCCCATCAGTCGGTCACCTTCATTCCCCCATGGTGCGGCACTTGAGTCAAAATCAAGCAGTTGACACGTCCAACTTTCCAAATTGACCAAAGTACCCTCCACCATATAAGCCCAAGGAATCCATTCCAGACGCCGGTCCCCCCTGCCACCGCCACCGGCCGTTCCTTCTCGAACTCACTGTCGCCGACCCAAAGACACGCGAAACCGCTCGCATTCGTCGGCACCCAGAACGCACCCCAGGTGGTCCCACGACTTCGTAGAGAGGGTTTAACATTGGGTGCGCGAGCGACGTTGACGCCACAAAGGTTAGAACAAGCCAAAAAGAATAGAAAACGGCATCGCCTTCACCCATCCATCGCAGAGCCACCGCCACGTCGCCTTTTCTTTCCTCCCCTGACCCGCAGTGGTTCTGCGGGGCTGTCTCGCCTTCGGTTTATGAAATGAAACTCTTTTAAGGACTCTTGTTTGCGTTTTTTCCAGTGGAGAGGACAAGAGAGGGGGAATGGCTTTCTACTGTTAAACAAAAGGCGCACTCCCCACGTTTGGTGTAGCGTCCCTTTCCGTCGAGGCACGGCTCTCTCTCGCTCTTCTCGTGCGTTACAAAGTAGTGGCTTTTGGTAGAGGTATCGCTTCCTCTCTTTCTATCTCTTGTCCCTCAGAGAGAGCGGAAGGCGGGCTTCTCTGGCTGCGGCTTCGGTGCGGTGGTGAAACCGGAGGCGCCGGCGGGAGATTCGGTGGAGAATTGGAGCAATTCGGGCTCAAAGGTGAGACCTTTCTCCGGTTATGGGAGAAATTGGTTGAATCGAAGCTGATTTGGTAATGTATTGGTTCCGTTCATGAGGAATTTTGTTGAAAGAGGAAAAAAAGCTGGAGACAGGGAGAGCCCGATCATGGTAGCTTTCCTTGGTTGATGTTTTTATGTGGTAATTAATGTGATGAGGGAATGCATCTTGTTTTTGGCAGGAGGACAGCTTGGAATCGAAGAGGACGTGGTGCATTGGATGCTGACCGGGCTGAGGTACAAGCTCTGCCTTGCTTTCGTATCGTGAGAAGAGCCTTTGCTCGTAAGCAATAGCCATGGAGGCAGATGGAGAACCAGGGGTCAGTGTCAATCTTTACCTTATCCTGTTCACGAAAATTAATTATTTTCCTTCAAATTTCAGTCGTATGAAATGTGGCTTTTCCAAAGTTTCCATCTTTCCTGCGGTATTCTCACCGCAATCGTTATTACCGTACCTTTAGACTGAAATATGGTTTGTGTTTGCCATTCTCTGAAGAAATCTTTGAAGCATCAAGGCGGTCAGCTCTGCCAGATCTGCGGTGACGATGTCGGCACGACGGTGGACGGAGATCTTTTTGTTGCGTGCGATGTATGTCGGTTTCCCGTTTGCCGGCCGTGCTATGAATACGAGCGAAAGGATGGGACTCAGAGCTGCCCCCAGTGTAAAACCAAGTACAAGAGACACAAAGGTTTGGACTCTGGACTCTGGCTTGGCATTGTTACTTATCTGCAATGTCATGATCTTATTTATTATCAAAATTGGATCTTTGGTGGTTCTCTGCTCGTTATACTGGTTGAATTTTAGGGAGCCCAGCAATCCATGGGGAGGAAGGGGGGGAGGACGAGGATGCTGATGATGTTGGCAGTGACTTCAATTACTCAACTGGAAACCAGGATCACAACCAGAAGATTTCCGAGAGAATGATGAGGAAGTTTGATAGCGGGGAGATTCCTCGTGGTTACGTCCATTCGGTGCGTCTTTTTATACTCTAATGATGCATTCATTGGCAGCCAAATCGAGTGATAGAATAGAGCAATCCTAGACAGTTGTTGGTCTGATCATTTTTTATTTGACCTCTGCAGTTCTCAAGCGACATATCAGGGGCATCTCCTCCTTATCATGTCATGTCTCCTGAAGTGGGCAGCAGTGGAAAGCGTGTGCATTCATTTCCATACGATGGGCATCACATATGTAAAGAAATTTCTTCTAATGATATCTTGTGTTCGGCAGTTATCGTATCTGTACGCTTGTGTGTTTCCATGTTCATTGATGATTCTGGTAACTAGAACTCTGCCTGTCTTCTTTGGTCAGCTAACCCATCAAGGGAGTTCTCTGGCAGTTTTCGAAATGTTGCCTGGAAAGAGAGGGTCGAAGGGTGGAAGATGAAGCAAGAGAAAAATGCAGCTCCCATTGCTAATGGCACCAGTCGTGCCCTTTCTGAAGGCAGAGGAATTATGGATATTGATGCATCCACAGAGTATAATATGGACGATGCCCTACTGTGAGTTTCTCATTGCCGAAAAAATCTTCCTTAGGTTGTCAATTTATATTGCTTGACCATGGTTGTGCTCATAAGATCTTAGTTAAAAATTCTAACATTACTGATTGTTATTCCAGATATTTCACCTTAAGACTTTGTTGTTATTGTTGCCATTTTTGAATTTGTATCCAGTTGTCGATCTGTATATTATTTTAATTATATCCATGACCCACGTTATTATGTATGGGATATTAAAAGGAGATGATAAGCCTAACTCATCAGTACATGTGTTCATCTGGTGCTGTTGTTGAGTTTCTGTTTATTTAACTAGACATCTTTATCTGGCAAATTATATGCAATTCAATAGCCAAGTACTTGTGTACAGTCTTTGTTACAGAACAAACACATCTGAGGGGAACAATGTAGTTTGATATTTTAGTATAACATTTTAACTCAAATGCATTATTAAATATAAAGTAGTTTGCAATAATTTATTGCTGTCTGTAGCAGTTCCTTTTTCGCTTGCAGATGTGATTGAAATTCTTGAACTTCTTTTTCTATACACTTATAAGGATTTGGTCTAACTAGTTTCACTCTGATATAAGGATCCACGTGTCAGTTGCATACTAAAAGCAACCCAAAAAAAAAAAAAAAAGCTACATGCGTGCACCATGCACTCACTATAGCAGGCGATTTGCCTATGTTTCTTAGGTTTTGCCCACTTATCTATGTAGGTGCCCAAAACCTGGGTGATGCTCACGTCATGGTCCTCTAGATGGTTTCTAGGCATTTTAAGGTTTCTTTGTTACTCAGCCACCTATGCAACTGCTTGTGATCAAACTGTGATGCCAAACTGATGTCAGATGACTAAGAATGACAAGTATACATATATTAAGTCATGTATTGATAGATACATCATCATCTGAGCTATGTGTAAACTAAAACCTATTTGTTACTGCTTTAAAACAATTGAAAAATAAGTTCATCTTTATGTTCTTAAGATTCTCATATGGAATGTGTATAGCAATAACATGAATACTTGAGATAGAAGCTGCCTAAACTTTTGTGGTTATATTAAAGAAAAGGTAATTTTCTTCTCATTGTCCTAATGAGCTAAGGAAACTGCTTCTTCTAGGAAGTTAATATTTATTTTAGTTTCAATATATTTTGGTTGAGAGGAATTGCGGATATTGATGCATCTACAGAGTATAATAAGGACGATGCCCTACTGTGAGTTTCTCATTGCCGAAAAAAATCTTTCTTAGGTTTTCAATTTATATTGCTTGACCATGGTTGTGCTCATAAGATCTTAGTTAAAAATTCTAACATTACTGATTGTTATTCCAGATATTTCACCATAAGACTTTGTTGTTATTGTTGTTATTGTTGCCATTTTTGAATTTGTATCCAGTTTTTGATCTGTATATTATTTTAATTATATCCATGACCACGTTATTATGTATGGGATATTAAAAGGAGATGATAAGCCTAACTCATCAGTACATGTGTTCATCTGGTGCTGTTGTTGAGTTTCTGTTTATTTAACTAGACATCTTTATCTGGCAAATTATATGCAATTCAATAGCCAAGTACTTGTGTACAGTCTCTGTTACAGAACAAACACATCTGAGGGGAACAATGTAGTTTGATATTTCAGTATAACATTTTAACTCAAATGCATTATTAAATATAAAGTAGTTTGCAATAATTTTATTACTGTCTATGGCAGTTCCCTTTTCGCTTGCAGATGTGATTGAAATTCTTGAACTTCTTTTTCTATACACTTATAAGGATTTGGTCTAACTAGTTTCACTCTGATATAAGAATCCACGTGTCAGTTGCATACTAAAAGCAACCCCCCCCCCCCCCCCCCCAAAAAAAAAAGGGAAGCTACATGCGTGCACCATGCACTCACTATAGCAGGCAATTTGCCTATGTTTCTTAGGTTTTGCCCACTTGTCTATGTAGGTGCCCAAAACCTGGGTGATGCTCACGTCATGGTCCTCTAGATGGTTTCTAGGCATTTTAAGGTTTCTTTGTTACTCAGCCACCGATGCAACTGCTTGTGATCAAACTGTGATGCCAAACTGATGTCAGATGACTAAGAATGACAAGTATACATATATTAAGTCATGTATTGACAGATACATCATCATCTGAGCTACGTGTAAAGTAAAACCTATTTTGTTACTGCTTTAAAACAATTGAAAAGATAAGTTCATCTTTATGTTCTTAAGATTCTCATATGGAATGTGTATAGCAATAACATGAATACTTGAGATAGAAGCTGCCTAAAACTTCTGTGGTTATATTAAAGAAAAGGTAACTTTCTTCTCATTGTCCTAATGAGCTAAGGAAACTGCTTCTTCTAGGAAGTTAATATATTTATTTTAGTTTCAATATATTCTGGTTGCTTCAAAATCTTTCATAATAGCATGTCTAGCATCTAAGATCCTTAATCGGTCCCTTCAGTTATCAGGTAAACTGTACTGTTTACAATTCACTTCCTTACTGAAATTTCACTTTTACAAATTCTTCATGGTTTCGTCTGTTGCAAATGACTGTCTTTCTGATTGACTTTGTCTGAAATGCAGGAATGATGAAGCTCGCCAGCCTCTTCTAGGAAAGTGTCCATTCCATCATCCAGGATAAACCCATACAGGATGGTCATCCTCTTGCGGCTTGTTATCTTATGCATTTTCTTGCACTATCGTGTCACAAATCCTGTACGTGATGCATATGCTTTGTGGTTATTATCTGTGATATGTGAAATTTGGTTTGCCATATCATGGATATTAGATCAGTTCCCAAAATGGTTTCCAGTCAACCGTGAGACATATCTCGATAGACTGGCCTTGAGGTGATTTTTCTTTTAGATCTAATAGTATTGATCAGCAAGTTTGCAGCACCAAGTCCAGGATGTTCCTTACTGTACTGTGCTCATTCCATGTTCACTTAAAATAACAGGTTTGACCGAGAAGGCGAACCATCTCAGCTGGCTGCTGTTGACATTTTTGTTAGTACTGTCGACCCTATGAAAGAGCCACCTCTTGTCACTGCCAATACTGTGTTATCTATTTTAGCTGTGGATTACCCTGTTGATAAGGTTTCTTGCTATGTCTCTGATGATGGAGCCGCTATGCTGACATTTGAGGCCTTGTCTGAGACCTCAGAATTTGCAAGAAAATGGGTTCCTTTCTGCAAGAAATACAACATTGAACCACGAGCTCCAGAATGGTACTTTGCTCAGAAAATTGATTACTTGAAAGATAAAGTTCATCCATCATTAGTAAAGGATCGCAGAGCTATGAAGGTCTACACCAGCATTGTTATCAAGTTGTGGTTATCTGTTTCTATTATGCGTTTGTATTGACACCAATTTGTACAATGCAGAGGGAGTATGAAGAGTTTAAGGTTCGCATCAATGGCCTTGTAGCAAAAGCGCAAAAAGTTCCTCCAGAGGGATGGATCATGCAAGATGGTACACCTTGGCCTGGAAATAATACAAGAGATCATCCTGGAATGATACAGGTTGGTGCATTTCTGTTGCGAGCTTGATAGATTCAATAATAATCAATGAAAACTATGTAATCTGAGTTGTTCTGAAAATACTAAAATAGTCATGTTGAGAAGTGATCTGCTCATATTGATTTCTGGAACCTTAATGAGATTCAAAAGAAATCTCCAGTCCATGGTTACCCACACAAGCAAGCTTCATATATCTTAACTTGGTGAAAACCTCCGACACCTCTATCTTTTTCCTCTGCATGTTCCTTGTTTTGGTTGCTAACCGTAAATAAAGAGTGGAGATTTCTTTCTTTAGATTGCTTATACAAAGCCTGTAAAAACAGCTCCATTTACTTTTCCATGCTTTGCAGGTTTTCTTAGGTCAAAGTGGCGGCCTTGACAGTGAGGGTAATGAACTTCCACGATTAGTCTATGTGTCCCGTGAGAAACGTCCTGGTTTCCAACATCACAAGAAGGCTGGTGCTATGAATGCTCTTGTAAGTAGTTGATCATGCAATCTTTAAAATCAGTTGCATTTGGAAGTTCTGCCTTTGATAATAAATATGATGTTCCTTCTACAGGTACGTGTCTCCGCAGTCCTTACCAATGGACCATTTATGTTGAATCTTGACTGTGATCACTACATCAACAACAGCAAGGCATTGAGGGAAGCAATGTGCTTTCTTATGGATCCAAACCTTGGGAATCATGTTTGTTATGTCCAATTTCCACAGAGGTTTGATGGTATTGATGTGAATGACCGTTATGCTAACCGGAATACTGTATTTTTTGATGTAAGTTTAGCCTCCCTTTTCTCAAACTGCTTCATTTTGTTAAAAAATTGCTTGTATTTTTTAGTGGTGTAAATGTTGTGATTGTCAAGCCTCATTAGTCTGCTCGTTTTCTGTCCCCTGATGAGATGATGGTGAATAAAACTAATATTATGCTTGATGGTCAAGTTTATGCACAACTGGCAATGGAAGTTACTGTCCAGATTTAAACTAAACTTGGTCGATGGTGACCAGCTTCTACTTGACCTAAAACTCACATGTTAATAATACTAGCTTGTCACTAGTACTCTTTTATAAAATAGATTGGTAATTGTCTGCTACTTCTAGAGTCATCTAACGATGTTTTATTGTCTTCCTTCTCATTCTAGATTAATTTAAGAGGTCTCGATGGCATTCAAGGCCCTGTTTATGTAGGTACAGGATGTGTCTTCAATAGAACAGCTTTATATGGTTATGAACCTCCTATTAGGAACAGCTATAGGAAAGCTGGTTTCCTTTCTTCATGCTGTGGTGGTTCGAGGAAGAAGAGTTCAACATCAAGAAAGAAGAGTTCAGACAAGAAGATATCAAACAAACATTTTGACAATTCTGTGCCAGCATTTAATCTGGAAGACATAGAGGAGGGAGTTGAAGGTATATCTAATTTGTCATATTTCTCTCTCACTGTCTAGGCAGCTATGTTAAGCCAAGTAACACCAGCATAATTCAGACTTTACATGCTTAAATTGATCTAATAATCGAGCAATTTATAACTGTTTATGCAATTTCATTTAATTCTTGTAAAACACACGGAAGTACTTGTATTGAGAGAAGGAATTAAATGGTTTGCATGAAAGGGTTATATGATGTGATGAAGCTGTTGACTTAATGGAAAGATAGTTTGCTTGACCATTTAATGATTTAATTTTGTTCATAGTAAGATTTTCTTTCTTAGTTTTTCTGTAGGAAGTTTTTTTTTTTCCTTATAACTTTCAAGGAAGAACACGGAAGATGCCAGTTTCTTCTCATAATTATTGTTATTTTATTCTGTATTGTGGCTTTACAAACCCTGTCACCTTTACAAATGTCTGGACTTAACTACATAAGTACCATTTTAGTGTAATCTTCTATATTTCCATATAATTTTTCTTTAATTTTTCTATTTTTAACTTAGTGAGGCCAGATCTTATTGTTTTTTCCCTCATCTTGAAAAATTTAGGCACTGAATTTGATGATGAGAAAACCCTCCTCATGTCACAAATGAGCTTGGAGAAAAGATTTGGTCAATCAAGTGTGTTTGTTGCTTCTACACTGATGGAAAATGGTGGAGTTCCTCAGTCAGCAACTCCTGAATCTCTCCTAAAAGAAGCTATTCATGTAATTAGCTGTGGTTATGAGGATAAGACGGAGTGGGGAAGTGAGGTATCAAAACAGACACTCAAACATCTTTTTTTGGCTTCCTTTTGATAGTATGTCTTCCTAAAATAAAACTATATTTTCTAGCAATGATCTGTGTAGTTGAAACAACTTTTTATGTTGACACTGTGCTCTTAGATTTATGTTAAACCGGGACTCCAGAAAGAGCTTTTTTGTAATCCTTTATTGCTAACCTGAATACTTGCGCTTCGTCATTAACCTACTCATTACCCTAATGTGCGTAAACTTTCTTCTTGATTGTTTTCATAGTTTTAGATTTTTAATAACTATTATTAAAAAGTTATTTATTACATTGATGCTAATAAATCTTCTTTTGGATTGATTGTTTGCATGGTACAAATTTTTAGCAACCATCTTTCTCAAATTTAAAGGAAAGGGCATATATTTAGGCTGTCAAAGCTTTCAGGCACTGGCTAGCCAACTAATGATCATAGTTTTGGCAGTCCCCATTATTAAATAGATGGAAAATGTATTTAACAATCTATGGGTAATATTCTATCGACAGCTAAAATCACCACAAAGTTTTATATTAGCTGTAAAACTTGGTGCAACTAATTATGTAAAACTTTGTTGTCAAGCACAGTTCTGTGACAACCAAGTTTGAAACCAGTATACGAGATCATTTGACAAAAAAAGAATGCTACCACTCAGATGCCAACACAAAAACATGAACCTAAATAGGTAGATATCCAAGTCAAAGAATAAACAGTGATTCATGAAATCATTTATGCTGTGTAGCCATTGAATGAGTAGTACATTCTGTTAGTATGTGCCCTAAATCCAATCGAATTAGATGTCAGTTTGTACACATTTCTTTATGAATGCAAATCAAATTTATTGGTTTCTTTATCTATCGAGGTATAATTCTTATATATATTAGATATATTTTACCTGTGAGGTAAAGTCCAAAAGAATGTGAACTGTGCATATAGAATTTGTTATAGAGATTGCAAATTATGAGATCCAAAATTGCACATTATGGTTCGATTTTTAAAATTTTTCTAGTCGATGCATAGACAGCACTGGGCACTATCGAACGCCGTGAGACTAGCACACATTGCATATCTTCACCATTGTGGTGAGCAGCTGATCTCGCAAGCTGAAGTATAGAGATACTTGGATAGGCGTGTGGGTGCTCGTTATTGTAACGATGCATTGGATGATCCGCACAGAGATCCCATATGGATATTCTATATAGTGTCGATGGTTGATCTCTGATGACGATGGTGCGAGTGATCCTTTGACTTAAGATCTTTATTGTACCTTATGTGTGGAATGTCATGCTTTGACGATATGCAAATGTCACTTTAGCCACGGATGGCAAATATAGTGTCGGTTGGGTATAATATGAAGCACATGAAAGTAGTGTTTGATCAAGATAGGATATCTTCCTTGATAGAGAGGGTTAGCCACTTGATGGATAGAACTGACTATTAAATCTTTGCAAGGTTGAGTTGAAATTCGAAATGGTTTTGAAGTTTTAATTTATGTGAGTCAATTTTTTCTGAGACCAAGTAAACAAAGATCAATTATAGGGTTGACACATTCTATACCACTGATTGATCTGAGATATGTGACAAATGGATTGAATCGTACGGTAACCGTTCATGGATAGGTGTTGATGACCACGTCAATAAAACCCTTAACACTTGGGTGATCATGATGCTTTGCTAGAGGACGCTCATGATCTATAATCATGGATTCTTTGACTTAATCAAAGAGTTGATTTGATTAAAGAATTGATTTAGACAAGGTGTTGATCAAGTCATCCCTAGGGTCAATTAAGGGACAATTATTACCAATGTGTCAAGAGACCTAATGGGTCACATGCATTAAGAAGATTTTGGATGAAGTTAAAATGGGTTAAAATGGGAATTAAGTTGGATTTAATTCAGATTAGATGATCAATTAATTAGGATTGGGTTTGACTCATCTTAATGAGAGAATATGAAATTGATGAATTGGATTCATCATAAAGGAAAGTATTTTGTATATGTGATGTATATATAAAATTCATCAATTGGATACCCAATTAGGCTTGATCCATGTGATGGATGCCTTAGATTAATTGGGATTAATAATGTGGTGTTTAATTGGGTCCATATGATGACATGCTTTAATTCATTGAAACCCAATTGAACCAAGGGCTAAGTTCGTGCCACGTGGAGGATGGATCCATGCTCATGTGATGGACATGACCCATCTCCATGTCATGGAGGAGGGAACACCCATGATTTGGGCGTCATCATGAAGCCAAATCCAACGTTGGTTTCATGGGATAACCAATTTTCTATTTTTAGGGATGTGGTTTGGTGGTTGTAATCCTAACATTATCATGATAACAAATATCCTAAATTTGTTAGGATAATTTGTTATCAACTTGATATGGTTGCATGGTTGGGTGGTTGGATCAAAATCATCTTTTTTTTTTATGGAACTACACAATCTCCTCTTCAAGTATAAAAGGAGAGATGTCCCCTTGGAAACATATGCTTAACTCCTCCTTTTTCCTTTCTTGGATGCTCAGACCCCACTTTCTCTCTCTAAAACATCCTTTCTCTCTTTTGGACGGGTTGAAAGCATCTCTCTTGGAGGGGTTGAAAGCATCTCTCTCTTGGACAGGTTGAAAGCTCCTCTCTCTCTCATTCGCTCATATTCTCTTGGGCGGGTTGAAGGAAGTTATTCTTTCCTTTCTTGATTGATCAAGATTTGATCTTGATCAAAAAATTATTTTCTTTGATAGATCAAGATTTGATCTTGATCAAGAAATCTTTTCTCTCTTGATTGATCAAGATTTGATCTTGATCAAGAAATTGTTCTCTCTCTTGATTTGAAAAATCAATTGAAGAAGAAAAGATGCGCTAGCACCCCTTGCTAGAAGGTCATCCTCGAAGGACATCATCCAAAGATCTTCGCATGGATCATCATTAGAGGTTGGACGCATGGACGGCTAGTGGTAAATCATTTACTGGCTTCATCAGTCTTCATCCTCAATAAAAAACGCAGGTATGATTTATTATTTAATCGTCTATTATTTCTTATTAACTGAATCTGTTCCATGAGGATCTTGGGCTTTGGGAATTAAATTTATATTTATTTTATCTTTCACTGCATGATATATAAATTTGATTCATATAAAAATATACGAAATTTCTAACACATTCTACATATCTGATATAAAAAATTATGCCAATTTAGTGACATTATATAGTAGGCATTTCCTTTTCGGTTTGTTGAGGACTTCTGTGTCAGTACGTTTCTTCTGCATATTGTGTGATAATTTCAAATAGTGTCCTTTACTCACCATCCATGCTTCTGATCTCTCAACCTTATTCAACAAACAGCAGAGATGCCTGGCATAAATGTTATGGAGATTGGAAATAGGTGAAACTGGAGGAGCACCAGAAACATGAAGTGATCAACTTGACCTTAATATATATATTTTTTCGATGTATTTTGGTTGTAAAAACAAATAATTTATTCCTCCATATATTGCCAACTGTTTGGATTCTTGATATTTCCTGTACTGTTATGATCATATCTTTATAGCTCAAGGTGTGCTCCACTGTTCTCATTCTAAAAATGAATCTCCATTAAGTATTCAAAAAATAAATATCCACTGAAAGTTGGATAAGCAAGGATAAATCATGTTCATATAATACTATTTTTCTTCTTTAAGCCACCTTTGCAGATTGTAGGCTATTTTGTTAAACTGTTTCCTAGGATATTGGTTTTCTAACGGCAGTTCAATTGTTAATGCAGATAGGATGGATCTATGGTTCTGTCACAGAAGATATTCTCACTGGGTTCAAGATGCATGCTCGAGGCTGGCGATCAATCTACTGCATGCCTAAATGGCCTGCCTTCAAAGGATCAGCTCCCATTAACCTTTCAGATCGTCTGAACCAAGTGCTTCGCTGGGCTCTGGGATCTGTTGAAATTCTTTTCAGCAGGCATTGTCCTCTATGGTATGGCTATGGAGGACGACTGAAATTTCTAGAGAGATTTGCATACATCAACACCACAATCTACCCAATTACTTCAGTTCCTCTTGTCCTATATTGTTTGTTGCCTGCGGTCTGTCTAATCACTGGAAAGTTCATTATCCCTCAGGTATTCAACAATCTCTGTTGGATTGTGTCCAATTTGTTTAACCACAGCAGGATTACTTTTCCTTAACTGAATGTTTTTGTAAGTCATGTCATATCAGAATCTCTTATCAGAGTTTCTCCATCAGAATGCATACCATGTTTATCTTCCTAGCTACCCTGTTGAGATGCAACTCCACTTGCAATGGTGCACTACCGAATGATGATCACTGGTGGTTTCTGAATGCAGATCAGCAACGTTGCAAGTATTTGGTTCATCTCTCTCTTCCTTTCCATCTTTGCCACTGGCATACTAGAAATGAGGTGGAGTGGTGTTGGAATTGATGAATGGTGGAGGAATGAACAGTTCTGGGTCATTGGAGGTGTCTCCTCTCATCTCTTTGCTGTGTTTCAAGGCCTTCTTAAAGTGCTTGCAGGTATAGACACCAACTTCACAGTGACCTCCAAGGCATCAGATGAAGAAGGTGACTTTGCTGAGCTCTACATGTTCAAGTGGACAACACTACTGATACCACCAACAACTCTACTCATTATTAATCTGGTGGGTGTGGTTTCTGGGATCTCTTATGCAATCAACACTGGCTACCAGTCATGGGGTCCACTCTTTGGGAAGCTCTTCTTTGCCTTCTGGGTCATTGTCCACCTCTACCCCTTCCTCAAGGGTCTGATGGGGCGGCAGAACCGAACACCTACGATTGTGGTTGTCTGGTCCATTCTCTTGGCTTCAATCTTTTCCTTGCTGTGGGTTCGTGTCGATCCATTCACCACGAGGGTGACAGGCCCAGATGTTTTGCAATGCGGGATCAACTGCTAGAGCAATGAAGGTGCATGAAGATGTGTTATGTGCTCATCAACTGAAGGAACAGAAATATTTAGCTGATAGTGAGTGTTAAGAGTTTGTAGATAGAAAGGGTTCAAATGTTGGCTATTCAATAAGTTAAAATAATTATGTTTATTAGAACATTTATGTCAATAATGTTGCTTCACATTGAAAATCAAATGTTTGAACTTTTTGAGAATCTTGGCGAGTTTTGAAAGTTGTGTTGTGGAGAATCTTCAAGAGTATGTTTGGTTAAAGAAAAACAAAAATGGGAATGGTAAAAGTCATGCTTACAAGAACAGCAATGCCATGAACGATATCAATTTTCATTTGATTTCACTTTTGAATAGCAATAAAACAAAATAAAATAATTTTTGAATGATGACATTTTAAAAGAATAAAATATAAGTATAAAAAATGTTTTTATGTTAAGCCTAGAATAATTTAAGACAGTTCCACCTTAGAATGGTTACTTTTGTTGTAAACAAGTTCGGCTGGTGTACCTATTTCTTCTCAAATGCTGGGTAGAAGGTATAAGATTTATTTCAGGCTTTCTGCTTATTTTATGCCTCAGCCAAATGCAACCTGAAGGACTTGGCTAAGCAGCTCTGGTATGTTTCTGTTTAAATTGGAAAACAGTAGCCTGGCAGCGGCTTACTGACAAGATGCTCTATCTTTGCTTGCCACACCATTGTAGGTCTATCATTAAAATCCTAATGGATTATACCGTACAAAGATTATCCAAAGCAAAATTGAGCTTCTGATAAACTGAAAATTTTGAACTTAAAAGGCTTGAGTTGCTTCCGGCATCCATCATCACTGTGATGGCTTATGCTTTGGTTGTCAGGATTGCTGTATTTAAAGCTCTAGGTACAAAATCTTGTCAATTGTTCTGCAATAATAGTTTATTATACACAGGCATTTGTATGATTAGTCTAAGAGAGAGGCACAATTTGATGTTCTTAATTAAATCAGGACTATGGTGGCTTCCCTTCCCTCAAGGTTTTGTGGTCCTTGGTTCTTAACCACACAGAGCTTTATATTGGTTTGATTACAACTTCGTCGTCGATTCTTCAAACCATCATGAGAATATTTTGGGTTAGGCTATTGAGAAGATTATGCATTAGAACCTGTGGACATCTTTAAGCTTGCTGCGCCTTTCTTTTCTGGAATTCAGTGACATCTTTTAGCATTTAATAACTCCTTGCAAATGGTCTTAAAATTGATCGCATGGATCAAAGTAATTTTGTCGGCAGTAATCAATCCTCTGTTGGACGGTTCATCCTTTAATGCATCTGTAACAACCTGGTAACAGGAACCACCTATGTCTTTAATCTAAGAAAGGTCAAAGAGATGTGTCATACCCCAATAAAGATGCTCTTCATGCTTCAGATGGTGTTAATCTATTTATCATACAATTGTAATTTAGTATGACGCCGTAGGTGCTCGAATATTTGGTACAAAAGCCTCATTGATACTCTAATCGGGAGCTCGATTAAACCTTGAAGCGGATGAAAGGGATGGTGATTGTGAGAATAGTAAGTTCATGTGATTTTAAAATTATAGTGAATGGTTTCTCTGCAGTAGTTTTTAAAGCTGAGATTGGCTGAAAGAGGGAAGATTATTATTTACATAAGTTTATAAACATATCTTATTTTATTTCAAATAAGGATGGAAAATTGAACTGACAGCGGGAGCGGGGTTTAAAACCTAGCAACCGACAATTCTGTGCATGAAAAGGGTGGAGTTATTTTATGCAAGCCCCTGATAGAGAAAAATATTACATCCTGCTCCTTTATTGTTATTTCATTGAAGCACCCAACTGTTTATAATATTTTACATCCTAATCACTGGGGAGTGCCCAAAAAAAAAAAAAAAAAAAATCGGCTTGAGTTACCCAAAACTAGTCCGAAATTCACGACTTTAGTTATTTAATGGAAGACCTCGGTAATCGGTATAGATAAAAATTATGTCCTTTTCCAGTTTTCCCTTGCGCGGCGTCGGAGAGGATAGACGAACGGTGTTGGAAAGTTAATTAGTCTACAAAAACTGCCTAAAAATTACTAAAAAATGGTATGGTTTTCTATCTTGCGTTGCCACAAGACTTTTTTGAACTTCGATCAATGTTTTGAAGATCAATGAACCGGTTTAATATTTGGATCGCTGATTAATCGGTTCGATTGGGTAAATCAATTTGATAAAATCAAATAATATTATAATTAAATTTTAATTAAATAATATAAAATAATAAATTTAATTTAATTTAATAAAAAAATTTAAAAATCAAATTAAATCGGTTAAAATTTGATTGATTTTATAAATTTTTTAATTTTTATTAAATCGTATAAAAATTAATTTTAATAATAAAAATCAGATCAGTTGACCGATCTCAATTGAATCAATAGAACCAAATCAATTCAATTTTTAAAACACTGCTTTCAATAATTCAGTCCATTATACTTTGAAGGCTACGAAAACCGATTCTCAATTGGATCACTTGAACCGATCCAATTCAATTTTTAAAACACTGCTTTCAATAATTCAGTCCATTATACTCTGAAGGCTACGAAAAGTTTTTGTGCATCACGCCTTTGTGCAGAGGTGCACGGAGACTTTTCCTTAACGTTAACTTTCAAACCAAGCCCATTACCGTACGGGTTTTACTCGAGCGGAATGCGACCGTTGGCAGGAACGTCGCGAGGCGCGAGCAGAACGCTCGCGAACGACGGGAGGAGGCCAAGGCGCAACCCCGTTCCCCATTCTCATCTTCTTCGCGAAGACATTAATCTGATCCCTGGAAACGCTAACCCTAGCTCGCCATTCCCGTCTCTTTCTCCATCTCCGTCGCGTCCATGGAGTCCGGCGGCGCTGAAGAACCTCAGCAGCTAGTAATGGAAACATCTCCCTCGCGAGAACGGTCGTTGGATCTCCGCGGCTTCGACGGGGTGGTCCCGTTCCTCCTCTCTGCTCGCCGTCTTGAAGAGTGAGCCAAAGATTTCGTTTTTTTATATTTTTTACTCTCTTTTCCTCCTCCTTTGAAATTAAGTTTTTTTTAGTTTGCTGAATTAGGGTTTACGAGAGCATCCTCATTGATGGAGCCAGTTGACCCCATAAAGATTAAATTTTTTTTTGACATCTTCAAAACCGTCGGCCCCAAAGGCCGACACCCGAAGACCGACGGTCCCAAAGGCCGACGCCCGACGGCCCCAAAGGCCGATACCCGTCGGCCCCAAAGGCCAACATCTCAAAGACCGACGGCTCCAAAGGCCGACACCAGACGGCCCCGGGGGCCGACGCCCGACGGCTCCAAAGGCCGACACCAGATGGCCCCGAAGGCCGACACCTGACGGCCCCAAAGGCCGACACCCGACGCCACAATGGCCGACATCTCCAAGACCGGCACCTGCAAGGCCGGCACCTCGAAGACCGACGGCCCCGAGGGCCGACACTAGACAGCCCCGAGGGTCGACGCCCGATGGCCCCGAGGGCCGACACCAGACGGCCTCGAGGGCCGACGCTCGACGGCCCCAAAGGCCGACACCAGACAGCCCCGAGGGCCGACGCCCGATGGCCCCAAAGGCCGACACCAGACGGTCCCGAGGGCCGACGCCCGACGGCCCCAAAGGCCGATGCCCGACGGCCCCGAAGGCCGACGCCCGACAACCCCAAAGGCCGACACCCGACGGCCCCAATGGCTGACATCTCCAAGACCGGCACCTGCAAGGCCGGCACCTCGAAGACCGACGGCCCCAAAGGCCGACACCAGACGGCCCCGAGGGCCGACGCCCGACGGCCCCGAGGGCCGACACCAGACGGCCTCGAGGGCCGACGCTCGACGGCCCCAAAGGCCGACACCAGACAGCCCCGAGGGCCGACGCCCGATGGCCCCAAAGGCCGACACCAGACGATCCCGAGGGCCGACGCCCGACGGCCCCAAAGGCCGACGCCCGACGGCCCCGAAGGCCGACGCCCGACGACCCCAAAGGCCGACACCCGACGGCCCCAATGGCCGACATCTCCAAGACCGGCACCTGTAAGGCCGGCACCTCGAAGACCGACGGCCCCAAAGGCCGACACCAGATGGCCCCGAGGGCCGACGCCCGACGGCCCCGAGGGCCGACACCAGACGGCCCCGAGGGCCGACGCCCGACGGCCCCAAAGGCCGACACCAGACGGCCCCGAAGGCCAACACCCGACGGCCCCAATGACCGATATCTTCAAGACCGGCACCTCGAAGACCGACGGCCCCAAAGGCCGACACTAGACGGCCCCGAAGGCCGACGCCCGACGGCCCCAAAGGCCGACGCCAGACGGCCCCGAGGGCCGACGCCCGACGGCCCCGAAGGCCAACACCAGACGGCCCCGAAGGCCGACACCCGACGGCCCCAAAGGCCGACACCTCCAGGACCGGCACCTCAAAGGCCGGCACCTCCAAGACAGTCGGCCCCAAAGGCCGACACCACCAAGACCGGCACCTTCAAGGCCGGCATCTCCAAGACAGGTGGCCCCCGGCGTCTCCAAGCTAGGCGGCTCCGGTTCCCAGCCGGCCACGGCGTCTCCAAGCTAGGCGGCCCCGGCATGTCCAAGCGAGTCGGCCTAGGCATGTCCAAGCGAGTTGGCCCCGGCTTGTCCAAGCTAGGCGGCTCCGGCATCTTCCCAGCCGGCCCTGGCACCTCTCAGCCGGCCTCGGCGCTTCCATCCTAGCCGGCCCCGCCTGATCCGACTCGGCCTTGGCGTCTCCTATCCCGCTGAGTCAGCCAAGGCCATTCTCGGCCGGCCCGACTCGGCCCCGGCGTCTCCTGTCCCGCCGAGTCAGCCAAGGCCATCTCAGGCCGGCCCGACTCAACCCCGGCATCTCCAGTCCCGCCGAGTCGGCTAAGGCCATCCTAGGCCGGTCCGACTCGGCCCCGGCGTATCCTGTCCCGCCGAGTCGGCCAAGGCCATCCCGGCCAGCCTGACTCGGCCCCGGCGTCTCCAGTCCCGCCGAGTCGGCCAAGGCCATCCCCGGCCGGCCCGACTCGGCCCCGGCGTCTCCAGTTCCCGCCAGATCAGCCCCAGCGGTTCAAGGAACCGCTCTCTGACACGCGCCACCCGACAGCGCCAGATGCGCGCTGCTCGACAGCGCCGACGCGCGCCGCCCGACAGTCCCGCCAGCTGATGGGACGTGGCCCACTGACCGGTCCAGATTCATGCGAGGGCTCAACAGATCTTCTGATTCACGCAATCCCAGAATCAACCCTATAAAAAGGTGAATCCATCCGGTAAACAAGTACGCACGATAACCCCCGAAATTGTCATCTCTACTCTAAAAGGGATTCCTCCTCTCGGAGATCCCTCTTCTCCAGACAAAACAGGGCTCACTCGAGCCCTTCTTCAGCTGTGACATCAGTCACTAACTTGGCCATCGGAGGGTCTCGCCGGAGCCCCCTCCGGCCCCGGGACTTTCTTGCAGGCAACCCGGAGGCGAGGATTCGAGGAGCACCTCCATTCCCGACGTCCAGGGGAGATGATCAAGCGTCATCAGATTGGCGTGCCAGGAAGGGGGGCATAAGAAAAAGTAGCGAACGTCCTCCCCGAGCTACATCTTTCGTCCCCCCTCTTCTTACAGAAGCCATGGTGGTGACCCGAGCTCAGGACGCCTCCATCAGCTGCCCAGCGGGGCTTCCTCCGCCAACTAGACAGTAGGAGGCCAATCCCCCTGCTGCTGACCCTCCGATCGCTTGCCCGCCACCGGATGCCGCTGTCCAAATAGCGGAGCGGCTGGCGACTCTTTCCTAGCAAGTCAGAATCTCACCGCCATGATCCATGGCCTCCAGCAACAACACTCCGTGGCCACCCAGCATCAAACTGCTCTCCTCGCCAGTCAGCAGTCGACGAAGGGAGGCTCCCCCCAGCGGGAGGCCGGTCGGCGAGAGACCGGCCGACGTCAAGCTTCCCCCAGGAAGCCTCGACGCGAGCCCTCCAAGCAGCCACGGTCCTCTGACCGCGGCCCCAACAAATTTCCTCCCAAGCCACATCATCACGAGGAACCCAGGCAGAAGTCCCGACTTCCGTCTCCATCTCCGTCCGCCTCCTCTTCTTCTTCTTCCTCCGAGCCACCTCGGAGGGCCCCGATGATCAACCGCCAGGCGGAGGAACGTCTGGAGGAGTACAACAGGTGACTAGACGAGCTCGCCAAGAAGATCAACCGTCTGCCGGAGGAAGAGTTCGACACTCGTCCTCCTTACACTCGCCGCATCCTGGAGGAACCGGTTCCCTCGAGATTCTGCTTCCCCCAGGTGGACCCGTACGACGGTACGATCGACCCCCTCGACCACCTCAAAAGTTACAAGGTTATGATGCAAATCCAGGGCGCCCCAGACACCCTCCTCTGCAAGGCCTTCCCCGCAACTTTGCGGAAGGCCGCACGTGCATGGCACTCACGCCTGCCCCCTCACAACATCGACTCCTTCTGGGAGCTGGAGAGGGCATTTTTGGCCCACTTTGACGCCTGCCGCCGGATCCCAAGGGTGGCAGACAGCCTCTTCTCCGTCCGCCAGAAGGAAGGAGAGTCACTGCGGGACTTCGTGTCCCGATTCAAAACCGCCGCCCTCGAGGTCTACCATCTCGACGATGTGGTGGCATCCCTAGCGCTGAAGCGGGGACTCCTTCCGTCCCGCTTCACCTTCTCCCTAGATAAGAAGCCCCCGAGCTCTTATTCCGACCTCCTCCTCCAGGCCCAGAAGTACATCCGCGCCACGAGGCTGACTCGTCCAGAAGGGAAGCTGGCAGGAGTTCCAATAAGAAGCCAACCCCCACGGAACCAGCTGAGGGACGATCCAGCAGCCCGAGCCGCCAGTCGCTTTGACCAACGACCCCAGGCGTTAGTTCCTAAGGGGCGATTTACTCCTCTCACGGCTCCGATCTCCCACATCCTGCTAGAGATTGAGGAGGAGCCGTACTTTCAACACCCACATCTCCTAAAGTCAATAAACCCCCACAACAAAGAGCTTTACTGCCGGTATCACCAAGATTGTGGGCATGACACCGAAGATTGCCGCCAGTTGAAGAAGGCCATTGAAAAGTTTGTCCAGCATGGCCACTTGGGCAAGTTCGTTCGAGGAAACCTCACGACCCCGGGTGCGTTGGCACCTCCAGCACCTCAGATTTGCCTCAACAATGCCCCAACGGAAGGAACAATAGCATGACCTCATGAGGGGCGAGCAGCAGCTCGGGGAGCCGACGAAAGGAAGCGAGCTGGCATCAAATGGGAAGCTTCTCCCCGACATTCGGAATGCAGACGGTACTCTCAGTAGCTTGCTGATCCTTTAATAAAGTATTATTCAGAATATCCTTGTCTTATCATGTCTTGGGATGAGTGTATTTCTTAGACAGAGATCAACTCCGCGTTGGCACCAAAGACCGACTCCGCGTCGGCACCAAAGACCAACTCCGTGTTGGCACCAAAGACCGGCTTCGCATCGGCAACGAAGACCGGCTCCGTGTCGGCACCAAAGACCGGCTCCGCGTCGGCAACAAAGACCAACTCCGCATTGGCATCAAAGACCGGCTCCGCGTCGGCAACAAAGCCCGACTCCGTGTCGGCACCAAAGACCGACTCCGCATCGGCACCAAAGACCAACTCCGCGTTGGCAACAAAGACCGACTCCGCGTCGGCACCAAAGACCAACTCCGCATTGGCACCAAAGACCGACTCCGCGTCGGCACCAAAGACCAACTCCATGTTGGTACCAAAGACCGGCTCTGCGTCGGCAACGAAGACCGGCTCCGCGTCGGCACCAAAGACCGACTCCACATCGGCAACAAAGACCGACTCCGCATCGGCAACAAAAGAACGACTCCGCATCGGCAACAAAGACCGACTCCGCATCGGCGCCAAGACCGGCTCTGTGTCGGCGCCAAAGACCAACTCCGCGTCGGCAACAAAGACCGACTCCGCATCGGCACCAAAGACCGACTCCGCGTCGGCACCAAAGACCACTCCGCGTTGGCACCAAAGACCGACTCCGCATCGGCACAAAAGACCAGCTCCGCGTCGGCAACGAAGACCGGCTCCGCGTCGGCACCAAAGACCGGCACCTCTAAGGCCGGCACCTCCAAGACCGACGGCTCCAAGACCGATGGCTCCAAGACCGACGGCTCCAAGACCGACGGCCCCAAGGCCGACACCCGACGGCCCCCAAAGGCCGACATCACCAAAGACCGGCTCCGCATCGGCAACAAAGACCGACTCCACGTCGGCACCAAAGACCGACTCTGCGTCAGCACTAAAGACCGGCTCTGCGTCGGCAACAAAGACCGACTCCGTGTTGGCACCCAAGACCGGCTCCGTGTCGGCACCCTCAAGCTCAAGACCTGCGGATTCCAATCAACGAAGTTTCCTGGGGGCAGACAAACTCCCAAGCTGGTTCAAGGGAGCTCACTGGCATTGCGGCCCACGGGACACCACTCGGCCCCGGCACGGTAGTGCCCCGAGTCGGTTAAGACCCTAAAGGCCCCGTACCCCGTTGAGTCGCCCCTCGCAGCGGTTCTCACACCCCCGAGGCGGTTCAAAAGGAACCTGACGCTCTCGGCTCTCAGGTCACCCTCCTGGGTTCAAAAGACTTCCAGACCCCACGTTGGGAGGGATTACTAGCCGCCCTTAGCTAGCCAAAAAGGCACACAGACGTCCATCCAAGGCAGCGCAAGGTGCCAAGGTAAAAGTTCTACACTCCTTTCGCTTAGTTGGTGCAGAGCACGCAGCTCAAGGAGTGTGGGGGGCATTTGATGGAGCCAGTTGACCCTATACAAATTAAAAAATTTTTTCAACATCTCCAAGACCGTCGGCCCCAAAGGCCGACACTCGAAGACCCACGGCCCCAAAGGCCGACGCCCGATGGCCCCAAAGGCCGACATCTCCAAGACCGACGACCCTAAAGGCCGACACCAGACGGCCCCAAAGGCCCAACGCCCGACGGCCCTGAGGGCCAATGCCCGACGGCCCCGAAGGCCGACACCAGACGGCCCCGAAGGCCGACACCCGATGGCCCCAAGGCTGACATCTCTAAGACCGGCACCTGCAAGGCCGGCACCTCGAAGACCGACGGCCCCAAAGGCCGACACCAGACGGCCCTGAGGGCCGATGCCCGACGGCCCCAAAGGCCGACACTAGACGGCCCTGAGGGCCGACGCCCGATGGCCCAAAGGCCGACACCCGATGGCCCCAATGGCCGACATCTCTAAGACCGGCACCTACAAGGCCGGCACCTCGAGACCGACGGCCCCAAAGGCCGACACCAGACGGCCCAAGGGCCGACGCCAGACGGCCCGAAGGCCGACACCCGACGGCCCCAAAGGCCGACACCCGATGGCCCCAATGCCGACATCTCCAAGACCGGCACCTGTAAGGCCGGCACCTCGAATACCGACGGCCCCAAAGGCCGACACCAGATGGCCCCGAAGGCCGACACCAGATGGCCCCGAAGGTCGACGCCCGACGGCCCCAAAGGCCGACGCCAGACGGCCCCGAGGGCCGACACTAGACGGCCCCGAAGGCCGACGCCCGACGGCCCAATGGCCGACACCCGACGGCCCCAAAGGCCGACACCTCCAGGACCGGCACCTCAAAGGCCGGCACTTCTAAGACAGTCGGCCCTAAAGGCCGACACCACCAAGACCGGCACCTTCAAGGCCGGCATCTCCAAGACAGGCGGCCCCGGCGTCTCCAAGCTAGGCGGCCCCGGTTCCCAGCCGGCCATGGTGTCTCCAAGCTAGGCGGCCCAGGCATGTCCAAGCGAGTCGGCCCCGGCTTGTCCTAGCTAGGCGGCCCCAACATCTTCCCAGCTGGCCCCGGCACCTCTCAGCCGGCCCCCGGGTACTTCCATCCTAGCCGGCCCCGCCTGATCCGACTCGGCCCCGGCGTCTCCTGTCCCGCCGAGTCGGCCAAGGCCATCCTCGGCCGGCTCGACTCGGCCCCGGCGTCTCCTATCCCACCGAGTCGGCCAAGGCCATCTCAGGCCGGCCGACTCGGCCCCGGCGTCTCCTGTCCCGCGAGTCGGCCAAGGCCATCCCGGCTGGCCCGACTCGGCCCGGCATCTCC
Source organism: Calamus simplicifolius (assembly GCA_900491605.1). Lineage (NCBI taxonomy): Eukaryota > Viridiplantae > Streptophyta > Magnoliopsida > Arecales > Arecaceae > Calamus > Calamus simplicifolius. The sequence goes on from UESW01004152.1 coordinate 584,092, forward strand.
TGTCCCGCCGAGTCGGCCAAGGCATCCTCGGCTGGCCCGACTCGGCCCCGGCATCTCCTGTCCTACCGAGTCGGCCAAGGCCATCCCGGCCAGCCCGACTCGGTCCCGATGTCTCCAGTCCCACTGAGTCAGCCAAGGCCATCCCAGGCCGGTCCGACTCGGCCCCGGCGTCTTCAGTCCCGCCGAGTCGGCCCAAGGCGCCATCCCCGGCCGGCCCGATCGGCCCCGGCATCTCCAGTCCCGCCGAGTCGGCCAAGGCCATCCCCGGCCGGCCCGACTCGGCCCCGACGTCTCCAGTTCCTGCAAGATCAGCCCCAGCGGTTCAAGGAACCGCTCTCTGACACGCGTCGCCCGACAACGCCAGATGCGCGCCGCTCGACAGCGCTGACGCGCGCCGCCCGATAGCCCCACTAGCTGATGAGACATGGCCCACTGACCGGCCTAGATTCACGCGAGGGCTCAGCAGATCTTCTGATTCACGCAATCCCACGTGATCATGCCAGAATCAACCCCTATAAAAAGATGAATCCACATGGTAAACAGGTACGCGCGATAACCCCCGAAATCGCCATCTCTACTCTAAAAGGGATTCCTCCTCTCGAAGATCCCTCTTCTCCAGATAAACAGGGCTCACTCGAGCCCTTCTTCAGCTGTGACCTCAGTCACTAACTTGGCCGTCGGAGGGTCCCGCCGGAGCCCCCTCCGGCCTCGGGACTTTCTTGCAGGCAACCCAGAGGCGAGGATTCGAGGAGCGCCTCCGTTCCCGATGTCCAGAGGAGGTGATCGAGCGTCATCACTCATAGTCATAGAATGGTGGCTCCGATAAATGCAGGAGATGGATTTGCGTGTTCATGGGGATGGGTTTGTCTGACAATTTGTGAGAGGTTGGCTCTGTAGCAGGTAATCTTCTCCATAGTTTCATCTTTTCATGTAGATTTACTTTCACGATGGAAAACAAAGCAATCAAGATCTTCTGCATTTTCTTTTTTGCTTTATCTCTGAATTCTTTTGAATTTATTCCTTTGGATTTCTTCAAAATTCTCATCTTTTTCGTCTAGATTACAATTTTTAGTCGAAGAGAGAAGCTATTGTAACGTATTTATGATCTAGTTAATGGTTACGAGTCCTAGCCATGCATTACAGTTAACCACTGTTATTTCCTTTGAATTAACTCTTTAGTTCGTTTAAAATTAAATCTCCATGGGATCAATAATCACTCTTTACTTTCTACGGATAAAGAATATCTTATAGATAACTTTTGGTCGAAGTGATTTCATAAGAAGAGAAAAAACACCCTTTATCTGTAGCACAAGTCCCTTCAGAAATCTTCAGACATCTTATCAAGAAGAATAGATTAGATTTTCTCTTCGTCTTCAGTTTCTCTGTTCGTACTCAAAAAAATATAAAGAGAGAAGGCCCCTTTTATAAAACGAAATCACGTAATAAAGGAAACCACCTTCTCTATGCAGTTGCAAAAACTGCAACACATGTCCACGTAATTATCATCATGGGCATATATTTTTAACATCTTCCACTTGCACATGATGATAATTTCATTTATGACATATTTCTCATTCAGATTTCTAAATATAATTCATACTAGGAAAATGGGTCGTGTGACCAGCAAGTTCAGCTGAGCTATAATGTTATGTAACGGTTAGGAGTACATAACAGCTCCAATAATAGAGAGAGAACAAACACATATAAACTTGCTTATATTCTAGATTAAAAATTTCACATCATTACATCTCTGATCCCTCAAAATATCAAAGAGCATGCTTAATCTTTCATAAGCATAATGTATTCACAATTATGTCAAATGAATTACAGAATTAGTCGACCTATGAATACATACTATGATATAAATTAAATAAGTCTTTCTTCTCAACTCGAATCTTTTAACTCCATATAGCTGCTTTCCTCGACATGTCCCGCAAATCGCTTAATTCTTAATTATTGGTAACATATTAAAGTAGCAACACTATAATAAAGTCTTAAGAGACTGTTAAAAAGTCATAAGGTATAAAATAATTTTAAATCTTTAGGATCTTGCATAGAGAAGAAGCATGAATCCATTCTTCTACTACCCTTATTGGTCAACTAAGTACACATGGTATGAATCATGTGCTACGATGTTTCTTTCTTTAATAAGAGCGTATGCCTTCTTATTTTAAACATCATACAGACTTAAGTTCAGACATACTTCAGTGTCTAACCTGAATTCACCAACCATATCTTTCCTAATCTTGTAAATTCATATCTGGCTATTAAACAGGCAAAGTAAATAGTAAAATATTTACTTCGATCATAATTATTATAATGATCTCATCTTGATATCTGATCAAGGCGACATAGGCTTTAGCTTATCTCTCTAAAAAATTTCTAGCTAATAGCTGTCTCATCTCTGCATGTTATACAAACATCAGAGGCGATTGTCTATGCGAGAAGACCAATCTCAATCTGACGATATACTTTTATAATAGATGCTATTACCATATCACATCTCATGAAGCCATATCAAAGATGCTAATCATGACACATAATATATATAGATAAGAATGTGTTTCTTTACATTCACATGCATATCATATTCTACGTAATCTAAGAGACTTTACATGAACTTGAAATAAGTCTCTACTAAGGGCTTTGGTAAAGGGATCTGCAAGCATATTTTGTGTGAAGATATATTGCAAAACTATTTCCTTTTGTGCAATTATATCTCTTACAAAATTATATTTGAAGTCAATATGCTTGGTCTTACTATGATATTTGGGATCCTTGGTATAAGCAATGGCTGCCTGATTATCACAATGAATAATCACTGGACTCCTACTATCTTTAAAGAATCCAAGATGCTCAAGAAATCTTTTCAGCCAGACAGCTTCTTGTACTACTCCTGAACAGGCTATAAATTCAGCTTCCATTGTTGATAAAGCCATACATGTTTGCTTCTTACTATTCCATGAAATGGCTCCATTATTCAGCAAGAATGCATAACCTGAAGTTGACTTTCTTTCATCTCGATCTTCAGCCCAATCAGCGTCAGAATATCCTTTTAGATTTAAGTCTAATCCTTGATAACAGAGACTGTAATCTGTTGTGCCCTTTAGATATATAAATATCCTTTTTACCGCTTTCCAATGTAGTTGATCAGGATTTGATTGAAAATGGCTAACAAGTCCCACAACATAACATATATCTGGCCTTGTTATAACATAATATACATTTTTTGTTTTTCTTCTAGAGTTATTGGACACATGCTGTTACTCAAACATTCTCCTTTTGCTATAGGGATATCAAAATATTTACAGTTTTCTATGTGAAAACGTTCAAGTATTTTCTTTATATATGTCTCTTGCGATAATGCTAAAAGCTTTCTTGAACGATTTCTATGAATCTTGACCCCTAATATATAATTCGCTTCTTCCATATCCTTCATATCAAATTTTGAGGACAACCATTCTTTAATGAAATATAAGAATTCTTTATTATTCCCAACCAGAAGAATATCATCCACATAGAGTGATAATATAACAAACTTTTCTTTAGATCTTTTAATATACACACAATGATCTTCATTAATTATCTCAAAGTCATATGAGACAATTACATCATGGAATCTCAAATTTCACTGTCTTGATGCTTGTTTTAGGCCATAAATTGATCTTTTCAATTTGCACACTTTGTGTTCATGGCCTTTAACAACAAAACCTACTGGTTGTTCCATGTAGATTTCTTCATCAAGCTCTCCATTTAGAAAAGTTATTTTGACATCCATCTGATGCAATTCTAAATCCAATTGTGCTGCAATAGCTAGGATTAAACGAATAGAAGTAAACCTTACAACAGGAGAAAAAGTTTCTACAAAATCTATACCCTCTTGTTGGGTATAACCTTTAGCAATAAGTCGTGCCTTATATCGATCAATTGTTCCATCTGCTTTCGCTTGATTTTGAGAACCTACTTATTCCCAATAGCTTTGCGATTAGCAGTAGATCGACTAACTCCCATACTTGATTCTTTTCCATGGATTCCATTTCTTCTTCCATGGCAATTTTCCATTATTCCTTAGCAGGGCATGATAAAGCTTCATTCACAGTGTTAGGTTCCTCATCATCTTCTGGAGTAACCATGAGGGCTTCTCCCTCAATTTCAAATTTTCGATGTGGNCGGGAGAGTAGGTCGGCACGGGCGTTTCGATCTAGGAATCTGAATAATTTCAAATTCGAAAATGGGAAGTAGGCCCGCACCTCTTGGAGATATCGAATCATATTGGGTTCCCGAGCTTCAAACTCCCCTCGCACATGGCCGGCCACCAGCTGAGAGTCGGTGAAGGCGCTAAGCTTTTCCACCTTCAGGTTGCGGGCGATCCGGAGACCGGCTAACAGGGCTTCATACTCGGCTTCGTTGTTGGAAGCCGGGAAGGAGAATCGGACGCCATATTCGAAGGTCATCCCCTCCGGACTGGTGAGAACCAGACCCGCACCGGAGTGATGGGCGTTGGACGACCCGTCGACGTGGAGGAGCCACCGGGCTCCAGTTTTGGTCCTTCGGGAGTGGGGTAGAGCCGTCCTCCGGGATGGTACACTCGAGGAGGAAGTCGGCCAGCACTTGAGCTTTGATGGCCGGGCGAGGCTGAAAATGTATGTCATGCTCGCTTAGCTCGACGGCCCATTTGGTCATTCTCCCCGATGTTTCCGGACGGTGGACCACCGCCTTGATGGGTTGGTCAGTCAGGACCGTCACGAATGTGCTTGGAAATACGGTCGCAGCTTCCGACTGAGGTGATCAAGGCCAACACCATCTTTCAATCCTGCTGTACCTCGTCTCCGCATCGCGGAGCAGCCTGCTCACATAGTAGATCGGCTTCTGGATCTTGCCTTCTTCTTGACCAGCACCGAACAAACCGCGCCCTCCGAAACAGCCAGGTACAGAAACAGGTCTCCCCTGGGGGACTACTGAGAAGCGGGGCGAGCCGAGGTACTTCTTGAGATCTTGAAATGATTTCTGGCATTCGGGAGTCCACTGGAAGTTTTGGCCGATCGGAGAGTTTTGAAGAAGGGGAGGCATCTCTCGGCTGACCGCGCCACGAAGCGGTTAAGGGCCGCTATCCTCCCGGTTAGGCGCTGGACCTCTTTAATAGATGCTGGGGGCGCCATTTGTTGGAGAGCTTGAATCTTCTGGGGGTTAGCTTCGATACCTCGCTGGGAGACCATGAAGCGAGGAACTTCCCGAGTTGACGCCGAAGGCGCACTTGGTTGGGTTGAGCTTCATCCATATTGCGCAGCGTTGCAAAGCTCTCCGAGAGGTCCTCGACATGCTGTGCGCTTCCTTGCTTTTGACCAGCATGTCGTCCACATACACCTCCATGTTCCGGCCGATTTGCTCCTTGAACACCTTGTTGACCAGCCGCTGGTAGGTCGCTCCTGCATTTTTAAGACCGAAAGGCATAACTCGGTAACAGTAGGTACCTCGGTCGGTTATGAAGGCGGTCTTTTCTTCATCTTCGGGGCCATCCGGATCTGATTGTAGCCGAATAGGCATCCATGAATGACAGCATTTGGTGGCCCGAGGTGGCATCCACAAGCTGATCGATCCGAGGGAGGGGGAAGCTGTCCTTCGGGCATGCCTTGTTGAGGTCGGTGAAGTCGATGCAGATCCTCCATTTGCCGTTCGACTTCTTCACCATGACGACATTTGACAGCCAACTTCGGGTAATTCACCTCTCGGACGAAGTTGGCCTTTGATGAGTTTGTCGACCTCTTCTTCAATGGCTTTTTGCCGCTCTGGGGCGAAGCTTCTCTTTTTCTGCTTAACGGGCCTGTGCATCTCGTCCACATTGAGACGGTGGACGAGGACCTCGGGGCTGATTCCTGGCATGTCGGAGGCGGTCCAGGCGAAGATGTCGGCGTTGCTTTGGAGGAATCTGATCAGCTCGCGCGAGGCTCTCCCTTTGAGCAGCGACCCGATCCTTGTGGTTCGGTCGGGCCGAGCTTCGTCCAGCGGTACTTCTTCCAGTTCTTCCACCGGTTCTCCCCGTTGCTCGGCGAAGTCTTCGCGAGCGTCTAGCCCGTCAACCTCGGGCATTCTGGACTGAAGGCTCGTGACAAAACATTGCCGAGCCATGGCTTGACTTCCCCGAACACTCCAACTCCTTGCTCGGTGGGGAACTTCATAGACAGATGCGGGATAGAGACAACCGCCTTGAGAGACATCAAGCCGGGCCTGCCGAATATGGCATTGTATGGGGACCTGAGGTCGGTCACTAGGAAGTCGGCTGTACAACGGTTACAAAGGGGCCAGGTTCCTGCGCGGACCGTCAGGGTGACGATTCCTTCTGGGATGATGACGTCGCCGGTGAATCCCATCAAGGTGGAATCCACGGCTCGAAGGTTTTCCATGAGCAATTTCATCCTGGCAAACACACCGAGGTACAAAACGTTCACCGAGCTTCCACTATCAACCAGGATTCGGCTTACATCATAATTGTTCAAATTAGGGATACAACAAGTGCGTCCTCATGGGGAAGCTGTATCCCAAGAAGATCATCAGAAAAGGAGAGCTCGCCCGTGCGCGCCTTCTTTGGCACCGGTGCATCACCATTGCCCCGGAGCTCGATCCGCCGGCCTCTTCAATCATGTTGATGCGGCCAACCACGGGCGGATTTGGTGGAGGAGGGAGTTGTGGGAGCTCGGGCTGGCGATCACCTCCTTGTGCTGTGGCTCGGGTGCCCTCCTGAACTGGTCCAACCGTCCCCGCCGAATCAGTCTCTCGATCTCGTTCTTCAGCTGCCAGCATTCTTCAGTGTCATGGCCATGCTCCCTATGGTAGCGGCAGTACTTGGCGGGATCTCTCCGGGTTGGGTTCCCTCGGAGAGGCACTGGTCGGGGAAGCTGGCGCTCTATCTCCATGAGGATTTGCGCCCGGGGCACAGTCAACGGAGTGTAGCGATCGAATCGCCTAGGGGGACTCCGGGAGCGATTCTTGGCGGCGGCGGAGGGACTCTTTGGCGGCGAGGTGGGCTTGGCCGACGGACAGGGCGGTGTCTGTCGGGAACTTTGGGCTCTTGCCTTTCTTCGCTGCTCAGCGCGGGCCATTCTCCGCGACTCCTCGACCCGAGCGTATTTGTCCGCAAGGGCCATCATATCAGACAGACACGGGGGGTAGCTGACTTCCATTGCCAAATAGAAGTCGCTCTCCTTTGAAACTCCCCCCGCTAGGGCGGACATGGCCACCTCATGATTAAGGTGGTCCACCTCCAACATGGCCTTGTTGAAACGGCCAAGATAATTTCTCAAGGACTCCCCCTCTCTTTGCTTGACTTCGGAGAGGGAGTCGGATCTCCGTCGGTGGCGGCGGCTGCTGACGAACTGGCCAATAAAAAGGTGGCTCAGCTCATCGAATGAATCAATGGAACCCGGTTTCAGGGCGTTGAACCAGGTTCGGGCGGATCCTCTGAGGGTGGACGGGAAGGCCCGGCAGAGGATCGCATCAGATGCTCCATGGAACATCATTATTGACCGGAAGCTGCTGAGATGGTCGTCCGGATCAGTGGAGCCGTGATAGGGCTCGACGGTTGGCAGCTTGACATGGGAGGGAATCACTTCCTCCATGATCCCTTAGAGAAAGGGATGCCCTGCTCTGCCTTGGGCTGAGGCAGGTGGATCTGCTTGGCGGCGTCCAGCTCCTGACGCATTTCTTGGATCTGACGGCGGATCTCCTCCTCACCGGCGAGAGGAGCAGCCGGGCGGGAGAACCGCAAAGGATGGTGTTGAATCATGGCGAGACGTTGCCGGAGAGAGGGAGCGGGCTCGCCGAGATCTGGGAAGATCTCTATCGCAACCGGTTCGAGGGACCGGTTTGTCTCCCCCGGGGCGACGTGGGGGATCCGCTGATTCACGCGGATCAGAGGAGGAGGTTGCCGGTGAAGAGGAAGTCGTCGTTTTTCTGGGGATGCGAAGCAGGAGGAGGTGCAAGACGCTCCTGGACCAGGTGGGTGAGAGCCTGGACTTGTTGGACCAGCGTAGCAAACTGGTCCTGGGTCACCGGAATGGCAGGCGGCGACGGAGTCTCGACAGGTGGGGGTTGCGGCGCTGTGGCGCCAGTCGGATCAGGCCTCTGGGAGGCGACCTGATCGGGAGCATCAGAGGTTGCTCCTCTCTTCCGGTTGGCCATCAGAGAGGTTCTTCTCCGGATCAAGATCCTTGTCTCCTTCTTTCAAGTTTTAATGGGACTTGAGGCCCTTCCTCTAGCGCCAATCTGTTGCCGCCGGGATCCGTCCTCCGACTCGGGCGCGGTCGATCCTCAGGGAGTGGGGTGCGGCGGACCTGCAAAACAGGAAGCCCTGCACGCGGAAGGACGCCGGGGGTGGTCCTCCGCGGAAGGCCCTCCGACGCTCAAGTCAGTGAGGAAGGAATCGGCGATCAACCAGACAATGAGGAGGTGGATCTCTCCGGGAGACCTCTCCAGGGGGGCGGTCAATCGGAGGCTCTGGTAAGGGCAGAGCACCGACGAGCTGCCGGGAGAGAGAGAGGTAACCCTAGAGTTTTTTGGTGTGCCAAGGGTTGCGTACCTGAGGTAATCTGCCAAACTAGTATTTATAGACTGTCACCTGGGACTTGAGCGTCTTCTGGAAGGTACTGAGGTTGTTAAGATTCGGGGGTAGACAGAATCAGGCCGTTGTGGGGCCGTTAGAATCCACGCCTTGTCTGTTAAGGGATCGACGACTGGGAGAGCCCCTCGATGTCTTGGGATCTGGGTGAGTAGACCTGGGGCGGTTATAATAGGTCTTAGGCCACGTCTTAATATGATCCCCTGCTTAGGGTGCTGCTTGGGTAGACTTGAGTTCTCCCGCGCCAGGTTCCGCGGAGGTGGACGTCGGGGCGTGGATCGCTAGGTAGCAGCGGGCTATGGAAGCCCGGAAGAAGCCGAGCTGCGGAGGCCCGGAAGAGGCCGAGCTAAGGAAGCCCGGAAGAAGCCGAGCTACGGAAGCCCGGAGGAGGCCGAGCTAGGGAAGCCCGGAGGAGGCCGAGCTACGGAAGCCCGGAGGAGGCCGAGCTACGGAAGCCCAGAGGAGGCCGAGCTACGGAAGCCCGGAGGAGGCCGAGCTACGGAAGCCCGGAGGCCGAGCTGGGGAAGCCCGGAGGAGGCCGAGCTACGGAAGCCCGGAGGAGGCCGAGCTAGGGAAGCCCGGAGGAGGCCGAGCTAGGGAAGCCCGGAGGAGGCCGAGCTACGGAAGCCCGGAGGAGGCCGAGCTACGGAAGCCCGGAGGAGGCCGAGCTACGGAAGCCCGGAAGAGGCCGAGCTAGGGAAGCCCGGAGGAGGCCGAGCTACGGAAGCCCGGAGGAGGCCGAGCTACGGAAGCCCGGAGGAGGCCGAGCTACGGAAGCCCGGAAGAGGCCGAGCTAGGGAAGCCCGGACGAAACCGAAAGGAGGGGGTCAGCCTTAGCCGTCTTGCATGAATATCACTGCAATGACGATTTTACCCCCCAACACGTGGTGCGTCTGAGGTGACGCGCACCGAGAATGGCCACGGCGGTCCAGCGAGCAACTGAATTCGGGTTCGCGGATAGAACCACCTTTCGGATGTAGAGCTGATCAGGCTTCTCTTTCCGTGATGCGACGCAGAATGCTGCTGGTCGAAGCTGATCGCAGTCTGCGGGTTCGGATCGATATTATCGGTGGAAGATCGATCCGAGACCCCATGATTGGATTCAAGAGGCAAACGTAGGGGTCGCGGTCGACGAAGGCCAGCCAGCTGTGGGACGAGCCGCAGCACCGCTTCTGAAATGCTTCCGGGAGGTGGATCCACTGGGTTGTGTTGGTGGAGGGGCTGTACAAGCGTTGGTTCTCCGGAAGGATCAGCAGAGGCGGCTGGACGGGAAAATGACGAGGTAGGGGATCCGCCGAGCGTCGCCACTAGACGCAGACGGATCTGAACCGGATGTAGTCGGAGTTTTTGGTGAGTAAACCGGCGATGACTGATGATAGCATATCCTATGGAACGTCGGACCAGTAAGCCATTACAATAAAAAGGGTCGTTTACGAGGGATTTTTCAAGGGAAAAAGGTAAAAATCCGTGATAACTTATATTTTTGATGGAATAAATGGTCATTGGAAAATTTTTCTTAAAAATTTTTTTCGAGGAATTTTTTCGAAGAAATTTATGTTCCGAGAGATTTTTCGATAGAATTTATCCCTCGAAAATTTCTAATGGATTTGTTTGAAAGAAATTTTTCGAGGGATTTTTTGAATGATTTTTCGATGAAACTTTTTTATGGGATTTTTCAAGAAAAAAGTTTTAAGGGATTTTTGAGGGCAATATACCGAGGGATTTTTCAAGGAAAACTTTTCGAGGGATGTTCTGAGGGCAATTTACTGAGGGATTTTTCAAGAAAAAATTTTCAAAGAATTTTTCGAGGGCAATTTACCGAGGGATTTTTTGAGGGCAAATTTTTCGAAGGGATTTTTGAATGGATTTTCTGAAAGATTTTTGAACTTTTTAAATAGTTTTCTTTATTTTTGAGAAAATTATCCTCACTAAATAAATATTCGGGAAACAATCCCTCGCAAAATGGTTTTTTGTGAAACAAAATCCCTTACAATATTCAAATATAACCTTTAAAAACTTAAAATATTTTTTTAAATACACATGAATATATATACAAATTATCCACAAGTGTCATTATATCCAAGTTCATAACAAGCTCAAAAAAGTTTATAACAAGTTCATCATATCCAAGATTATAACAAACAAGTTCAAAAATATTGTACAAGTGTCATCATATCTAATTTTCATAACAAAAGAAAAAAGTATCACAAACATGTATCATTCCAATCATAGAAAAAAAAAGTATAAATCCTCCTCGTGATCATCATCATCATCGACATTATCGCAATCACATCATTTGCAGAGGTAGCAGCTGAAGGTGGTGCTGGAACTATAGATGGAATTGACCTGCATCTTTTCCATCATAAGACGCATGAACTCCTCGGTACGAGAAATACGAGCAGATAACTCATTGTTTTGAGCTGCTAATTGACTGTTCTGATTAGCTAACTCCTCATTTCGGACAGATACAGTCTCAAACATACTATAAATCTTCTTCCACTCCTGAATCCACTCTAAGGATGTGAGGCCAGAAGATGAGAAGCCTATCGCAAGCTAGCCTGTGATCTGAGTCCATAAATTCATCCCTTGTTTACTCCAACCATCTCTTTCCATACATGCATCATGGAGGGTTGAGGCTGCTGTGATGATTCTGACCATCCTTTCAGTTGAGCTCTGACTTGATTCCACCTCTTGTCACTTTGTATAAAATTAGTCTGTAAAAATATTAGATATAATGAGTTAAACATATAAATATATTAATTAAAGTTTTTTAAATACTTATATGTGATGTCTCCCTTTTTATTTACCCATTGATTGCCATCCTTTTTCTTTTGATGGGTGTATTTGAAGAGCTCATCTAATGTAGGTGCTCGGTTCAACTTCTGCATCTGAATTTCATAGTATAAACAATATTATCAATTTTTTTTAAAAAATTATATGAAATAAGAACAACATATATGTAAAGAAAAGGATATTACCAAATTAGAATTAATAACATAAACAACAGTGAAATGTACAAATATAGTTGTGCGCTTTTAGGACATAACACAATTAAGGAGTCACAAATGATAGAGACATGCAATGGCTATATTAATCAATCCTATCTAATTAGTAACTATCACACTTCTAGGAGAAGTTGATTCAATCTCAAGCTCTTCATTCCCTTCTCAATTGCACAATTGAGTTGTCTTGGATGGATCATAATAGAGATCCCTATTTGATCAAATTAATCCAATTAGCATTGCATCCCTTTATTCTATTCAACTCACCTAATTATCAATATGCAAAAAAATCTACAGCTCCATGAATGGCTTTTTCACCAATAAACGAACAAACATGATTGCTATAAAATATCTGCTTCAAATAGACTTGGTGTTATGGTTATGATCACATGATACTGTAACCATGGTTATGTTTGCTATGCCTATGAAGCAATAGGCTACTGAAGCTTTCTAATGGCATAATCCAAGCATGTACAAGATCTTCAGAGTTTTCATGCAAATTAAATAAATAATAAACAAACACCCTTAAATATAAATGTCATAGATATCAAAGGCAGATGGTGCCCAACCTACATAAAAAATAATGATGATTTGTGATTCTAAATGATGTTTTAAACATATGTAATAAACTTATATACTTTGAGATACTTTTTATTTATAAGAAAAAAAGATAACTGAAATTGTTGAGATGAAAAATTCTACTAATAGCAGAATTTTGAGATATTATGAATTTTTTTTCCTCATCCCCCATCTACTTTGAACCTAGATTATCCAAAGTCTCCCTACCGTTTCATCCCTATTATGCTATATATTCATATGATGAAGCAAGAAAACATTATCAGAAAATAGACTAGTTTATCACAACCCTAAGCCTATTTGTGATTAACATAGCAGACCCCGATCTCACTATGGTGGCATAAGTCTGAGTCAGGCCAAAACAAGCAAATTCATTTGCACGAGAAAGAAGTAATTATGCATTGCCAAATATTGTGAATGACAATGGAACAAAACTTGCTCCTTCAGTAACTTCTATGATGAAGTGACCAGCTACTACTGAACTACCATGACCTCATAATATATATTGTTGCCAATGCTTTAACATCAAAACCGAATTTAGAGCAGAAAAACCTAAATGTTATGACCATAGTGAAGAAAAACCTTGGTAAGAAAGATCAAAAGTGACAAGAAAAGCTGGCCACAATGGGCATGAGAGAGGTACTATAAAAAACTAGAAAGTGCCTAGACTCTAGTTGTCTCACATCTAAGGTAATGGAAAACCTTAGCTCACAGATGAAGCAACATATGATATCAATCATTTCTCACATGCAAGGGCATACAACAATGTTCAAACATTCTTTGTTAAAAGGCTATGACAACATGCATATTCAATTATAGATCTATTATAAATGACCTAGTTCCTTTTTTCATATTCCATGCTTGCAATATAACTCAACCAAAGTTGCATAAGTATAGGTGTAATATGTGATAAAATAGAAGATTTTGACATACAAAATTTGAACAAAAACAAGCTAATTAATGAGCTACTTTTAGTCATATAGAAATGATAGGTAAACCTTAATGTGTTGTAGTAAATCCTCAATTAGGATTTTCATTGAGTATACATGATGCTCAAAGTCTTGGAAGCAATAAACAAGTACAATTACATTTAAGAAAAATATAGTTGGTGTGCTTTTAGGACATCAACACAATTAAGGAGTCACAAATGATAGAGACATGCAACAATTAATGCCTTGATAGGTAACTATTAAACAAATAAAGCATGTCACCTATCTAAATTCAAGAAAAAATATCAGCATAAGCTAAGTAACTTGATGAGAGATATGAATAAGTAAAATTGAGCATTAGAGAAAGATAATCCACTAATATATCAATACCAATCTTGTCGCATGGTCATTAATGCTGATAGAACCATCGGTATGAAGTGGGAAGCCCAATCCATCGCAATCGAATGCAAGATTTTTCTTATTCTTCTGACTTATGGCTTTGAATTCATCACTATCCCAATATTTCCATAGCTTGTACCATACACCCTCTCCAATCAAATCTGGCTTGCGATCATGATTTTCAGGAGCTTCGTTAAAAATGTCTGTAAGATGACTTGTGTTGACCCAATTAATGATTTTGATGATTAACAAAACTATTTGAGTATAACATTTGAAGTTACTAATGATTTTGATTAAGTTTTTCAGCTTATAAGTCGATTTAATAATCAAAATCATGAGTCAAATCAAGTTCTGGTTCGAATCTAATGTCAGGTAAGATTGCAGACATTAGAGTCGATACCTGTAATCGCAGAGTCGACTCCGGGATCCGGCACAGAAGTTAGAGTCGACTCCGGAACTGTTAGAGCCAACTCCGATAGAAAAGATAGAATGATGGTATTTCTGGCCACGACTTAGAGTCTACTCCGGATTGTTAGAGTCGACTCCAGAAGATTTTTGTGTCGACCCCAGAAAAGTCAGAGACGACTCCAGTTCAAGCGGGTTAAAGATTTTCGAGTTAGAGCCGACTCCAGAAAAGTTAGAGCCGACTCCAGAATGTCAGACACGACTCCAGAACTGTCAGAATGACTCTAAACTTTACTTTTATCTTTTTAATCTCAACGGCTATTACTATTTTTGGTTCTAATCCTTCTTACACTTATTTTTAACGGATAGTTTTAAACTATTTATGGATTAATCGGGATCTATAAGAAGAGGGTTTGCTGCATCCGTAAAAAAAGAGAGACAAAAAGAAAAGAATAGAGAGAAATCTGTGAAATCCATCAGAAAATCAAAAGAGAAAAGAGGGAAAACTCGAAAGGAAAGATCATATTGATTCCCCAAAAGAAAAGAGAGAGATTTCAAGCTTTTGCTGTTCTATTTTGAAGAAATCTCAAGGGAAGAAGCAAGCCCTAGTTTTCTGATCTTCTGAGTCTCAATAGTACATTGAAGGAAGATACACTCAATGGAAGAGAAGGTAGAAGCCACCAAGATCTACGAATCAAGCTTTGTTTCCTATCTTTTTATTTCTGTTTCATTATTGTATATTTGCTCATTGGAGGAGTTGTTTATCTTATAAAACAATATTGTTTGATGGATCAATCTGGTGATTGATTCAGTTGAGGCTGTTAGCCTTGTGTAAGCATTAGCTTGTGGTGTAAGGTTTTTACTGGTGAGCCTTGAAAACTAGCTGGGTTCATTGTGCACCCGGAAAAACAATAAGTTCGAGTTGTGAGCTTGCAAAACAACTCTGCTGTAATCAGATTGATTATAGTGTGGACCCAAGAGATACTTGGGAGTGGACGTAGGTGTAGGTACACCGAACCACTATAAAATCTCCTGTGTTTGCGTGTTTGTCTTTTTATCTTTAACTATCTATTTGTGCATATTCTATTTTAATTTGTGTGAATCTAAGTTTTTATTTCTGCTGGGGGTTATTTTCAAAAGAGTTTAAATTTTTGAAAAACCCAATTCACCCCCCCTCTTGGGTTGCTATCTGGACCAACAATTGGTATCAGAGCTAGTGCTCATTTGATTTGATCTAACGATCAAGAGTCAAAGATCCAATGGCAACTCAAGCTGGTTCATCTTTTTGAAGGCCAATCTACTAATAGACCACCCTTATTTAATGGTTAAACTATGGTTATTGGAAAGGCTAGAATAAAATTTTCATTCAAGCACTTGACTATGATCTATGGAGCATTATAGTCAATGGACCACACACACCCACTGCTAGAGTTAATGGCATGGAGATTCCTAAACCAAAAAGGAATGGGATGAACATGATAAAAAATTGGCACAACTTAATGCCAAAGCAATGAATGTTTTATACTGCTCATTAGATGCAAATGAATTCAATCGTATATCTATTTGCATTTCCGCTAAAAAATCTGGGATAGACTTGAGGTTACCCATGAGGGAATAAATCAAGTCAAGGAATCCAAGATTAACATGCTAGTTCATAAGTATGAATTATTTAAAATGGAATGCATGTGAATCTATTGCTGATATGTTTACAAGATTTACTGATATAGTTAATGGTTTAAAAAGTCTTGGTAAATCTTATGATAATTCTAATCTTGTGAGAAAGGTTTTGCGTTCCTTGCCTAGGACTTGGGAAGCTAAAGTGACTGCAATACAAGAGGCAAAGGATCTAAGTACTCTACCCCTAGAAGAATTATTGGGATCCTTAATGACTCATGAGCTTCAAATTAAGCAACATGTGGATGATGATGAGTTAAAGAAGAAGAGGACTATGCTCTTAAGATTTTTGAATATATGGAAGAGCCTCATGAATCAGAAGATGAAAGTGATGATGAGGACATGGCACTCATCACAAGAAATTTAAAAGATTCATGAAGAAGAAGAAGTTTGAAAAGAAAAAGCCCTTTGCAAGAAAAGATGAGGACAAGGGCAAAGAAAAAGAAGTTATTTGTTTTGAAAGTAAGAAGCCAGGTCATTTTAAATCTGAATGCCCACAACTAAAGAAAGGCACCCAAAATTCAAAAAAAAAAGCAATGATGACCACATGGAGCGATTTGGAAAGCTCAAGTTTCGAAGAGGAAGAAAAGAGTGAAATGCCAATCTATGCTTCATGGCGGACAATGATGAGGTAAGTTCGAGTTTTCTTGATGATTTTACTTTTGATGAATTGCATAGTGATTTTTATGAATTAATACATGATTTTGCAAACTTGAGTTCAAAGAACAAAGATTTGAAAAATCAAATGCAAAAACTATCCTTAGAAAATGAAAAGCATGTTGTAGAAAAAGAACTTTTGATAAAAGAAAAAGAAAGCTTGAAAAATGAAGTTGATAGACTTAAACCTATAGTTGATAAATTCACTCTAAGCTCTATCAAACTTAATATGATTTTGGATAATCAAAAAGCTGTTTTGATAAAGCTGGATTAGGATATAATCCACTTAAAAAGCAAAAATCTTTAAAAAATATTTTTATACATGCTGAAAAATTATCAAATATTACTTATTTTAAATGTGGAAAAAAGGACATAAATCTATATGTATAAATCTCCACATAAAAGAAAGATGATTTGGGTTCCCAAAGGAACAATATTTATTGCATCTAACCATGAAGGACCCAAGAAGGCTTGGGTACCTAAAATTAAGACATGAATATTTTGCAGGAGTGTCTTGCAGCCATCAGACTGAAAAAAAAATGGTACCTTGATAGTGGTTGCTCAAGACACATGACGGGTGACAAAGATCAATTCATCACCCTTGAAGAAAAGAGGTGGAGTAGTTACTTTTGGTGATAATGGTCAAGGCCATATCATGGGTATTGGTAAGATTCAAATTACTCCATCTACTCATATTGATAATGTTTTATATGTCGATGGACTTAAACATAATTTGATAAGTATTAGCCAATTGTGTGATAAAGGTTTCAAAGTTTCTTTGAAGCTTCTGTTTGCACTGTTACTAATCCCATTGATAATAGCATTATTCTTATTGGTAAACGTAGGGCAATGTGTACTTAATTGATTTGAGTAATTTATCTCTAAGTAATCATTGCTTAGTTGCTAATAATGCTAAGAAATGAGATTGGTTGGCTATGGCATCGTAGATTAGGTCATGCAAGCACACACCTAATTTCAAACTATTGAAGAATGGATTTAGTTAAAGGTATTCCTAGCTTAGATTTTGAAAATAATCGAATATGTGATGCATGTCAATTTGGAAAACAAACAAGAACTTCTTTCAAATCTAAAATATTGTTTCAACTACTAGGCCACTAGAGCTACTACACATGGACCTTTTTGGACCTACTAGAACCACAAGTCTAGGAGGAAAGAAATATGGTCTTGTGATAGTAGATGATTACTCTAGATTCACTTGGGTAATGTTTTTGGCTCACAAAGATGAGACTTTCTCAATATTCCTGAAATTCTTAAGAAAGTCACAAATGAGAAAAACACTACCATAGTGTCTATTAGAAGTGATCATGGAACTGAATTTGAAAATCACTTATTTGAAAAATTCTGTTTTGAAAAAGGCATACATCATAATTTTCAGCACCTAGGACACCTCAACAAAATGGAGTTGTAGAAAGAAAGAATAGGACTTTAGAAGACATGGCCCGTACCATGCTATGTGAAAGCCAACTTCCAAATATTTTTGGGCGGAAGCTATAAACACAGCATGTTACATCTAAATAGAGCCTGATTAGACCTATCCTTAAGAAAACTCCCTATGAACTATGGCATAATAGGAAACCAAATTTAGGTTATTTTCATGCATTTGGTTGTAAATGTTTATTCATAACAATGGTAAGGACAATCTTGGAAAGTTTGATGCAAAGTCTGATGAAGGTATTTTCCTAGGATATTCTACATCTAGCAAGGCATATAGAGTATTTAATAAGAGAAGCTTAGTTGTAGAAGAATCCATTCATATAGTGTTTGATGAATCTTTAGCATCAAGTTCGGAAAAATTGATGATGAGGAAGATACATCTTGATTGAAAGAGGTATTGAAAAATTAAATGTATCTTCAGATCAAGAACCTGAAGTTAAGGATGATGACTCACCTAAGGATGATGGTATTGATACTGCTCATAATGATAAAGATCTACCAGAGATTGGAGATATGCTTATGGTCATCCTAAGGACCTAATCATAGGTGATCCATCTCAAGGTGTAAGGACTAGATCATCAATGAGAAATATCAATAATCATCTTGCATTTGTATCTCATATAGAACCTAAAACTATAGAAGAAGCTGAGAAAGATAGTTATTGGATGTTAGCAATGCAGGAAGAGTTAAACCAATTCACTAGAAATAAGTTTGGACCTAGTAGATAGACCTAAAGACCACCCTATAATAGGATCTAAATGGGTTTTTAGAAATAAATTGGATGAAAATGGCTTGGTAATTAGAAAATAAGGCTAGATTAGTTGCAAAAGGATATAATCAAGAAGAAGGTATAGATTTTGATGAAACCTTTGCACCTGTTGCTAGATTAGAAGCCATTAGGCTACTACTTGCATTTGCATGTCATATGAATTTCAACTTATTTCAAATGGATGTTAAAAGTGCATTTTTAAATGGTTTTATAAATGAGAAAGTTTATGTTGAACAACCTCCTGGTTTTGAAGATCATGAATTTCAAACCACGTTTTCAAATTACACAAAGCACTTTATGGTTTAAAGCAAGCACCTAGAGCTTGGTATGATAGATTAAGTAAATTTTAATTGAAAATGATTTTTCTAAGAGGAAATGTTGATAAAACTTTGTTTTTGAAAAGAAAAGAAAAGGATTTATTAATTGTTCAAATTTATGTTGATGACATTATATTTGGTGCTACTAACAATCTCCTTTGTCAAGAATTTGCTAAGTTAATGCAGGGAGAATTCGAGATGAGCATGATGGGAGAACTCAACTTCTTCCTTGGACTTCAAATCAAACAAGAGAAAGAGGGATTTTCATCAACCAAACAAAGTACACAAAGGAAATACTCAAGAAAGTTTGGTATGGAATCTGCTAAACCCCTTGGTACGCCAATGAGTCCCTCATGCAAGCTGGACAAGGATGAAGAAGGTAAGAAATAGATCAAAAGCATTACCGAGGTATGATCGGATCACTTCTTTACCTAACTGCAAGTAGGCCAGATATTATGTTTTCTGTTTGCTTATGTGCAAGATATCAGTCTAATCCTAAGGAATCACATTTAATTGCTGTTAAAAGAATCTTTAGATACTTAAATGGAACTAAAAATGTAGGATTATGGTATTCTAGAGACTCAACCTTAAAATTGATTGCTTATTCTGATTCTGACTATGCTGGTTGTAAATTAGATAGAAAAAGTACAAGTGGGGCATGCCAACTTTTAGGAAGTAACTTAATCTCTTGGTTTAGCAAGAAGCAAAATTCGGTTGCATTATCCACTGCTGAGGCAGAGTATGTTGCAGCTGGAAGTTGCTGTGCTCAAATCCTTTGGATTAAGCGACAACTTGAAGATTATGGTATCACACTTGATAAAATTCCTATTAGATGTGATAATACTAGTGCATCAATCTAACTAAGAATCCAATTCAACATTCAAGAACTAAACACATTGAAATTAGACATCACTTTATTAGAGAACATGTAGCCAACAATGATGTTTGTCTTGAATATGTGAATACTAATGATCAATTAGCTGATATTTTTACCAAACCTTAAGTGAGGAAAGATTTTGTTATCTTAGAGGAGAATTAGGAGTTTGTGATCCTTTAGAATGATTTTCTGAAACTCTTAAGGACAACTATCTAGATTTCATCAATTTCTTGAAAATCCTTTATGTTCAATAAGGAAATCTATCTAGAAATTTGATTCATTGTTTCCCCAATTGTTAAGGAACACTTATCTAGAGTTTGATGATTAATTTGATTAGTTTCAGATCCTTGAAATTAAATTTTTATCACTGAAACTGTTGGAGTCGACACCTGCAGTTTGTGGAGTCGACACCTTCATATTTTGATGTTCTGTCTGGGCAATTAGAGCCGACTCTGGCTTTTGTAGAGCCGACTCTAATTCGGGCGCTGACAGATTTTCTGGTTCGGAGCCGACACCTCATTTTTGGGAGTCGACTCTAAGTGGAACTAGGTCAAAATAAAAAGGCGGAGTCGACCCCAAACGAAACCTATCGTCTCCTAAACCCTTCCAAAGCCATTCCAAACCAATTCCAATCCCTCCAAATCCCTCAAATCTCTCAATAACTCATTCCAATCTTTCCTATGGCTCCTAAGAAGCGTGCTATCATTGGTGGATCGACCGTTCCGATGAAGCACCGCTCAAATCGGAGGCAACCCTCGCCGTCTTCTTCATCTGCCACTCAAGATGATTCTCCACCTTCACCATCTTCTCCATGGGTAGACCAATTAGCGGGTAAGGCCATTACTACTGGAAGAAAAGTAGATTTTGATTTCTTTGCTTCGGAGGGCTTCGCTATTGGGCGTTGTTGAAGGAAATGGGATGGGAGAAAGTCTGTTCTTTGGATGTCCCTACATACCCTGCCCTTGTGAGAGAATTTTACAATGATTTATGTAGAGGAGAGGGAGGCTTAGTGAGTTTTGTAAGAGGAACTAAAGTGGTACTATTGGACTAGTTGAATATCAACATGATGATAGAGGAGGTGCCCTATCAAGGATGTTAGGGAGAGAAGTTTCTGAGTTTGAAGAAATCTGGCTAATCAACTTAATTTGGAACTCAGGTTACTTCACAATATTTGTGGAAGAATTTTATTTCCTAAAATTGGAAGGTTTGAGTATGTCTCGGAGCGAGACATCTTATTGATGGACTGTATTCACTGGAAGGCCTGTTAATCTTGCTGGCATGATGATTGGTTATGGCAGAGCAGCAACAAGAAGAGATCAACACTGCCATATGGTATGATTCTAACATTAGTCTTTAGAAGCCAAGGTGTGCTAATAATGGATAATGAGCCACTAAGAAAATTAAGGCATACTGATTACTATAGTGTCTCTACAATTCACCGCATGGGCTTCAGAAAAGAGAATGAAAATTGGATAAAAAGAGGACAAGAGACCAGAGCAGAGGAAGTTAGAGTTGAGGAGGTCAGAGGAGAGGATATTCCTGGACCATCTACTGCTGGACCATCTACCGCTGGACCTTCAGAGGCTGGACCGAGCACTCACCCTCACCTCCACATCAGTCAGCTTTGCATCTGGAAGATTTTGATGAGCAAATTGGTCAGCTCAGAGCTTTACTGGCTGAGTATGATAGTCAAAGGAAATGAGATGTGTCAGTTGAGAGAGAGTTCAATCAGTTGAAGGAAGATCAATTCAAGACTTGACATGATTTCTTTTTCATTAGCAATCGGTAGAATCCTTTAGCACTGATCTTCATAAGATTTTTGAAAGGATGGAAGGCATTGCAGATGGTTCTGGAACTTATCTTCATGCTACCAGTCAACTAAAGAAAGATATCGACCTTGCCGTTTCTCAAATTGAAGCTTGTCTTGAAAGTTTTAAGAAGACTCAAAAAGATGATATTATGGAAATGATAGGTCATTTGAAGAAAATTGTATTCAAGCATGTTGATTTTGATATTTGAAACCTAAGTTAGTTCATTTTGTATTCTGAATTTTCTTTACTTTGATAGCTTGTATCTAGGAATTTTGGTTTACAGTGAATATACTTGAATATGTTACTTTCCTGTGAATGTACTTAAATTGATATATGTAATGAATCTTGCATTGAAATACAATTACATTTTTATTGCAAATTTATCTATGATTGATTGATTGAATTTCAATGAATGAGTTTACTATCTCTATGATTAATTGAACCAACAACCTCGCTCTGATAACCTTCTTTCTTGCTTTTAAATTCACCTATTGCTGATAACAAAAAAGGGGAGAGATAATTGTATATGCATAAAGGAGAAAGAAAAAGAGAAAGAGAGTGAAAGAATATAAGATTTTTTTTGCATATCTACAAAGGGGGAGAGAAATTTTGAGATTCTAATAAAAATGTTCAATTGAATTCAGTTTATCTACATAGGGAGTTATTCAATGCAGGGGGAGCTTAATAATTTTTCATATAAAAGTTAAATCATCTTGATTGATGTTTATATAGAACTCAAGCATATTTTTAAAGTTCATTTTGAAAATTGGCATCAAATTCTATGTTAAAAGTTTCAAAGCTTTAAAATGTCTATAACTCTTAGTTCAAATGAATTTTTAATGCATATACTCAAAGTTTTTGTCATCATCAAAAAGGGGAGATTGTTGACCCAATTGATGATTTTGATGATTAACAAAACTATTTGAGTATAACATTTAAAGTTACTAATGATTTTGATTAAGTTTTTCAGATTATAAGTCAATTTAATAATCAAAATCAGAGTCAAATCAAGTTCTGGTTCGAATCTAATGTCAAGGTAAGATTGCAGACATTAGAGTCGACACCTGGAATCGTAGAGTCGACTCGGGATCGGCACAGAAGTTAGAGTCGACTCCGGGACTGTTAGAGCCGACTCCACAGAAAAGACAGAATGATGGTTTTTGGCCACGACTTAGAGTCGACTCCCGGACTGTTAGAGTTGACTCTAGAAGATTTTTGTCGACCCCAGAAAAGTCAGAGACGACTCCAGTTCAAGCGGGTTAAAGATTTTCGAGTTAGAGCTAACTCCAGAAAAGTTAGAGCCGACTCCAGAATGTCAGACGCGACTCCAGAACTGTCAGAATGACTCTAAACTTTACTTTTATCTTTTTTAATCTCAATGACTATTACTATTTTTGGTTCTAATCCTTCTTACACTTGTTTCTAACGGATAGTTTTAAACTATTTATGGATTAATCGGGATCTATAAGAAGAGGGTTTGCTGCATCCGAAAAAAGAGAGACAAAAAGAAAAGAATAGAGAGAAATCTGTGAAATCCATCAGAAAATCAAAAGAGAAAAGAGGAAAAACTCGAAAGGAAAGATCATACTGATTCCATAAAAGAAAAGAGAGATTTCAAGCTTTTGCTGTTCTATTTCGAAGAAATCTCAAGGGAAGAAGCAAGCCCTAGTTTTCTGATCTTCTGAGTCTCAAGAGCACCTTGAAAGAATATACACTCAAAGGAAGAGAAGGAAGAAGCCACCAAGATCTGCGAATCAGGCTTTGTTTCCTATCTTTTTATTTTTATTTCATTATTGTATATTTGCTCATTGGAGAAGCTGTTTATCTTGTAAAACAATATTGTTTGCTGGGTCAATCTGGTGATTGATTCAGTTCAGGTTGTTAGCCTTGTGCAAGCATTAGCTTGTGGTGTAAGGTTTCATGCTGGTGAGCCTTGAAAACCAGCTGGGTTCATTGTGCACCCAAAAAATAACAAGTTTGAGTTGTGAGCTTGCAAAACAACTCTGCTGTAATCAGATTGATTATAGTGTGGACCCAAGAGATACTTAGGAGTGGACGTAGGTGTAGGTACACCGAACCACTATAAAATCTTCTATGTTTCCCGTGTTTGTCTTTTTATCTTTAACTCTCTATTTGTGTATATTCTATTTTAATTTGTGTGAATCTAAGTTTTTATTTCCGCTGGGGGTTATTTTCAAAAGAGTTTAAATTTTTGAAAAACCCAATTCATCCCTCCTCTTGGGTTGCTATTTGGACCAACAACTTGAACCACGATGCTCTCAATTCCTTCGAATATAGTGCTCATCCTCTGGATCCCATTGAATTTTTTTCTAAAAAAAAGAATATCAACAAAATGCATAAATACTCATAATCAAGTAAAAATAAATAAAAATACTTGAAAAACTTAAAAATATTCTTACCTCAAACTCATAAAACCGCATGTCTCGTGTCCTTTTTGAAATCTTCTTTCATGAAGAGTAAGGACTATCATATTTGCTTTTAAGGATTTTAACCAAGGCACGGGTCACCATGTGGTCCTTATTGAAACTGTACATATTAACAATAATCAAACAATCACATATATTCATTTTAATGGAATAAAATAGTGCAATGAAGCAATAGGCTACTGAAGCTTTCTAATGACATAATCCAAGCCTGTACAAGATCTTCAGAGTTTTCATGCAAATTAAATAAATAATAAACAAACACCCTTAAATATAAATGTCATAGATATCAAAGATAGATGGTGCCCAACCTACATAAAAATAATGATGATTTGTGATTCTAAATGATGTTTTAAACATATGTAATAAATTTATATAATTTGAGATACTTTTTATTTATAAGAAAAAAGATAACTGAAATTGTTGAGATGAAAAATTCTACTGATATCTGAATTTTCAGATATTATGAATTTTTTTTCCTCATCCCCCATCTACTTTGAACCTAGATTATCCAAAGTCTCCCTACAGTTTCATCTCTATTATGCTATATATTCATATGATGAAGCAAGAAAACATGATCAGAAAATAGACTAGTTTATCACAATCCTAAGCCAATTTGTGATTAACATAGCAGACCCCGATCTCACTGTGGTGGCATAAGTCTGTGTCAGGCCAAAACAAGCAGAATTCATTTGCACGAGAAAGAAGTAATTATGCATTGCCAAATATTGTGAATGACAGTGGAACAAAGCTTGCTCCTTCATATGATGAAGTGACCAGCTACTACTGAACTACCATGACCTCATAATATATATGTTGCCAATGCTTTAACGTCAAAACCGAATTTAGAGCAAAAAAACCTAAATGTTATGACCATAGTGAAGAAAAACCTTGGTAAGAAAGATCAAAAGTGACAAGAAAAACTGGCCACAATGGGCATGAGAGAGGTGCTATAAAAAACTAGAAAGTGCTTGGACTCTAGTTGTCTCACTTCTAAGGTAATGGAAAACCTTAGCTCACAGATGAAGCAGCATATGGTATCAATCATTTCTCACATGCAAGGGCATACAACAGTGTTCAAACATTCTTTGTTAAAAGGCTATGACAACATGCATATTCAATTATAGATCTTGTTGGCCCAGATGACAACCCAAGAGGGGGGGGGGGGGTGAATTGGGTTCTTTAAAAATTAGCCTTTTAAATTATTTGGCTTGAGATGAATGAAGGCAAATGCAAAGTAAATATAAATTGCAGTGAATAAAACAGAGATAGAGAAAGAGACAATAGAACACGGCAAACACAAAGATTTTATAGTGGTTCGGTGTATCCAACACCTACGTCCACTCCCAAGATTCACTTGGGTCCACACTATAATCACCCTAGATTACAGCAGAGTTGTTTTACAAGCTCACAACTCAAACTTGTTGTTTTCCGGGCGCACAACGAACCCAGCTGGTTTTCAAGGGCTCACCAGCACAAAAACCCTTAACCCAAGCTTAACCAAGCTTGAACTGAGGTAAGACTACCTCCTCTAGTTCAATCCCCCAGATTGAACTAGACACAAAGAATAGAAATATTGTTTTTTTAGTTACAAAGGCTCCTCAATGAGCAGATAAACAAATGTAAGAATAGAGTTTAGATAAGCCTGATTTGCAGTTGGTTGGCTTTGAGCTTTTCTTCTTTTTCCTCAACTCCTTTGAAGTGTAGAATCGGCCTCAGCTTGGATTCTTCACGGAATGTGTGTTGGAGTTGATTTGGGCTTTTCCTCTTTTCTTTGAGTGTTGAAAATCTCTTGAGATGCTCTTGAATAGCACTTGGATTTTCTTCTGAAGCTTCCTTGGATTTGAGCTTGAACACAGAAGGAGCTTCCTTTGATTTCACACTCTTTCTTTCACTCTATTTTGAATCACGGATTTTTTCAACTGAAGCTCTGTTTTTCCGATTTTTCTTTCTTTTCTCTTGAAATAAATATCTCTCTTTTGTATCTCTTTGATTTGAAAACGGCTTCTCTATTTATAGATTCTGCAAAAATATAGCCGTTAGAGACAAAGAAAAATAGCCGTTAATCAAAAATCTTACCGTTGACGCTGAGTTGGCATCCGGAAAAATCTCGCCCAGATTTGCTGGAGTCGACTCATGCTTTTCCCGAGTCGGCTCGAGGTCGTGATACTAAAAATAGAAATGTTTAGAAAGTCAAAGGGTCGACTCACCAAAAGTAAAGTGTCGACTCCTGAAAGTCGGGGGTCGACTCATGAAAAGTTGGGGTCGACTCGCGAAGTGCTCAGAAAAACACACCTCTGGTGTCTGAGCGGAGTCGACTCGCACAGTCATGGAGTCGGCTCGACAGAATCGGGGGTCGACTCGTGAAATTACGTGGGTCGACTCGAGACAGATAGATTTCTGTACTCTGAGGGAGTCGACTCTGAAACTCAAGAGTCGGCTCCGGAACGTATCAAAAATCAGAAAGTTTTCTGATTGACTTTAAAATCGTTCCAGATTCATTTTAAATCATTGTTTTGACTTGAATTCAATAAAATTGACATTAAGAATTAATTCAAGAAGTATTCCAAAAACTCATTGATTAATCTATGAATTATAAAATTTCTTTTTGAAAGCTTAAACATTGAGCTTAAAGTTACTTTCAAATGATTAATGTCAAACTTTAACATTCTCATTGATTGTTCAAAATAAATTCATTGCACATGTAAATAAACTCATCACATCTTTTAAGTACTCATGGCTTTTGGTAATCATCAAAATCAAAAGGATTGGGGCATATAATTTTTCAATAATCTTCCAACAATCTCCCCCTTTTTGATGATGACAAAAACATTGAGTTTATGCATGATTGATTTGTGAATTTATTTTGTTTTCATAGTAGGCTTAGGCTCCCCCTGAATGAGGTAGCTCCCCCTATGAAACTTAATCATTCAATTAATTATCTCATTGATTAATTTGATTTTCTCATATGCATATTCAATCATAAAACTATAAAACTCTCCCCCTTTTTTGTTATCAACAAAAAGGTAGAGAAGCATAAACATTCATTCATTCGTTGATAGAAAGAAATACATTGAGTAAACAAAATTGACATTTCATTTCATCAAAGAGTCTAATACATCAAAGTGTCTAATACATTGATACCAAAATGTAAAACATAACAATAACTTCAATACATAGCAAGGATTGAGTATTAATACATTAAAATGAGTTCTAACAATCCTAGTCAAATGATCATTATATTCTTCATTCCATCTGTTGGATTTTTACATAGTCCTTTAGCCTCTCATCCACAAAGGTGCAAGCAGTCAAATTTTATCTTGTAGCTCCGCATTTTAGAGTAGGTTTCGCCATCTCCGCAAATATCTTTAAGTTCTTCAAATATGTTCTTAGATCTCCACTTAAAGACTTTGAAGAAGTGCTGAGAGTAGACTCAATTTTAGTGATTCGGTCATCCAAAGAATATAGAGTTTCCTTTAGATTCATGAACTTATTTCAAACTCTGACTTTAATTTCTCTGACTGATCATCAAAAGTCCTTTGAGTTGCTTTAATTGAAGTCTGAGAAGCCAACAGAAGAGGATGAAGCTTGATCAAATAACTGAGCGGGGGTAGGAGCAGGTGCAGAAGTAGGAGGGCTCGGAGGTGCAGGTGAAGAGTGTCTAACTGATGGTCCTGGTGCCTCAGCATCCTAGCTCTCTCTTCTACTAATCCTTTCCTCTCCCATCTCCCGTTTCTCTTAATAAAACCCATCCGATGAATGGTGGCCAAGCTGTAAAAGTCTGTATGTCTCAGGTTCCTCATTGGCTCACTATCAGAAATAACAATCCCTTGACTCTGGAAGATTTTAGTGAGGATCATACCATAGGGCAAGCTTGATTTCCTCTTTCCTCCACAGTCAGCAATATACCAAAGAATCATACTGGGAAGGTTATTGGTTTGCCCGTAACAATAGCATCCATCACAAAAATATCCCTTTCAGATACATAATCGAATCTTCCTATTTTGGGAAAAAGGATCCTACTACAATGTTATGAAGCAATCTCAGTTCTAGGATAATTGGCAAAAACTTCCTCAAAACCGACAACTTCCGGTTAAGTAATCTAGACAGAGCAGGGCTTCGGTCTTCAGAAGAAAATGTAGAGTTCCTGACATGGGTAGATCCAATAGTCTTGAAGAAGCTCTACAGTCACTGAGATCCTATTTCCTCTCACAGTGCTTATGAGACCATGATCTCCTCTAGACAAGTTCTTATAAAACTCCTTTACAAGAGCGGGATAAGTAGGGCAATCCAGGGAACAGATCTTCTCCCAACCCATTTCTATCAATTGTCTTCCCAAAAAAATCCCTCCTCAAAATTCAAAATCCACTTTTCTCCCGTGGTAATGATTCTATCTGCTAATCTATCTACCTGAGAAGGAGCAGTGGCTGGAGAAGCATTGGGAGTTGAAGATGATGAAGTAGAATCCGTGCTTGGAGAAGGCTCACGAACCGGACGCCTCACCGTCTTCCTCACGGCTCTCTTCCTCTTCACACCGGCCGCAGCAAGATTGGAACCTCGAGTTTTGGGTGCCATTGGTCGATTGGAAGGGTTAATCAGGATTTTGGGAATTTGGAAGGTCTGGAGATATTTTGGAGAGAGTATTTTGAGAGATTGGACGTTTGAAATGAACGGCGAGTCGACTCTGCCCTAGATAAATCAACCTGGGACCACTTCGAGTCGGCTCGCGCAAAGCAAGGGGTCGACTCCGGACAGTCACAGAAAACCATCCCGAAGTGGAGTCGACTCGCGCCGAGAAGGGGTCGACCCGAGAGTTTCAGTAGAAACCAGGAGTCGACTCCGATACTCACCGAGTCGGCTCCGAGACCATTTCAGAGCAAAAACATGAAATTTCTGAAATGTGTCCGGAATTTGATCATAAAATTGATAAAATAATCATTGAATTGAATAGATCAATTAGATATGAATTCTAGATAAGATTTCCTTAAAGATCAAGGATTTGAAAGAATCTTAGATAAAATTTCCTTAGGGGTTTCAAATTCATTCTAATGGATCACAAATCCCTAACTCTCCTCTAAGATAACAGAATCTTTCTTCACTTAAGGGTTTTGTAAATATGTCTGCTAATTGTTCTTCAGTGTTAACATAGTCAAGACAATTTCATTATTTGCAACATGTTCTCTTATAAAATGATATCTAATTTCTATGTGTTTGGTTCTTGAATGTTGAATTGGATTTTTGTTAGATTAATTGCACTTGTGTTATCACATCTTATAGGTGTTTTATCAAGTGTGATACCATAGTCTTCAAGTTGTCGCTTAATCCATAGGATTTGAGCACAGCAACTTCCAGCTGCTACATATTCAGCTTCAGTAGTTGATAATGCAACTGAATTTTGCTTTTTGCTAAACCATGAGATTAAGTTACTTCCTAAGAATTGGCATGCACCACTTGTGCTTTTTCTATCTAACTTACATCCAGCATAATCAGAATCAGTGTATGCAATCAGATTTAATGTTGAGTCTCTAGAATACCATAAACCTACATTTTTTGTTCCACTTACATATCTTAGTATTCTTTTAACAGCAATTAAATGTGATTCTTTAGGTTCAGACTGAAATCTAGCACATAAGCAAACAGCAAACATTATATCTGGTCTACTTGCAGTTAAGTAAAGTAGGGATCCGATTATACCTCGATAATATTTTGATCAACCTTCTTACCTTCTTCATCTTTGTCCAGCTTGCATGAAGGACTCATTGGTGTTCCGAGGGGTTTAATTGATTCCATACCAAACTTCTTTAGGAATTTCTCTTGTGTATTTTGTTTGGTTGATAAAGATTCCCTCTTTGCTTTGTTTGATTTGGAGTCCAAGGAAGAAGTTGAGTTCTCCCATCATGCTCATTTCAAATTCTCCCTGCATCAACTTAGCAAACTCTTGACATAGAATATTGTTAGTAGCACCAAAAATAATCATCAACATATATTTGAACTACTAATAAATCTTTACCTTTTCTTTTCAAAAACAGTTTTATCAACATTTCCTCTTATAAAATCATTTTCAATTAAAATTTACTTAATCTATCATACCAAGCTCTAGGTGCTTGTTTCAAACCATATAATGCTTTGTGCAATTTAAAAACGTGATTTGAAAATTCGTGATCTTCAAAACCTGGTGGTTGTTCTACATATACTTCTTCATTTATAAATCCATTTAAAAAGCACTTTTTACATCCATTTGAAATAAGTTAAAATTCATATGACATGCAAATGCAAGTAATAGTCTAATGGCTTCTAATCTAGCTACTGGTGCAAAGGTTTCATCAAAATCAATACCTTCTTCTTGATTATATCCTTTTGCAACTAATCTAGCTTTGTTTCTAATTACTATGCCATTTTCATCTAGTTTATTTCTAATATCCATTTTGATCCTATAACAGAATGATTTTTAGGTCTTTCAACTAAGTCCATACATTATTTCTAGTGAATTGATTTAATTCTTCTTGCATTGCTAACATCCAATTATTATCTTTTTCAGCTTCTTCAATAGTTTTAGGTTCAATTTGTGATACAAATGCAAGATGATTACTAATATTTCTCATAGATGATCTAGTTCTTATTCCTTGAGATGGATCACCTATAATCAATTCCTTAGGGTGACTATAAGCATATCTCCAATCCCTAGGTAGATCTACATCATTATGATTAGTGTTAGTATCATCATCCTTAGGTGAATCATTATCTTTAGCGTCTTGTCTTGATCTAAAGATACATCAATATTTAATTTTTCAAGATCTTTCTCAATTATGTTTGTATCTTCTTCATCATCAAATTTTTCAGAACGAGTTGCTAAAGATTCATCAAAAACTACATGAATGGATTCTTCAACAACTAAAGTTTTCTTGTTAAATACTCTATATGCTTTACTAGTTATTGAGTATCCTAAGAATATTCCTTCATCAGATTTAGCATCAAATTTGCCTAAATTATTTTTACCATTATTGTGAACAAAACATTTACAACCAAATGCATGAAAATATTTATATTGGGTTTTCTATCATGCCATAATTCATAAGGTGTTTTCTTTAAAATAGGTCTTATTAAGCTCTATTTAGATGTAACATGCTGTGTTAATAGCTTCCGCCCAAAAGTATTTCGGGAGTTTACTTTCACATAGCATGGTACGGGCCATGTCTTCTAGAGTCCTATTTTTCCTTTCAACTACACCATTTTGTTGTGGGGTCCTAGGTGCAGAAAAGTTATGATTAATACCATTTTCATTGCAAAAACTTTCAAATAAGTGATTTTCAAATTCAGTTCCATGATCACTTCTTAGAGACACTATGGTAGTGTTTTTCTCATTTGTTACTTTCTTGAAGAATTTCATGAATATCGAGAAAGTCTCATCTTTGTGAGCTAAAAACATTACCCAAGTGAATCTAGAGTAATCATCTACTATCACAAGACCATATTTCTTTCCTCCTAGACTTGTGGTTCTAGTTGGTCCAAAAAGGTCCATGTGAAGTAGCTCTAATGGCCTAGAAGTTGAAACAATATTTTTAGATTTGAAAGAACTTCTTGTTTGTTTTCCAAACTGACATGCATCACATATTTTGTTATTTTCAAAATCTAATTTAGGTAAACCTTTTACTAAATCCATTCTAATTAGTTTTGAAATCAGGTGTGTGCTTGCGTGACCTAATCTTCGATGCCACAACCAACCAATCTCATTCATATTAGCATTATTAGCAACTAAGCAATGATTATTAGTAGACAATTTGTCTAAATCAATCATGTATACATTGCCATTTCTATTTCCAATAAAAACAATGCTATTATCAATGGGATTAGCTACAGTGCATAAAGAAGATTCAAAGATACTTTAAAACCTTTGTCACATAATTGACTTATACTAATTAAGTTATGCTTTAAACCATCAACATAAAGTACATTCTCAATATATGTGGAGGGAGTTATTTGAATGTTACCAAACCCCAAGATTTGGCCTTTGCCATTGTCGCCAAATGTAACAACTCCTCCTTTCTTTTCTTCAAGGGTGATGAATTCTTCTTTGTCACCCGTCATATGTCTTGAGCAGCCACTATCAAGATACCACTTTCTCTTTGATCTCTTGGCCACAAGACATTCCTGCAATCAGTTTAGGTACCCAAGCTTTCTTGGGTCCTTCATGGTTAGTACCATATTAACATGATTTGCCTTTCTTTGTTCTTCTTCCTTCAAAATTTTCAGTTTATCATTCATTACATTGATTAATGAAAGTTAAGATTCTTTTTCATTTTGTCATTTCTTAATTTTACATTTACTTCCTAAAAGTGCCCTTTATTACACTTCATAGCAAGTCAAGGGGTCTTTCTCTTTTCTTTGTCCTTGTCCTTATTTTATCCTTTTCTCCTTCCCACTTAGCTCCAAATTTTTTCTTGTGGAAGGGTTTCTTTCTCCTCATAAATCTTTTAAATTTCTTTGCTAAGAGAGCAGTCTCTTCATCATTATCATCATCATCATCACTGCTGCTCTCTTCTTCTTTTGCAGCTTTGAGGGCAATTACTTTCTTTTTCTTTGTGTCCTCCTCAACATGCTGCCTCATAGTCAGCTCATGGGTCATAAGAGATCCTAGAAGCTCCTCTAAGGGTAAAGTGTTGAGGTCCTTAGCTTCTTGGATTGCAGTCATTTTTGCTTCCCATGATCTTGGTAATGACCTAAGAATTTTTCGAACAAGTTCAGAGTTAGTATATGTCTTACCAAGACTTTTCAAACCATTTACAATATCTGTGAATCTAGTGTACATGCATGCAATGGTTTCAGATTGTTCCATGCTAAATAATTCATATTTATGAACAAGAATATTAATTTTAGATTCTTTTACTTGATTGGTACCCTCATGGGTAACCTCTAATCTATCCCAAATCTCCTTTGCGGAATTACATGTGGAGATTCTATTAAATTCATTAGCATCTAAGGAGCAATATAAAACATTCATGGCTTTAGCATTAAGCTGTGCCATTTTCCTATCATTATCATTCCAGTCCCTTTCGGGCTTAGGAACAATAGTGCCATCTATAACATGTGTGGGTGTACTAGGTCCATTGATTATAACACCCCATAGCTCATAATCAGAAGCTTGAATGAATATCCTCATTCTAGCTTTCCAATAAGAATAATTTGAGCCATTAAAAAGTGGAGGTAGAATGACCTTCAGCAAATGACCAACTTGTGTTGCCATTTGGAACTTTAGCTCTTGATCGTGTGATCAAAATCTAATGAGCACTAGCTCTGATACCAATTGTTGGCCCAGATGACAACCCAAGAGGGGGGGGTGAATTGGGTTCTTTAAAAATTAGCCTTTTAAATTATTTGCTTAGATGAATGAAGGCAAATGCAAAGTAAATATAAAGTGCAGTGAATAAAACAGAGATAGAGAAAGACAATAGAACACGGCAAACACAAAGATTTTATAGTGGTTCGGTGTATCCAACACCTACGTCCACTCCCAAGATTCACTTGGGTCCACACTATAATCACCCTAGATTACAGCAGAGTTGTTTTACAAGCTCACAACTCAAACTTGTTGTTTTCCGGGCGCACAACGAACCCAGCTGGTTTTCAAGGGCTCACCAGCACAAAAACCCTAACCCAAGCTTAACCAAGCTTGAACCGAGGTAAGACTACCTCCACTAGTTCAATCCCCCAGATTGAACTAGACACAAAGAATAAAATATGTTTTTTAGTTACAAAGCTCCTTAATGAGCAGATAAACAAATGTAAGAATAAGTTTAGAAAAGCCTGATTTGCAGTTGGTTGGCTTTGAGCTTTTCTTCTTTTCTCTTTTCTCAACTCCTTTGAAGTGTAGAATCGGCCTCAGCTTGGATTCTTCACGGAATGTGTTGGAGTTGATTTGAGCTTTTCCTCTTTTCTTTGAGTGTTGAAAATCCTTGAGATGCTCTTGAATAGCTCTTGGATTTTCTTCTGAAGCTTCCTTGGATTGTTGAGCTTGAACACAGAAGGAGCTTCCTTTGATTTCACACTCTTTCTTTCACTCTATTTTGAATCACGGATTTTTTCAACTGAAGCTCTGTTTTTCGATTTTTCTTTCTTTTCTCTTGAAATAAATATCTCTCTATTTGTATATCTTTGATTTGAAAACGGCTTCTCTATTTATAGATTCTGCAAAAATATAGCCGTTAGAACAAAGAAAAATAGCCGTTAATCAAAAATCTTACCGTTGACGCTGAGTTGGCATTCGAAAAATTCGCCCAGATTTGCTGGAGTCGACTCATGCTTTTCCCGAGTCGGCTCGAGGTCGTGATACCAAAAATAGAAATGTTCAGAAAGTCAAAGGGTCGACTCACCAAAAGTAAAGTGTCGACTCCTGAAAGTCGGGGGTCGACTCATGAAAAGTTGGGGTCGACTCGCGAAGTGCTCAGAAAAACACACCTCTGGTGTCTGAGCGGAGTCGACTCGCACAGTCATGGAGTCGGCTCGACAGAATCGGGGGTCGACTCGAGAAATTACGTGGGTCGACTCGAGACAGATAGTCATTTCTGTACTCTGAGGGGAGTCGACTCTGAAACTCAAGAGTCGGCTCCGGAACGTATCAAAAATCAGAAAGTTTTCTGATTGACTTTAAATTCGTTCCAGATTCATTTTAAATCATTGTTTTGACTTGAATTCAATAAAATTGACATTAAGAATCAATTCAAGAAGTTCCAAAAACTCATTGATTAATCTATGAAGTATAAAATTTCTTTTTGAAAGCTTAAACATTGAGCTTGAAGTTACTTTCAAATGATTAAAGTCAAACTTTAACATTCTCATTGATTGTTCTAAATAAATTCATTGCTCATGTAAATAAACTCATTACATCTTTTAAGTACTCATGGCTTTTGGTAATCATCAAAATCAAAAGGATTGGGGCATATAATTTTTCAATAATCTTCCAACAGATCTATTATAAATGACCTAGTTCCTTTTTTCATATTCCATGCTTGCAATATAACTCAACCAAAGTTGCATAAGTATAGGTGTAATATGTGATAAAATAGAAGATTTTGACATACAAAATTTGAACAAAAACAAGCTAATTAATGAGCTATTTTTAGTCATATAGAAATGATAGGTAAACCTTAATGTGTTGTAGTAAATCCTCAATTAGGATTTTCATTGAGTATACATGATGCTCAAAGTCTTGGAAGCAATAAACAAGTACAATTATATTCAAGAAAAATATAGTTGGTGTGCTTTTAGGACATCAACCAATTAAGGAGTCACAAATGATAGAGACATGCAACTATTAATGCCTTGATAGGTAACTATTAAACAAATAAAGCATGTCACCTATCTAAATTCAAGAAAAATATCAGGATAAGCTAAGTAACTTGATGAGAGATATGAATAAGTAAATTGAGCATTAGAGAAAGATAATCCACTAATATATCAATACCAATCTTGTCGCATGGTCATTAATGCTGATAGAACCATCGGTATGAAGTGGGAAGCCCAATCCATCGCAATCGAATGCAAGATTTTTCTTATTCTTCTGACTTATGGCTTTGAATTCATCACTATCCCAATATTTCCATAGCTTGTACCATACACCCTCTCCAATCCAATCTGGCTTGCGGTCACGATTTTCAGGAGCTTCGTTAAAAATGTCTGTAAGATGACTTGAACCACGACGCTCTCAATTCCTTCGAATATAGTGCTCATCCTCTGGATCCCATTGAATTGTTTTCTAAAAAAAGAAAAAAAATTCAATATCAACAAAATGCATAAATACTCATAATCAAGTAAAAATAAATAAAAATACTTGATAAACTTAAAAATATTCTTACCTCAAACTCACAAAACCACATGTCTCGTGTCCTTTTTGGAATCTTTTTTCATGAAGAGTAAGGACTATCATATTTGCTTTTAAGAATTTTAACCAAGGCACGGGTCACCATGTGGTCGTCATTGAAATTGTACATATTAACAATAATCAAACAATCACATATATTCATTTTAATGGAATAAATAGTGCAATGAACTAAATATTATATAGTTTTACCTATAGCCACTTGGAATTAATGGTGCCCTCTCTGATATTTGTATGTGCAAGCCCTCCTAGCTAGAAGTTATGGTAGAAGTATGCATAGGTTGGACCGGCGGTGATTGCCTAGGTGGGACCACAGTATGAGAAGAGGAATTGCTGTTAGTAGGGCTAGGTGTGTGTGATATGGTATTTGGGTATGAAAAATAAAGTGATGGTGGCATAGTAGAGGAAGAGGGTGGAGTAGTGAAAGTAGTTGGATGGAAGGGAAAATGGAACAAGGTGGTTAAGTGGTAAAAGTCCCTGAGATCATAGTAGGGAGATGTGGTGGAATAGAAGGGAAAGGAGATGGCATAGTAGAGAGATGTGGTGGAATAAGAGGGAAAGAAGATGGCATGATTGAAGAGGGTGGTGTAATGGGAGAGGAAGATGATGTGACAGTAACAGAAGGTGGCAAGTGAAGCATCTAGGGGGCTATGATGGTTGAGGGTACTATTAAATCTGTGGTGGTTGTGAAGTTAATCAAGAGTCAGTTGATAATTTTTTTTATTTTTTTATTTGTTTTGTGAACTAATCATGCCTTGGATCCTCGGTAATGATGTCAAAATTTGATCGTTATAGCTAGTGATGAATCGGGATCGTATCCTCGGGGACCAAGGATAATTTTTTTATGAAAAAAGAAAAAATTATCTATAGAGGATTAATTTAAGAGTAGTAATTATTAAAAGATAACCGATAATTAATTAACAAAATTAAAATAGCAGGAGAAGTAACCCAGAAATTCGAATCCAGTATGTAAACAGATTTTATCTTCTTTTCTTTATGTTGCAATAGCAATAATTTTTGTAAATCGAGGTTAGAATAATTTAGCTCTCATCAAACACGGGCCGTATCAAGAGATCACAGCACATCCACTTAGAGTATAAACTATCTAATTATTTATAAAATTAGAGATCTAAACTACCATACTATGATCTATCTCTCTTAGGAATGTACCGTATCCTGATATTATGGTACATCGATAGAGGGTATAGGCCGTGTATGCCAGATCAAAACCTTGATAAAAAAAATAACTCAAAAGATATATGAAAGAAGAGCATAATTTTTATTGCATAGAAATTAAGAACAAAAAGAAAGATAGAACCTGGTTACACGCTTCATCATCATCCCAAGTTGAATGAATCTAGCTGCGTATTGCTGCTGTCAGCATCAGCTCCATAATTTTTCTCTCTCAAGCCTAAATATAATAATCTAAATAAAAAAAACTTTCATAACTCTTCCTCGGACTACTGCCTAAGGTCCTCCTTTTATAGAGCTTGTCTAGGCTTCCTTTCAATCAAAGTTGGAGTCAATCGGATTCAAGATTGTTCAGATATCGTGAGAAAACTCTTCAACCATCTGTTTTACATCACCTACCTTAGTTTGCACTAAGAATCATTTGAAATCATCTCTTTCTTTCTTTTTGGGCAAATAGAGTCCTGATTTGAGTATTGTCTGCATTGTTGGACTACAAAAATCGAGCTCTTTCCATCCATAGGCTCATTTTCTGAAAATATCCATAAAAAGTATTAATTCTTAATAAATTTAAAGTAATTAATATTTATTTTAATGGTTAAATTGGGATAATAAATAGACTTATAATAAGGCATCATAAAATAGGATCTTGTGCAAAAGTAAGGTTTCTACAAAAGAAACCGTAAATGACTCAACATGAGATCATAAAGTGGAAGCTTAAAATATCATAAATTGTAGTATAGCAAAAGGATGAGCATAGAATTATAAAACATGATAATTTTTCCAGCAATATAATTGTCGCAATAGCTAGTCAATAACCACTGCCTCTCTCTTGAAACAACAATTACATAAGCATCCTTTTGAAGGTAAGTAAGCAACAACCTAGAAACTGAGTGCATAATATTAATCACAATGAAATATGAATGTAAGACCTAAGTGGTAAATTGCATAATATTATGCAACCGAAAAATATGTTAGTACATATACAATACTAAAAGTCTGAAACAGCTAATAATTCAACCAAAAGGATTGAGTAATAGTAAAACTTTCTCCCCTCAGCATACATAAGCTTAAGAGAAAATTGATAGGAATTTCGTATATTTTATATGAATCAAATTCATATATCATGCAACGAAAGATAAAAATAAATACGAATTTAATTACCAAAGCCCAATATCCTCAGGGAACAGATTCAGTTAACAAAAAATAATACATAATTAAATAATAGATCATACATGTGTTCTTTATCGAGAATGAAGCCTGATGAAGCTGGTAAACGATTTACTACTAGCCGTCCATGCGTCTGACCTCTAATGGAGATCCATGCGAAGATCTTTGGATGATGTCCTCCTATGATTGGATGATAACCTTCTTGCGAAGGGTGCTAGCGCCTCATTTCTTCTTTAATTGATTTTTTAAATCAAGAAAAATTTATTGATCAAGATCAAATCTTAATCAATTAAGAGAGAGAGAGAGAAACATTCTAGAGAGAGAAAGGATATTTTAGAGAGTGAAAATGAATGTTAGGCATCCAAGAGAGAGAGAAGGAAGGAGTTAGGCATGCCTTTCGAAGGGGGTGTCTCTCTCCTTTTTTATAAGGTTGTGTGTTCCATAAAAAGAAGATTTTGTTTCAACCACCTAACCATTCAACCATATCAAGTTGATAACAAATTATCCTAACAAATTTAAGATATTTTTTATCATGATAATGTTAGGATTACAACCACCAAACCACATCCCTAAAAAATAGAAAATTGGTTATCCCATAAAACCAACATCGCAACCTTTGATTTGGCTTCATGATGATGCCCCAAATCATGGGTGTTCCCTCCTCCATGATGTGGAGATATGTTATGTCCATCACATGGGCATGGATCCATCTTCCATGTGGCTCGATCTCAGCCCTTAGCTCAATTGGTTTCCATGAATCAAATCATGCCATCATATGGATCCAATTAAATATCATATTATTAATCTCAATTAATCTAAGCCATCCATCATATGGATCAAGTCTAATTGAGTATCCAATTAATAAATTTCATATATACATCATATGTACAAAAGGTCTCTCCCTTAAACACAAAATTATTTCCTCTATCATGAATCCTATTCATCAATTTCATGTTCTCTCATTAAGATTGAGTCAAACCCAATTATAATTAATTGGTCATCTAATCTGAATTAAGTCCAACTTAATTCCCATTTTAACTTCATCCAAAATCTCCTTAATGTGTACGACCCATTAGGTCCCTTAAGACATTGGTAATAATCATGTCCCTAATATTGACCTTAGAGATGACTTGATCAACACATTATCCAAGTCAATTCTTTAACCAAATCAACTCTTTGATTAAGTCAAAGAATCCATGATTATAGATCATGAGCGGCCTCTAGCAAAGCATCATAACCATCCAAGTGTTAAGGGTTTTGTTGACGTGGTCATCAATACCTATCTATGAACAGTTAATGTACGATTTAATCCCTTCGTCACATATCCCAGATCAATCAGTGGTATGGAATGTGTCAATCATGTAATTGATCTTTATTTACTTGATCTTAGAAAAATTGACTCATATGAATTAGAACTTTGAAACCATTTCGAATTTCAACTCAACCTTGCAAGGATTTAACAGTTAATTTAATCCATCAAGTGACCGTGTGATTTAACCCTTTCTATCAAGGGAGATGAATCCAATCTTGATCAAACACCACCTTCATATGCTTCATGTCATACCCAATCTACACCATATTTGCCACCTGTGGCTAAAGCAACGTTTGCATATCTTCAAAGCATGACATTCCATATATGAGGTGCAATAAAGATCTCATGTCAAAGGATCACTCGCACCACCGTCATCAGAGATCAACCATCGACACTATATAGAATATCCATATGGAATCTCTGTGCGGGTCATCCAATGCATTGTTACAATAACAAACATCCATACACCTATCCAAGTATGTTCATACTTCAGCTTGCAAGATCAGCTGCTCACCACAAGGGTGAAGATATACAATGTGTGCTAGTCTCATCGACGTTCGACAATGCCTAGTTCTGTCTACACATCGACTAGAAAAATTTAAAGAATTGAACCATAATGTGCACTTTTAGATCTCACAATTTGTAGTCTTTATTACAAATTCCATATGCACATTTTGCATTCTTTTGGACTTTATCTCACAGATAAAATATATCTTTTATATATATATATATATATATATATATATACATCCAGATAGATAAAAAAACTAATAAATTTGATTTGCATTCATAAAAAAATATGTACAAACTAGAATCTAATCCGATTGGATCTAGGGCATATATTAACAATCTTCCACTTGCACTAGAGCCAATCACCCATGTATCTAATACCAAGTGACTAAGCATGACCATCATGCTTCTGCTAAGATAGGACTTTAGTGAATGGATCGACAATATTGTCATCGGTTGGGGCTCGTTCTATTTTTATATCATTTCATCCAATGATTTCTCTAATTACATGATATCTTCTAAGTACATGTTTGGACCTCTGATGAGCCTTGGCTCCTTGGATTGCGCAATAGCTCCATTGTTATCATAATACAAGAATACTGGATTAACAATGCTTGGAACCACTTCAAGTTTAGTGATAAACTTTTGATCCAAACTGCTTCTTTAGCTACATCTAATGCTGCAATGTACTCGACTTCAATCGTAGAGTCAGCGATCGTCTCCTGCTTAAAACTCTTCCAGCTGATTGCACTACCATTCAGTGTGAACACATAGCCTTATTGTAATTTATAATCATGTCTATCAGACTAAAAACTAGAATTCGTGTAACGCCAAACTATAAGGTCGGGTCCTCCATAAACCAAGAACATATCCTTAATTCTTCTTAAGTACTTAAGGATATTCTTGACTGCCATCCAATGTTTCCCAGCAGGATT
The DNA here is from genome assembly GCA_900491605.1 of Calamus simplicifolius. NCBI lineage: Eukaryota > Viridiplantae > Streptophyta > Magnoliopsida > Arecales > Arecaceae > Calamus > Calamus simplicifolius. The sequence goes on from UESW01004152.1 coordinate 625,005, forward strand.
TGCTTGATATCTACTTGTGATACTCAAGGCATAAGAAACATTAGGCCTCGTACATAGCATCGCATACATAATGGATCCAATTGGTGATGCATATGGTATCATATCCAAGTACTCTCTATCCTCTTGGTTCTTAGGTCTTATGTCCTTGGAGAGATGTACCCCATGTGACATTGGCAGGAATCCCTTCTTGGATTCCTCCATGCTAAACTGCTTTAGCATCTTATCTATGTACATGGATTGAGTCAATCCAAGCAACCTTCTAGTCTATCTCTATAGATCTTTATACCTAGTATATAGGCTGCTTCTCCCAAATCCTTCATAGAGAATTTATCTGACAACCAATCCTTCACTTCTTTAAGGAAGGATATATTGTTTCCTATTAATAATATGTCATCCACATATAATATCAAGAAAACAATATCACTCCTACTAATCTTCTTGTACACACATGGATCATCCTCATTTTTGATAAAATTAAACTCTTTGATTGTCACATCAAATTGGATGTTCCAACTTCTAGAGGCTTGCTTAAGTCCATAAATAGACCTTTGTAGCTTGCACACTTTCTTAGGATCTATGGATTTAAAACCATCTGGTTGTGTCATATACACATCCTCCTCTAAATTTTCATTAAGAAATGTGGTCTTGACATCCATCTGTCAGATCTCATTGTCAAAATATGCTGCTATTGCAAGCAAAATCCTTATGGACTTATGCATAGCTATAGGTAAAAAGGTTTCATCAAAGTCAACACCTTGTCTTTGCTTACAACCTTTTGCAACTAGCCTTGCCTTATAGGTAATCACATTACCATCAATGTCGGTCTTCTTCTTGAAAATCCATTTGCATCCAATGGGTTTTACCCCTTCTGGTGGATCAACCAAGGTCCATACCTGGTTGTCATATATGGAGTCCATTTCAGATTTCATGGCCTCAAGCCATCTCTTGGAGTTAATGTCAGACATTGCTTTCTTGTAGTTGGTAGGCTCATCATCCTTTATAAGAAATGCATATCTCTTAGGGATGTGAATTGTCCTACTAGATCTATGTAGCTGATGTGTACTTGGAGCTACCTGTTGCTTGTGGGTTGAGTCTCCAACTCAACTCCCACTGCATTTGGCATATGCTCCATTCCATCTAATGGGCCTTTATTAATTTATGGTTCTTGACCTTCACTAAGTTCAATCTTACTCCCACTATCTTTTGAAATTATCTTATTTTCTAAAAATAAGCATTTCTCAAGACAAACACCTTTTGCTCGAGAGGGTGGTAGAAGTAATATCCTTTTATTTGTTTTGGATATCCCACAAAATTACATTTATCAGATCTAGCCTTCAAGCTTACCATATCTAATAGTGTGCAATTTCTTCTTTCTAATACACCATTATGCTGTGGTGTGCCAGGAGGAGTCTATTGAGGAAGAATCTCATTCTTCTTCAAATAATCTACGAACTCATGGCTCAAGTATTCATGACCTCGATCTGATCGAAGTATCTTAATACTCTTGCCAGTTTATTTTTTTTACTTCACATCTGAATTCTTTAAACTTTTCAAAGGCTTTAGATTTGTGCTTTATCAGATACATATAACCATATCTACTATGGTCATCTATGAATGTGATAAAATAAGAAAAATCTCCTATAGCTTGAATGTTGATGGATCCACATACATCCGCATGTACTAAACCCAAACATTCAGTTGCTCGCTCGCCTTTTCCAATAAAAGGTGACTTGGTCATCTTGCTAAGTAAGCATAATTTGCATTCCTCAAATAATTCCCAATCGAATGAGCCTAAGTATCCATCATTATGTAACTTGGTTAAACGTTTTTCATTTACATGGCCTAGACAATAATGCCATAGGTATGAGTTCTTAAAATTAATTGATTTTAATCTTTTTGATTCAATATTAAGAATAGGGGCTTGAAGATTAAGAACATAAATTTCATTGAACAATTCAGCAGAACCAAAGAACATTTTATCTCAAAAAATAAAAATACCTTTATTTCCAATTTTAAATGAATACCCATCCATTAATAAACATGAAAAAGATATAATATTCTTTGTTATGTTCGGAACATAGTAACAATTACTAAGTTCAATTACAAGCCCTATGGGCAAAAATAAAGAACAAAGTCCTACGGCTAATGCAACAACCTTCGCTCCATTTTTCATTCGTAGGATCACTTCATCTTTCCCCAATCTTCTACTATTTCTTATCATCTCCATATTAATACAAATATGAGACCCACAACCAGTATCCAATACCCAAGTGGAATAAGAAGTAATAGAAGAAAATATCTCAATTTTATATGCACCTTCTTATTTTTCAGGCTGGCCCGATAAGCCCTACAGTTGCGCTTCCAATACCCATCCTTGCCACAAAAGTGGCATTTTTTCTTAGCTACATTCCATTGCCAATCAGAAAAATTGGGTATGGTCAGCTTGTTGGACTCTAGGTTACCTCTAAGGTTAATATTCATACTCATGGTGTCTCTTACAACTATGTAGAAAATAGAACGAGTCAATTATTATGAATGCAAATCATCAATTTAATATGATAATTTTAAAATTTTTAATTAAATCGATTACTCTCACTATTTTAGCGAGCTCAATAGCCATCTCTATTAATCTTGAGAAATTATCAAATAATTTTCTAGTGGGCTAGGATCCTCAAATTGACTTACCTTGACCTTGGCTATGCACAACAAATCTTAGTAAGCCAAATTAGATAGATTTTTATCAATCACATCAAATATGACTCCTAGATCATTTAGAGAACATTGCCTTGTCAATCACATCCAATGTGATCATCCTAAACTTTGCCTCTAGATTAGACTGACCCTGACTATGGCCAATTATGCCAGCTAATCTAGTTAAGTCAACCCATTGTTCCCCAATCAACTCCTCATAGGTTTACTTGATCTTGGCTATGGTATAACAAATCTCATGCCCTAATGATTTTGTATCATGTGAACAATGGAAGGCTAATAACTTAATATTCATGGAGGAATCTAGCGCATCTAGGTCCCATCATGCATGTACAACATTTGTATCATGCTAGGTTACATATCCTGATTAACTTTAATTGATCTAATCAGTTAAGAGCTTTCCTTAACAATGGCCAGATCAGCTGATTAATGGGGTCCTATTTAGCATACCCTTCGATCCCATTGAATGGATTTTTTCAGGCAGCAAACAAAGCAATTAAAAACCATAATTGTACTTTTTTAGATACCAATGTAGTTAAGCCCAATTGATTAGACCAATTATAGGATCATAGGATCAAACAATAATATGGTTAAGTCTAATTTTTACTAAACTTTATCATCTATTACACATTATGATAAGATAAGATAGTGATCTTTAGGGATTTATTATAAGTGTCAAATATTTTATAATAATTTATTTTAAATATTTGTCTTATCATTATCTGTTATGATAAATTTATTTTCATCACATGAAAATCCTGATTGGTCTCTATCATAACATCCCTAACATCTATAATCTTGATAACATGTCAAAATTTAAAATTTTATTTTTAATCTTGAATATCATGTTATCATGATATAATTATTTTAGATTTTAATCACGTTATTTATCATGTCAAAATTAAATTCTAAACATGATATGTTAAATTTCAGCCTTTGATTATATCACATATAAATCATAATTTTTAATTTTTAACATGATCAAATCTAAATAATTTATGTTTATTATCATATAATAAACTTATTAAATATTTAATTTTATCAATATAATTATTTCAAATTTTAATCACGTTATATATCATGTCAAAATTAAATTCTAAACATGATATGTTAAATTTCAGCCTTTATGATTATGTCACACATAAATCATAATTTTTAATTTTTATCATATTCAAATATAAAATTCATATTTATTATCATATAATAAACTTATTAAATATTTAATATTTATCAATATAATTATTTTATATTTTAATCACATTATTATCATGTCAAAATTAAATTCTAAATATGATATGTGAAATTTCAGCCTTTATGGTTATGTCACACATAAATCATAATTTTTAATTTTTAATATGATCAAATCTAAATAATTCATGTTTATTATCATATAATAAACTTATTAAATATTTAATATTCATCATATCACAAGATTTATATTTTACATTGCATGTAAAATTTAGATCTATGTATATAAAAACTAGAACTCAGGTAATCTATCAAATTAATGAATTTGAAGCCTAAGGTGGCTCTGATACCACTGATGAAAAAACCCTTTTTCCTAACAAGCTTTGGCCCTAAGACTTCATTGTCATACGGTCATGGGCCCTGGACCCATGTCACCCAACAATGATACCTATCAGACTAGCCGACGATGAGATCTGCCAGTCCGCCAACACCAATGGATGGAGAGTCTGGCTTCGATGAAATTATCACTAGTAAGAGTTTCCATTGATGCTCTGCCTGACCGTACAGGTCAACTGGCTTTGATACCACTGATGGAAATTTTATATATTTTATATGAATCAAATTTATATATCATGCAGCGAAAGATAAAAATAAATACGAATTTAATTCCCAAAGCCCAAGATCCTCATGGAACAGATTCAGTTAACAAGAAATAATAAATGATTAAATAATAGATCATACCTGTATTCTTTATCGGGAATAAAGCTCGATGAAGCTGATAAACGATTTATCACTAGCCGTCCATGCATTCGATCTCTAATGGTGATCCATGCGAAGATCTTTGGATGATGTCCTTCTAGGATTGGATGATAACCTTCTTGCGAGGGGTGCTAGCGCCTCTTTTCTTCTTCAATTAATTTTTCAAATAAAAAAAAAGTTCTTAATCAAGATCAAATCTTGATCAATCAAGAGAGAGAGAAACATCCTAAAGAAAGAAAGGACATTTTAAAAAGATAAAGTGGGTGTTAGGCATCCAAGAGAGAGCGAAGGGAGGAGTTAGGCATGCCTTTCGAAGGGGGTGTCTCTCTCGTTTTTATAAGGTTGTGTGTTCCATAAAAAAAAAAAAGATTTTGTTTCAACCACCTAACCATTCAACCATATCAAGTTGATAACAAATTATCCTAACAAATTTAGGATATTTGTTATTATCCTAACAAATTTAGGATATTTATTATCATGATAATGTTAGGATTACAACCACCAAACCACATCCCTAAAAATTAGGAAATTGGTTATCCAATGAAACCAACATCGCAACCTTAGTTTTGGCTTCATGATGATGCTCCAAATCATGGGTGTTCTCTCCTCCATGACGTGGAGATATGTTATGTCCATCACATGGGCATGGATCCATCTTTTATGTGGCTCGATCTCAGTCCTCGGCTCAATTGAGTTTCCACGAATTAAATCATGCCATCATATGAACCAATTAAATATCATATTATTAATCTCAATTAATCTAATCCATCCATCATATGGAACAAGCCTAATTGAGTATGTAATTAATGAATTTCATATATACATCATATGTATAAATGGTCTCTCCCTTAAATACAAAATTCTTTCCTCTATGATGAATCGTGTTCATCAATTTCATGTTCTCTCATTAAGATTGAGTCAAACCCAATCATAATTAATTGGACATCTAATCTGAATTAAGTTCAACTAAATTCCTATTTTAACTTCATCCAAGTATCTCCATACTTTAGCTTGCGAGATTAGCTGCTCACCACAAGGTAAAGATATGCAATGTGTGCTAGTCTCATCGACGTTCGATAGTGTTCTATTCATCTATGCATCGACTAGGAAAATTTAAAGAATCGAACCATAATGTGCAATTTTAGATTTAACAATTTGTAATCTTTATTACAAATTCCATATGCACAGTTTACATTTTTTTGGACTTTATCTCATAGGTAAAATATATCTAATATATATATATAAACATCCGGATAGATAAAGAAATCAATAATTTGATTTGCATTTATAAAAAAATATGTTCAAACTAGCATCTAATCCAATTGATTTAGGGCACACACTAACAAAATTCCCTTCCAATAAATCAATCGCTTGCTTCATTTCCTTTCAAAAACCCATCAAATAACCTTCAACAGCACACTACAAAGAGAGGACCTTTCGGTGACAATGGCGCTAGCACTTAAAAATAATAGCTTACATCATGATTATCCAAATATCTTTGAGTTATTGTTGAAGATATACTTCAATAGGCCTAAAAAAATCAGCAGTGAAGCATAAAGTTTGCCTTACTGCATTATTGGGGATATTTTTTATTATCTTCAACACATCAAGGGAAATTGAGGAAGGCCGCCCCCCCCCCCCTTAAAGGTATTACAACACATGTCATGGCTACGCTGATCCTAATATAGGCTACCAACTAAGGATTCAAATATTCATCCCAAGAAACAAAGTAATGATGTCATTACCTCCCCCTCAGCATAGACAAACCAACTAAAACTTTCTTTGTTTCTTTTCATAAATCCATTAAAATAACCTTCAACACACATACTACAAATAGAGGGCCTCCTACTGACAATGTCTTCTATTCTACTAAAATTTGAAGGAAAAAATTCCTCCAAATTTTATTAAAAGGAATTATATACAAAAAGAGACGAATATACAAAGGGCATTAAGAGATCCCAAGAATATTTTTCAAAGATGAGTGGGTGGATACCGCCCTACCACTCGCAAAACATTCCCAAGAATTAAAGAAGAGGAGAATTTTTCTAAAGACAGCTTGGTAAGAGTGGTTTTAGAAGAGAAAATCCTTGAGTTTTCTTTAATTTCAAATATGTTAGCAAAAGAAAAGAGCCAATTGATCTCAAGCAGGGGTCCTCCGGTGACAATGTCATAGCAGCCACAAGGCCCATAGAACCACAAACTAGTGCCAAACCAGTTTCGGACTGGTTTAGTACCGAATTGGCAACATACTGGTGGTTTAGGCCAATTTGGCCATTTTTGTAATTTTTTTCATGGTTTTCAATTTTTTCATGATTTTCAGTTTTTTTTTTTTTACATGGTATACGAGGTTAAAGGCCTTTCAAAAACTTACATTCTCTCTCTTCTCTCTTATTTTCATTCAAAATTATTTAAATAAATATCTTTCATTTACTTAAGATTTTCATAAGAATACCCTCATTTGAATTCAATAAAAATATCAAAAAAAAATTAAATTTCTTAAGAATAAAAGTCAACTCTCCCTTTCAAGAAAAAATTTGAATAATTTTAGAAAACAGTGCTATAGCGAATATCAAGTTATAGTACTTTCACTTTAAATAAAAATCTTCAAAAATTAATTTCATTTAGAAATAATGATAAAACCAGATATCATAAAAAATTATCTTAAAATATAAGTGGTAAGGCTTTGCTCGACAAACTTATAGGGTTTTCAAATTTTGATAGGATCACGTTGATAATGAACCTCATACTAACTTATGCCGACTTAATCTATATCTCATTAAAACAATAAAATTAAACTTATCATAAAATTCTAAAGTTAAAATGTATTTCTTAAAATTCAAACAATGGCGTGTTGCTAGGATCTTAAGAAATATATTTTAATATTAGAATTTTATGACAAATTTAACTTTATTGTATTAATAAGTTGTAAATCCATTCGGCATAAGTCATAAGTCAAAATTGTTTGAAGCACGCATATAACTGAAAGTGCCCCTTGTTTGGTCAAATGCTAATTAACCAATGCTTTACAAATTATTTTTTTAATTTTTTTAATATTTTATTTTTCATCATTACTAAGTTAAATTTATTTTCTAAATTATTATCCAATATGGAAGTACCCTATCTTGATGTTTCCTAAAGCATTATTTCCTAAATTCTTTGACTTTATTCTTAAGAGTGAGAGTTAACTTTTTATTCTTAAGAAATTTAATTTTTTTGATATTTTTATTGAATTCAAATGAAGAGTATTTCATTATTGTTATGAAAAATCTTAAATAATATTTATTTAAATAATTTTGAATAAAAATTAAAAAGAAGAGAAATGATTGAGCTCACGAAAGGCACTTAACCTTGTATATCACATAAAATAAATAAAACCATGAAGAGTTATTAAAGAAAAGTTGAAGAAAAAAAAAAGGCCAATTGGCTGTTGTACCAAACAGAAAGGGCAAACCAATCTGAATTCCGGTTAGTTCGATTCAAACTAAACCTACCGGTTTGGTTCAATTCGGTTTGGCAATCAATGACTCAATAGAAATAAGAAAGTCATTATATCAATAATATAACTAACCACCATTAGGAACAATGGGAAGAGAACAAAAAAAAAAAAAAGCATCATTTGATAACGGTCTTACATAGGTACGGCAAAGCTAGCAGATGAAGAATCAGATATATAATAAACTGAATTCTTTTTCACCTGTATTCTTATTTTCTATGCATTGCAACACCTATTCCAAGCAATGTCAATGCTGAGCCATGATACCCTCATTATCTGGCATGAAAGAGAAGTTACGGATGATATTAGATGCAGCGACAGCACATTAATTGTTGTTTTTCTACTCGGCCTTCATCATCCAAATTAAATAAGCCATCTTCATCAAACAACCACTCCACGTACAGAGTGCTTTTTGCCACTAGTAGCCTCTTTATTGGATGAACCAGTTCCAGGACTGCCATTAAAATAATCCAATATTCTTGAACTCATTAATTATCAATGTAAATGAAGCACATCTAAGGATGATAAGTTGGCGTGAAAGGATAGACAGAACCAATATAACATACCCCGGTTGAGATAGGGCATCATCAGTACAGCTTAATGCTTCATACTCATTCCCGAAACCTGTAGCCCAAAGGAAATGCAATGTCATGCCAGTCATCAATCTGTGACAAGAAACACATGGCACTATCACATTTCTGATCTATGGAGAGTTTAATATATAACAGATTAAAATTCTGGTAATATTCAAATGGCATATTTAAATCATATACAAAAACACTTAAAATAGATTCAAAGCACATGAATAGGGGAAATTCTGAAGCATTATCAAAATTTAAGAACGATTCACATGTCAAAACTCACAAAATTTATAGCCAATAACAAAACTTCTTTTCAGATGAAAATTATCAAGCAAACATCACTCTTACTAAGGAAGTTGCTAGATATCAATAAATTGTCTACTATTTCTAATGAAAATTAAAGCCAAGATTTTAAATTTCATGGGAGGGAGGCATCCTAATTTTTTCATAGAATAAGATACTCCATGTCCTATCCCATCCCAATCTCTAACACGGTCAAGCGTCTTGCTACTTGCTCAAGATGTTTTTTCTTAAAAAAATATATAAAACTTTAGTATTTTACTTAATTGATGACCGAGATGGCTCCATCCTGTTGAGACTCAAATCACAGCTTAAAGCTATCGAGTGCATAATGCAACAAATGCATCAAGAAGAATCAAATAGCTTAAAAGGTTAGGTAAAATATAGAAGGCAAATAGAAGATAACAGCGCCTACAACTTGAAGGAGAGCATCTAGTAGTCCAGGCATCTTAGCAAGAGGTGTTTCATTCCGATGCCAGTCATCCTTCTTTTATTGTTTTGATTACGATGATGCGATCTTATATTCCGCATGAATTGCACCCAATTCTGCATGGAGCTTGACGTCATAGATGCGACTTAAAAAGGTAACAGGTCAGCAGTTGCTGCTGTTGTTATTATTATTATTAATTATTATGATTATTTTGTAAATCTTTTAGTTGATATTAGTTTTTCTTTAAAAAGATTGCTAAGCAAAATCTCTCTGCAAGCCAGAGCTTTGGCTGAGGTGGAAAGCAGACTTAATAGAGTTAATTTAGAGTTAACTTAGCGCATTCATAAGCAAGATTTAAAGAATATGGTAGCCAAGTCGTAGGAGATGGATTTTTTACATCTTCGGTATTGCCAAAGATGGCAAGGATAAATAAATAAATAAATAATGCCACAAGATCGATAGAACTGCTTTTCGAAAATCAAGTCAATGCTAATTCCTTGATTATCGTTAGAAATTCAAATTTTGGTTAAATGTATGCAATCAAATTTTCATTGATGCGATTTTAAGAAGATTTTTTTTTTTTTTTGAGCTTTTTTTTTTTTAGCTTTGAGATAAGTTGCTAAAATTTATTGAACTTCTCATAATATCTTTTATATTATCAGATCTAATTATATACTACCTTTTTATGATTGAAGCTCAATTCTGTCCTATCAAACTATATTTTCAATTATAATTTTAATATATATGCTAATCATATATAAATTTTATTATAAAAATAAAATAAATTTTGATAATTATTATTTACTAATAAAATAATAACATTACTTTTTATAAAACATATATTTTATCATAAAGAGATATTTTTATTTTAATTAAGAAATTTTTTATAAATATTTTGTTTTCAAAATGCATCAAGAGCCGGAAGGAAGAGTATTAATAGAACAATAAACCATGACCATGATAGAATATTTAAGATATATATATATATATATATATATATATATATATATATATATATATATCTAATTGAAATATCTTTAGAAAAATACCATTAAATTCAACTTTCATTCCTAAGTTATTGTCTACATGAAAGTTTTATCAACTTTATCAGACAGATATAGGCCAATTTAATCAAATCATGTCAAGCCTATGTATGTTGTGATTTTTTTTTTATCTCCAACTTTTTTGTCTATTTATAATTTTTTTAAAATTAAAAATATTGATGAATGATGGACTTATTATAGTAGGTGGTAAAGAAGGTGGCTTATATATGGTGGTAGTAGTGATAGATGGTGGCTATAGTGATGATGGTAATAACGATGGTATTTGGTGTTGAAGGCATAATAAAAATGGTAGATATGCTGGAGTAGTGTCAATAGTGAAATTAGAGATTTTCTTTTGATGTAGAGTTATACCGTGTTTTTTTAGCTTATGCAATAATATAAGTGCAAAAATATTAAAAAATTAAAAAATATCTAGAAATCTTTTTCAACAGTTGGACTTCAATAAAACTAAACCTAAAAAAATTCTTCCTTGTTAATGAGGACCTTGAGGGCTTAAGAAACAATACAAATCAACAATTAGACTTTACTAAAGACTCAACCTTTTGTTGCTTGCGATGCGCCTCTTATAAGAATACCCAAAGATCATTTTCAGAATCAAAAAGAATTAATTCAACTGTTTTCTTCTACTTCAGCTATATTTTTGTTAATATGTACTAAGATATTGTATAAATAAAAGACAATCAATTACAAAAAGTTACATTGAATCAAATAATAAATTTATATACTATTTTAATTTTGATGAAATATAAAACTACTTTTTTTTTGTATCTAGTCTAAATTTGATTTCATTATATCATTTTTATTATATATTATAACACTTAAACATTTATTAGGAAGCGCATCATTTCTATTATATATTAATATTATAATAATTTTTTTTTAAAGAGGGCCAACTTAAAGAAAAAAAGAAGCTCTTGCTCACCACTCACAAATTAAATTTAAAATACCGGAATTTTGATCAATGTTATAAATTCCGGATTAACTCGTTCACTTTGAGGCATTGATTTCGATATTTGATTGTAAATAAATATCTTGGATCCTATCCATGTAAAAATCTTAAAGTTAAAATCTATCTTCGTTGATGGTGGCCGGTGCAAAGATAACGTGAGATTGAGGGCCGGTCATCGTGCAAAGATGGTAGATCGGAAAATATTGGAAGATCCAAGATATTTTAATTTTTGAGATCCCTAATTAGGAAGATTTGGACCCAAATTGATGCAATATTCTTTGTGCCCGATGAAACCGAAGAGACATTGGCCCTCAACGAAGCCTTTGCTCCAGAAAAAAGTCGTAATGGCGTGATTTTAAAAGCAGTGATTTTAAAAGCAGTCACCGCCCAGGGGATGTTCCTTCTTTTGGAAGGAGGTGTGTCAGGTTGGTAACTATATCATGCAGAATGTCTCTTGGATGGTTGGTGATGGCCATTCTATTGATGCTATTCAGGAATCGTGGATTTCTGAGATTCCTCTGTCTTGGTGGCCATCATTTATCAGCTCTGATATTCCTTTGACTTGAGGGTTAAGGATTTGATCTCATTAGATCCCCCCTCTTGGAATATCCAAATGGTGACCCCCTTTTTGGTGATGATCTTTCTCAGCGGATCCTTTCTATTCCTATTGTCTCGGGCCCCTCGGGTGATGTGAGATTATGGCAGAGATCCTTCCTCTCTAGGGCTCCTTTTAGGGATCTTATGGAGATCTTTAGGTCTCAGCCCCAGGAATCCAAGGATGCTGCGTGGATATGGTCGCTTCCTACTCTTCCTAGGGTTCAGCTTTTTATCTGGAAGCTGCTTTGGGACTGCTTACCGACGTGTGCTCTGCTCTCTCGTAGGGGCCTGTCTATCCAGCCGACATGTCCCCTCTGTGGTTTGGAGGATGAGTCTACTGACCACGCTATCTTCAAGTGCCCAAGAGCTACTGGGATTTGGCATCAGATGGGGTATGGCTATAGAGTGGATGAGTATGGCTCCCCCCGTTCTATCTTTTTCCAGGATCTCCGGAAGGCTCCTCAGCATATTCGTGGTCTTTGGGCGGTGTCGGCTTACTAGATTTGGCTATCGAGGAATCAGATTATTTTCTCGGAGGACTGTATCTCTCACATAGATTGTGAGAAGGATCAGATCTGTGGCTGCGGACTGTGCCCGTGCTATTCACTCTGTTGGTTATGACATCTCTGGCCTCTGGGGTTCCCCTGCTGCTCCGGCAGCGAACCAGCGTACGGTTTTCATCTCTTGGGAGCCCCCCCTCCAGGGTACGTCAAAATCAACTTTGATGGGAGTGTCCGTGGCAGACTAGCCGGTTCGGCTTTCATCATTCGTGGGCCTCAGGGTGATATGTTGGCGGCTGGTGGATTCGGCTCTCTGGACTCCTCAGTCCCTATGTCCGAGCTTTATGCTGCTTGGGCTGGTATTTCTTATGCTTCCCAGACTCTTCGAGCTCAGAGGCTTGTGATTGAGGGAGACTCTATGACTGTTATTCAGTGGATGCGGAAGGAAAGTGTTCCTGATGTTTCCACTAATCCGATCCTCAGGGACAATTGGACTATGCTTCAGCAGGTGGATACGGCCCAGATCCGTCATGTCTTTCGCGAAGCCAATACGGCTGCTGACTTGGCAGCGGCGGTCGTGGCTCAGCATGCAGGTTATAGGCTATGGAGGGTGGGTGATCCCTGCCCCTCTGTACTGTTGCAAATTTTACATTCTAATGTATCTGGGTTGATCCGCACTAGACTAGTGTGATTGTCCGTCTCTTCAAAAAAAAAAAAAAAAAAAAAGTCACAATGATGATACCTACCAGCTGTCAATGGACTTTTAGGCTGTTGATATGGCTGAGATGGTGAGGTGTTTTACTTAGCAGCTGCAAAGAGTATGGTGACTATGTCAGATTCTCTTTGGAAGCTCATTCATGCGCCTGCTTTCCGAGTGAATCCTTTTAGAAATCCACGGCTCCCACAACCATGATTTTGAAAATCAAACTAGATCGATCGATCAAACCGATCAAATTGAGAATCGATCATCAGTCTAATCTAATTTTATTATTAAAATTAACGTTTATATAATTCAATAAAAAATTCATTGAACCGGCCGAGTTCCAAGGAACTGGTTCAATCTTGATTTTTAGACTTTAGTTTTGATAAATAAAATTAATTATGATATTATCCGGTTCGATCAAACCGATTTATCAGGTCGAACCAATTGATTCACGATCCAAATGTCAAGCCGATTTATTATCGGATCCGGTTTTTAAAACATTGCTCACAACTGTTAACATAATCTTCTTCTGCATTTGATAAATGAGGTTTCATATATCTTCACCTTTAACCAGCCACCTAAGCTATTCTTTCTTCTTCTTTAAATGATAAACCATTTAGCTTGCCTCAAACAATTCTCACAAATCATCCCGTTCTAATTAGTACATTTACCATGGCTAATAGGCCACATCAAGACCCATTTTACGAGCTCATGGTGGTTGGTGTCATGCATTTGTGTCCAAATCACTATTTTTCGAACAGAAAACAATCATGTGATTGTAAACCAAACTGATGGTTGAAGCTTGGTTTTGTAGTTTTTCTCATTGTCCTTGTCACAGCAATCTTGAAATTGTTAATCATCTGAATGGTGTTTAGACTGAGTTTTTTGTGCACCATTTCAGGATTATCTTGGAAACAGATGCAAACAGGATGCAACTAGTGCTGCTGATGGTTCCATTCCATTCTCTGAGCAGGTAATTTCTTTTATCAGTTTGGAGAATTGATCCGTCATTTCTTATAATTTGAACCCTACTCTAGTTCAGTATAAATTCTTTCTATTTTATCTCATTTTCTCCTGCCAGTCGATATCTCAAACGATCGCTACAGCAAGAGAGCATCTAGCAAGATCTCTTCTGAAATAAATTGATGAGTGGCATGTTCCTGTTCTTTCTTCACTTGGACTGGATTAGTTGTATTATTATTCCATGTATCATGTATATATATATCTAGCACGACCGGGCTTTGGTTGAGCTTGTTTTTATTATTTTTATGAGCTATAGAGAACTGAATCAATATTAGTATGCATGCATTTTTAGAGAAGTCATGAAGGGGTTGTAGATTTGATTGCTTAGCTTTGCGGTATCGATAATTGGCTGGTCATATATATGGATTGTGGCAGCTTTGCAGGCACAATTGACAACTAGTGTTGTAAGCTTGTCGCCTCTTGTATTTGTGGTGCTACGTGTGCCGCTCTATGAAAGCCAACTACGAGTGGACCGAGGGGATAACCAGTTGCCACATTACTATGAAGAAACTCAGGCAAAAGTAACTGCATTCTTTGGAAATCTAATCGAATTCAAAAAGAATATTTAAATTTTGACTAAAAACTCAATGGCTTCCAAATAATTTGCACCATAGATCTTCAAGATTTAGCTAAGATTGATCAGAGAAAAAGTGCAATTTAGGAATATTTTTAGTCATTGGCTAGCTATTGTGTGTTGGAGCATACTGCGGCTATGTTGCGAGTTCGTTTAGGGCTTAATGCTCGCAGTTTACCCAAACCTCATTTTATGTCCTATGGAAAGGAAATGGAAAAAAAAAAAGGCTTGATTTGTTTAAAGATACAATAATATTTTCACGATATTAATGGCCTATGTTTTTCATGGCCAAAATATTCCAATAATTACAAGGGCCAGAACAACAAGAATTGCAACCAACATGATAAGAGTCACAATCCATTTGATAGCAGTTCTTCCCTCGGCGTTATTTGCCCTAGTACTTCTCCCTTGCTTTCCTAACCAGCCACCTTTCTTTAGCAAATATATGACGAGCCGGATACATACGCAAATGAGGGTGATCTCTAAGACTGCGACCCAGAAGCGAGCAAAGACACGGCGAATGATCTTTGACTTCGGATAGCTAGGTTACAGCTGAGATGTGAGGGTATTTATTAAAACTATGGCTTGTATTGACTTCTTTGTGCATGACAAAGCTGAAGGCCTGGTTTGTATGGGCTTTTATGTAGACCCGGGTCAGTCCTCTTAGCCTATTTTCATAAGGAAAAAGACTTGCTGCATCATCCTCTAGTGTAACAAGTGTGCACCGGTCGTATGGATTGGCCACCCATCCGCCCATGCTTGCAGTGCACGATAAGGCCCATTGGGCCACCGCAAACACATGGGCGGTCAATCCGCATGATCGATGCACACTTACTATATCGAAGGGCAGTGCAGCAAGACTTTTTCTTTTATACGTAGGCTTGATCAACCCAAACTCTAGTCCATTGGCACTGATTGCAATGTGGGCATAGCTTCTGTAATTAGCACAATCAAGATTGGTAAAGAGAGATTTGTTAAGGGAAGAAAGTTGAGTGATTTTCTCAAAAAGACCTAGGTACACTATATAAAGTATGTTGCACATCCCATTAGATGAGCAGCTAATATTTTTTAGTTTAGTTTGGTACGTAGTAGGGCCTCTGTTTCTCCCTCCTTAGATTTAAAAAAATAAGGAATCCTTTGAATATTTAATATTTTTTTTAAAAAAATCTGAATATTTAATATTTTAAAAAGTATTCAGGTTCTGATTTCCGCACTATCAACGATAAATAGTTGAAACACATGACCGATAGCTGTAATACATGACTAATCCTTTTGGTTTTTGGTTTTCTATTTTTATTGAGATACCAATTTCGTAAGAAAAAAACCAATGAAGAAAATATGGAAGAAATAAATATTTTCTACTCCTTTCTTCTTATAAATTTTATAAAAGAATTAAACATCTAGGGTTTAACAACGATGAACATTAAAAAATGGACTGTTCATTGCACAAAAATAAAAAGATATTATTCATAACCAATCTGTTCGACACAAATCTGAAATATTCTTCTCGCTTACCAGCTTATGATCCGCTAATCTGCTGCTTAAATTGCCAAGGAAAAAAAAAAAAAACAAAGAAAACTAAAACTCTAGCACAAACTTGGAGTAATCCAGATTGGTGGCTGCCGAGCATGGCAAAGAAAGGTTGGCAGTCGCTCGATAGGGCAACATGGCAGTCGCTTTGTGATATGACGATCTTCATCGACGTTGAATATGCCCAAATCTCGTTTCCGGTTTGGAAAATCTTCTTTCATATCAAGATAGTCGTCGTCAGTAAAATAGATGCAGTTCTTTCTGCAGCCAATGAACTCGGTCAAGGAGAAAGAGAAGGAATGATTTTCCCCCAAGAAAATAACCCGGTCACCCAAGTTCTCCACCAAGATGAACTTTGGCTCTCCTTCCAGATCAAACCTCAAAACATTGAAGTCTCGCGTTTCAAGATATTGATGCTGAATAACAAGCAATAGCTTCCCCCCGGACTCCACCAGATAATTCTGATCAGTAAACGGGCAGGGGACCCAGCAATAATGAACGATCGTTTTGGCCGAATCAACATCATGCTCGAGTAGAAACCCGCCGCCACCGAAGATGTAAAATTTTCCATTGCAAAACGCTACGTCATAAATGCAGACGCTTCGATCGATCAGGGTCCACTTGTCATCTCCTGGCCTCCAGAACGCTACGTGATGCGTCTGAGCCTGAGGTGACGCATCGAGAATGGCCACGGCAGTCCAGCGAGCACCTGAATTCGGGTTCGCGGATAGAACCACCTTTCGGATATTGTAGAACTCATGAGGCTTAATCCCTTTCCGTGATGCGATGAAGAATGCTGGTCGAAATATATAGCGGCCTACGGGTTCGACTATTATGGGTGGAAGATCGATCCGAGACCCGGTGATTGGATTCAAGAGGAAAACGTAGGGGTCGCGATCGACGAAGGCCAGCCAGCCGTGGGACGAGCCGCAGCAACGCTTTTGAAAGGCTTCTGGGAGGTGCTGGATCCATTGGGTTGTGTTGGTGGAGGGGCTGTACAAGCCTTGGTTCTCCGGGAGGATCAGCAGAGGCGGCGGGACGGGGATATGACGAAGCACGGGATCCGCCGCTTGTCGCCAAGAGACGCAGACGGATCTGAACCGGATGTAGTCGGAGTTTTTTATGAGTAAATCCGCGATATCTAATAGCATCTCCCGTGGAACGGCGGACCAGCAAGCCATATGTATATTCCGGATATCACGAGGAGTTGCGACGAAAATAGGACTATTCTGGATCACAACTTATATTCGAAGGAGTTTGATATTATTTTTATTATTTTTTTTTTAATTAGATTAGATTGCTAAGCAAAATCTAGCACTTTGCCAGAGATGGAAAGCAGACTTAATTAATATGGTAGCCGACACTGCGTTTATAAGCAAAATTTAAAAATATGGTAATTGAGTCGTAGGAGATGGATTTTTTCCATCTCAGGTACTGCAAAATATGGAAAAGAGATCAAAATTAATTAAATAAATAATGCAACAAGATCGATAAGGATACTTTCCGGAATCAAGTCGATGCTATTTACTCCGTTAACTTTAGAAATTCAAATTTGATTACATGTATGCAATCAAATTATACGATTTTACCTTATTTGCAATTAAGAAGATGTTTTTTTTTTAAGCTTTGAGATAAGTTGCTAAATTTATTCCTCTTTCCATAATATCTTTTATATTATCAGATCTAATTATATACTACCTTTTTATGATTGAAGCTCAATTCTCTTTTATCAAACTATATTTTCAATTATACTTCCAATATATACATTAATCATATATAAATTTTACTTTTAAAATAAAAAAATATTTAATAATTATTATTTACTAATAAAATAATAATATTATTTCTTTATAAAACATATATTTTATCATAAGAGATATTTTTATTTTAACTATAATTTTTTTATAAATATTTTTTTAAAAATGCATCAAGAACCAAAAGCAAGAGTATTAATAAAACGATGAACATGACCATGATAGAATATTTAAGATATATATATTATAGTAATCTAATTGAAATATCTTTGAATAATACCCTTAAATTCAACTTGCATTCCTAATTTATTTTCTACATCAAAGTTTTATCATCTTTGTCAAACAGATGACATTATTATTATTACTATTATTATTATTGATAAATCTTTTAGTTGACATTAGTTTTTTCTTGGCAAAAGTAGAAAGCAGTCTTAATCGAGTTAATTTAGCACGTTAATAAGGCAAAATTTAAAGAATAGGTACTAATTAGGGAGCCGAGGTACTGTCAAAGATGGCATTTTTCATCTTTGGTACTGTCAAAATGGCAAAGGACATCAAAAATAAATAAATAAATAATGCGACAATATCAATAGAGATGCTTTCCTATTATCGTTAGAAATTTAAATTTGGATTAAATGTATGCAATTAAATTTTCATTGATGCGATTTTACATTGTTTTCAACTAATTAAGAAGAACAAGTTTTTCTTTTCTATTTTTTTTAAGCTAATTTTTTTTGAACGGTCTCAAATTATTCAAAAAATTATATTTATTTGAGCCAATGTTATCTGATAAAATAATTTAAATATCTATTATCTTCTTTTCGATTATAAGTTATTTTAAGATAAGTTGATAAAATTTATTTATCTTTCCATAATATCTTTTATATTATCAAATCTAATTATATACTACTATTTTATTATTGAAGTTCAATTCTCTCTTATCAAGCGCTAGCTATATTTTAATATATACATTAATCATATATAAATTTTATTTTTAAAATAAAATAAATTTTAATAATTATTATTTACTAATTAAGTAATAATATTATATTTTTACAAAATATATTTTTATTATTAAAATATTTTTATTTTAACTATGAAATCTTTCATAAATATTTTTTTTTTTTCAAAATGGATTAAGAGCCAAAAGCAAGAATTTTAATGTAACGATGAATCATGATCGTAATAGAATATTTAAGAAATATTATATATTTATATATATTATAGTAATCTAATTGTAATATGTTTAAATAATATTATAGTAATCCTCCAACTCATTGCAGGACTCGACATGAAGGAGAAGGCTGTCCTCTTGAAGAAGCGGGTGGAAGGCATCCAAGTCTCCAGCACTTAGATGCTGCTTCTAGTCTAGCATCCATTTGTTCATCCATGAATGCCAGACACTTCCGTGTGTCTATTTTTATATCCATGAAACCGTTCAGATTTTAAGCGAAGAACCATGTGTTTGATTGACGAAACACCATGAAAGATAAATTTTCTTGTACGCTGATTCTTCGTTTGTTGTGTTCATAGAATGATATTTTGGTTGACAATTGCTAGGTCTATTTTTCACTTTAGTTATAAGATCGAAACTTGAAGCGTTGAAATTGGAGGCGAGGGCGACAGCAAAGAGTCTAATGGGGGTGCGGGGGACCAAGCAGCTGCACGTAGCAACGTATAAAAGGGCACAAAGCAAAATTCTTGGCTGGTCCCAAAAAAAATATAGCGCCGCCCCGTTTGGACTTAAAAGATGATTGATGGGCATATTAAATATTCAATTTAAAATTCTTCATTAAATTCATCATATATATATATATATATATATATATTGAGGGGTAGAATCGTCATTGCATTGATAATTGTGCGAGGGGGCTAGGATCAGCCCCATCCCTCCGCCCGCTACGATATGCCCCCGAAGGAGCAAGCTAAACTAATATGGTCCGTCAGGCCATGCGACCTCTGACTTGTTCTCTCCGGGTTTCCATAGCCCGACCTTTCCGGACTACTCATAACTCAACCTTCCCGAGCTAGCTGTAGCTCGGTCTCTCCGAGCTTCCTACATCTTGTCTTCCCCGAGCTTCCCATAGCTCGGTTTCCTCCGGGCTTCCATAGCTCGGCTTCCCCGAGCTTCCTGTAGCTCGTTTTCCCCGAGCCTCCCATGGTTCGGCTTTCCCCGAGCTTCCATAGCTCGGCCTCTCCGAGCTTCCTATAGCTCGGCTTCCCCGAGCTTCCTGTAGCTCGTTTTCCCGAGCCTCCCATGGTTCGGCTTTCCCCGAGCTTCCATAGCTCGGCCTCTCCGAGCTTCCTACAGCTCGTCTTCCCCGAGCTTCCCATAGCTCGGCTTCCTCTGGGCTTCCATGGTTCGACTTTCCCCGAGCTTCCATAGCTCGGCTTCCTCCGAGCCTCCCATGGCTGGCCTCCCCGAGCTCCCATGGCTCGGCTTCCTCCGAGCCTCCCATGGCTCGGCTTCCCCGAGCTTCTGTAGCTCGTTTTCCCCGAGCCTCCCATGGTTCGGCTTTCCCCGAGCTTCCATAGCTCGGCCTCTCCGAGCTTCCTACAGCTCGTCTTCCCCGAGCTTCCCATAGCTCGGCTTCCTCCGGGCTTCCATGGTTCGGCTTTCCCCGAGCTTCCATAGCTCGGCTTCCCCGAGCTCCCATAGCTTGGCTTCCTCCGAGCCTCCCATGGCTCGGCTTCCCCGAGCTTCCCACAGCTCGTTTTCCCCGAACTACCTATAGCTCGACCTCTCCGAGCTCCCATAGCTCGGCTTCCCTCGAGCCTCCCCTAGCTCGGCTTCCCCCGAGTTTCCCATAGTTCGGCCTCCCTGAGCGATCCATGATTCGATATTCACCTCCATGGAACCTGACGCGGGAGAGCCTAGACCCATCATAACAGAATCCCAGGCAAAGGATTATGTTGAAGAGTGGTCTAGGACCTAATATAGCTACCTGGGATCTACGCATCTACCAGATCTCAGGCCGTCAAGGAGCTCTCCTAGCCGTCGATCCCTTAACAAACAAGATACAGATCCCACCGGCCCCACAACGGCCTGATTCGATTCATCCCGTATCCTAACAACCTTTGAACCTTCCAGAAGGCGCTCAAGATCCAGGTGATTGCCTATAAATACGACACCCCCAGATTCTCTCAGGTATGCGCTCACTGCCCCTGGCTCACTCTGCTCTCACTCTCCTTCACTGCTCGTCGGCGCTCCCCTAGAGCTCCCGATTGGCCACCCCTGGAGAGACTCCCCAAAGAGATCCCTCTCCCATTTTCTGTTGATCACCAATCCCCACTGACTTGAGCGTCGGAGGGTCTTCCACGGAGGGCCAACCCCAACGCCTCTCGCGCGAGGACTTCTGTGCAGGTCCGCCCAGGAGGAAGCCCAGACCAGGAGATCGACCGCCCGAGTCGGAGGACGGATCCCGCGGCAACAGATGGCGCTAGAGGAAGGGTCTCAAGTCCCGTTAAAACTTGAAGAAAGGAGACAAGGATCTCGATCTGGAGTAGAACCTCTCCAATGGCTAATCGGAGAAGAGCAACCTCTGAAGCCCAGGACCAGGTCATCACTCAAAGACCTGATCCGATAGGCAACACGGCGCCGCAGCCTCCACCAGTTGAGACCCCATCACCGCCAGCCATCCCGGTGACCCAGGACCAGTTCGCCACGCTGGTCCAGCAGGTCCAAGCCCTGACCCACCTGGTTCAGGAGCGTTTCGCAGCTCCCCCTGCTCCGCACCTTCATAGGGAGGCCGCAGCTCCTTCCTCTCCGGCCACCTCCTCCTTGGTTTGCATGAAGCCATGGACCCCCCACACCGACCCAGAGGGGACAAACCGGTCCCGCGAGGTGGCTATGACAGGGATCCTCCCAGATCTCGATGAGCCCGGACCCTTTCCCTGGTGTCCTCCCACCATGATTCAACGCCGTCCCTGCGCTCTCCCCGCCCAGCTCCTCCTCTTACTGCTGAAGAGGAGATCCGTCGATAAATCCGAGAGATGCATCAGGAGCTGGACGCTGCCAAGCAGGCCCATCCACCTCAGCCTAAGGCGGAGCAGGGCATCCCTTTCTCCAAAAGAATCATGGAGGAAGTGATTCCCTCCCATGTCAAATTACCCGTCGTCGAGCCCTACCACGGCTCTTCTGACCCGGATGATCATCTCAGCAGCTTCCGGTCAATAATGATGTTCCACGGAGCATCCGACGCGATCCTCTGCCGCGCCTTCCCTCCACCCTCAGAAGATCTGCCCGAACCTGGTTCAACGCCTTGAAACCAGGTTCCATTGATTCATTCGACGAGCTGAGCCATCTTTTTATTGGCCAGTTCGTCAGTAGCCATCACCAACGGAGATCCGACTCCCTCTCTGAAGTTAAGCAGAGAGGGGGAGTCCTTGAGAAACTATCTTGGCCGCTTCAACAAGGCCATGCTAGAGGTGGACCACCTTAATCATGAGGTGGCTATGTCCGCCTTGGTGGGGGAGTTTCGAAGGAGAGCGACTTCTACCTGGCAATGGAAGTCATCTACCCCCCAAACCTCTCCGATATGATGGCCCTGGCAGACAAATACGCCAGGGTCGAAGAGTCGCGGAGAGTTGCTCGCGCTGAGCTGGCAAAGAAGAAAGAAAGCAAAGGTCCTGACAGGCACCGACCCGTTCGTCGGCCAAGTCCACCTCGTCGCCAAAGAGCTCCCCCACCGCCGCCGAGAAATCGCTCCCGGAGCCCGCCCAGGCGGTTCGACCGCTACACTCCGCTAACTGTGCCCCGGGCGCAGATCCTCATGGAGATAGAGCGCCAGCTCCCCGGCCAGCTCCTCTCCGAGGGAACCCGACCCGGATGGACCCCACCAAATACTGCCGCTACCACCGGGAGCACGGCCACGACACTGAGGAATGCTGGCAGCTGAAAAATGAGATTGAGAGGCTGATTCAACGGGGCCGACTGAACCAATTCAGGAGGGCACCCGAGCCAGGACAAGGGGGGATCGAAGGATCGACAAAGAAAGTGCGGACGAACGAGCTCTCCTTCTCCGACGACGATCTCCGAGGGATACAGTTCCCCCATGACGATGCACTAGTTGTATCCCTCAATTTAAATGACTATGATGTAAGCCGATCCTCGTTGACAGTGGAAGTTCTGTGAATGTTTTGTACCTCGATGTGTTTGCCAAGATGAGACTGCTCATGGAAAACCTTCGAGCCNCAGGCACCCATCCGTCGGCCAAGTCCACCTCGTCGCCAAAGAGCTCCCCCACCGCCGTCGAGAAATCGCTCCCAAGCCCCCAGGCGTTCGACGTACACTCCTGCTAACTGTGCCTCGGGCGCAGATCCTCATGGAGATAGAGCGCCAGCTCCCCCGGCCAGCTCCTCTCCGAGGGAACCCGACCCGGAGGGACCCCACCAAATACTGCCGCTACCACCGGGAGCACGGCCACGACACTGAGGAATGCTGGCAGCTGAAAAATGAGATTGAGAGGCTGATTCAACGGGGCCGACTGAACCAATTCAGGAGGGTACCCGAGCCAGGACAAGGGGGGGATCGCCAGCCCGAGCTTCAACAACTTCCCCTCCACCGAATCCGCCTGTAATCGGCCACATCAATGTGATCGAGGAGGCCGGCGGCTCGAGCTCCAGAAATGATGACGAAGGATCGGCGCCAAAGAAAGCGCGGACGGACGAGCTCTCCTTCTTCGACGACGATTTTTGAGGGATACAATTCCCCCATGACGATGCGCTAGTTGTATCCCTCAATTTAAATGACTATGATGTAAGCCGGATCCTTGTTGACAGTGAAAGTTCTGGAATGTTTTGTACCTCGATGTGTTTGCCAAGATGAGACTGCTCACGGAAAACCTTCGAGCCGTGGATTCCACCCTAATGGGATTCACAGGCGACGGCGTCATCCCGGAAGGGGTCGTAACCTTAACGGTTCCACGCGGGAACCTGGCCCCTTGTGGCCACCGTTCACACGGACTTCCTAGTAACCAAACTCAGGTCGCCATACAACGCAATATTTGGCAGACCCGGCCTGATGTCCCTCAAGGCAGTTGTCTCCATCCCACACCTGTCCATGAAATTCCCCACCAGGCGGGGAGTTGGAGTTATCCAAGGAAGCCAAACCATGGCTCGACAGTGCTTCGTCACCAGCCTTCAGTCTAGAATGCCGGAGGTTGATGGACTGGACGCTCAGAAGGATTTCGCCGAACAGCGAGGAGAACCAGCCGAGGAACTGGAAGAAGTGCCATTGGATGAGGCCCGTCCCGACCAAACCATAAAGATTGGGTCGCTGCTAAAGGGCGAACCTCGGCGCAAGTTGATCGAATTTCTCCGAAGCAACGCCGACGTCTTCCCTTGGTCCGCCTCTGACATGCCAGGGATCAGCCCCGAGGTTCTCGTCCACCATCTTAATGTGGACGAGATGTACCGGCCTGTCAAGCAAAAGAAGAGGAGCTTTGCCCCGAGCGGCAGAAGGCTATTGAAGAGGAGGTTGAT
Source organism: Calamus simplicifolius (assembly GCA_900491605.1). Lineage (NCBI taxonomy): Eukaryota > Viridiplantae > Streptophyta > Magnoliopsida > Arecales > Arecaceae > Calamus > Calamus simplicifolius. Next base: position 649,642 of record UESW01004152.1, read on the forward strand.
AAACTCATCAAGGCGAACTTCGTTCAGGAGGTAAATTACCCGAACTGGCTATCGAATGTCGTCATGGTGAAAAAGTCGAACGGCAAGTGGCGGATTTGCATCGACTTCACCGACCTCAACAAAGCCTGCCCGAAGGACAGCTTCCCTTCCCGGATCGATCAGCTTGTGGACGCCACCTCGGGTCATCAAATGCTGACATTCATGGACGCTTACTCCGGCTACAACCAGATTCGGATGGCCCCCGAAGATGAAGAAAAGACCGCCTTCATAACCGACCGAGGTACTTACTGTTACCGTGTTATGCCTTTTGGTCTTAAAAATGCAGGAGCCACCTACCAAAGGCTAGTCAACAAAGTATTCAAGGAGCAAATCGGCCGGAACATGGAGGTGTATGTCGACAACATGCTGGTCAAAAGCAAAGAAGCATCATAGCACGTCGAGGACCTCTCGAGAGCTTTGCAACGCTCCGCAAGTATAGGATGAAGCTCAATCCGACTAAATGCGCCTTCGGCGTTAACTCCGGGAAGTTCCTCGGCTTCATGGTCTCCCAGCGAGGTATCGAAGCTAACCCCCAGAAGATTCAAGCTCTTCAACAGATGGCGCCTCCGGCATCTATTAAAGAAGTCCAGCGCCTAACCGGAGGATAGCGGCTCTCAACCGCTTCGTGGCGCTCAGCCGAAAGATGCCTCCCCTTTTTCAAAACTCTTCGGTCGGCTAAGAACTTCCAGTGGACCCCCGAGTGTCAAAAATCATTCCAAGATCTCAAGAAGTACCTCGGCTCGCCCCCACTCCTTAGCAGTCCAAGTCCTGGCGAGACACTTTTCCTATATCTGGCTGTTTCAGAAGGTGCCATTTGCTCGGTGCTAGTCAGGGAAGAAAACAAGGTCCAGAAGCTAATTTATTACGTCAGCAGGCTACTCCGCGACGCGTAGACAAGATATAGCCGAATTGAAAAGATGGTGTTGGCCCTGATCACCTCAGTTCGAAGCTGCGGCCGTACTTCCAGGCGCATTCTGTGACAGTCCTGACTAACCAACCCATCAAGGCGGTAGTCCACCGCCCGGAAACATCAGGGAGAACGACTAAGTGGGCCATCGAGATGAGCGAGCATGATATCCGTTTTCTGCCTCGCCCGGCCATCAAAGCTCAAGTGTTAGCCGATTTCCTCCTCGAGTGTACCATCCCGGAGGATGGCTCCACCCCCGACTCCCCCGAAGAACCGAAATCTGGCGCCCGGTGGCTCCTCCATGTCGACGGGTCATCCAACGCTCATCACTCCGGTGCGGGCTTGGTTCTCACCAGTCTAGAGGGGGTGACTTTTGAATATGGCGTCCGCTTCTCCTTCCCAGCCTCCAACAACGAAGCTGAGTATGAAGCCTTGCTGGCCGGTCTCCGAATCGCCCGCAACCTTAAGGTGGAGAAACTTAATGCCTTCACCGACTCCCAGCTAGTGGCAGGTCATGTACAAGGGGAGTTTGAAGCCCGAGAGCCGAACATGATCCGATATCTCCAAGAGGTTCGGAGCCTACTCTCCCATTTTTCCGAGTTTGAGATTATTCAGATTCCTAGATCTGAGAACGCCCGTGCCGACCTACTGTCTCGGCTGGCGACCGCGGATTCAATGGACGCCGAGCAAAAATTCCACCTAGAGACCTTGGAGAAACCCAGTATCACGGAAGCCGACTGAATAATGCAAGTTGAGCCCGAACCATCATGGTTCGACCCCATTCTGAGGTACCTCAAAGAAGGGTCGCTTCCATCCGACCGAAAAGAAGCCAGAAGGCTAAAGCTGCAGGCCACCCATTATGTGTTGATCAATGACCAGCTCTACAAACGGTCCTTCTCCATACCACTGCTCAGATGTCTTCGCCCGTCTGAAGCAGATTATGCTCTCCACGAAGTGCACGAGAGGATTTGCGGCAACCATCTGGAAAGCCGGTCCCTATGTCACAAGGTGCTACATCAAGGCTACTATTGGCCGACCATGCAGAAGGATGCAGACGACCTTGTCCGAGCTTGCGACCCATGCCAGAGGCACTCAAGCATTCAGAGACCCCTCCGCCAGCCTGGTTCCTATATCCTCCGCTTGGCCCTTTGCCAAGTGGGGGATGGACATCCTCGGCCCGTTTTCGCTCGCCACGGGACAGCAGAAATTTTTGTTCGTCGCCATCGACTACTTCACTAAATGGGTCGAGGCGGAGGCGGTTGCACAAATAACCGAAGCACGGGCCAAAAATTTCGTATGGAGGTCCATCATCTGCCGTTTCGGCCTCCCGCACACTATAATCACTGACAATGGCAGGCAATTCGACAATCCGAAGTTTCGCCAGTTCTGCGAAGAGCACAGAATCCGTCACCACCTCACCTCGGTCGAGCATCCGCAAGCCAACGGAGCAGCTGAAGTAACCAACCGGACTTTGCTTCAAGGGATCAAAGCTCGGCTCTCCAGGGCCTGAGGCAGGTGGGCAGACGAGTTGCACCATGTCCTGTGGGCCTACTGCACCACCCCAAGAGTACCCACAGGCGAAACCCCATTCCGGATGGCCTTCGGCACAGAGGCCGTTATCCCAGTGGAGATAGGTCTCCCTTCGCTGCGGGTGGAAAGCTACTCAGAGGAAGCCAGCGAGGAGCAGCTCCGCACCAACCTCAACCTGATAAAGGAGGTTAGAGAGAAAGCTCGGATCAGAGTAGCTGCCTATCAGCAAAGGGTGGCCCGCTACCACGCCTCCAGAGTCAAAGGGAAAGCTTTCTTGCCCGGCGACCTCGTTCTCCGGAAAGCATCTGTCTCCAAACGCTGGAGCAAGGAAAGCTGGCACCAAACTGGGAAGGCCCCTACCAAGTAGCGGAGATCGTTGACCGGGGACCTACAAGCTGCAAGATCTAAGCGGAAAGTCCATCCCTCGAACGTGGAATTCGGACAATCTCCGTAAGTATTATCAATAGGGTATGTCCTTTATAGGCTCACCTTATTATACCTTTTTGTCGGCACATGTTTCATAATTTACAATATGAATCATCACACATTATGTCGCCAAAAATTGTGAAAAGAAACAGGTACTGCTTACCAATTCTTGGCACGACCGAGTTACCTGTTTAAACAGGAAATCTCCGAACCTCGGCTGGGCCGAGCAACAAATCTCCGAACCTCGGCTGGGCCGAGCAAAAAATCTTCGAACCTCGGCTAGGCCGAGCAACAAAATCTCCGAACCTCGGCTGGCCCGAGCAACTAATCTCCAAACCTCGGCTGGGCCGAGCAACTAAATCTCCGAACCTCGGCTGGGCCGAGCAACAAAATCTCCAAACCTCGGCCACCTCGGCTGGGCCGAGCAACAAATCTCCGAACCTCGGCCACCTCGGCTAGGCCGAGCAACAAATCTCCGAACCTCGGCTGGGGCGAGCAACTAAATCTCTGAACCTCGGCTGGGCCGAGCAACTATTCTCCGAACCTCGGCTGGGCTGAGCAACAAAATCTCCGAACCTCGGCCACCTCGGCTGGGCCGAGCAACAAATCTCCAAACCTCGGCCACCTCGGCTGGGCCGAGCAACAAATCTCAGAACCTCGGCTGGGCCGAGCAACAAAATCTCTGAACCTCGGCTGGGCCGAGCAACTATCTTCGAACCTCGGCTGGGCCGAGCAACTAATCTCCGAACCTCGGCTGGGCCGAGCAACAAAATCTCCGAACCTCGGCTAGGTCGAGCAACTATTCTCCGAACCTCGGCTGGGCCGAGCAACTATCTCCGAACCTCAGCTGGGCCGAGCAACTAATCTCCGAACCTCGGCAAGGCCGAGCAACAAAATCTCCGAACCTCGGCAGGGCCGAACAATAAAATCACCGAATCTCGGCGGGGCCAAACAACTTATCCCCGAACCTAAACGGGGCCACAATCTCTGAAACCCCGTCCAAAACCGGAGTGCGTAAGCCTTGGCCGAGGTCAGGGGTATATTATGTTACCAGAAATCTCGGACAAAGCCGAAGAGCGTCCTTGACTACCGAATTCCTTGGGCCAACCGAGCGATATTCCTGCACCCGGACACGCCCAATGCTCGAATCCTCGGCAAACGAACAAAGTCTTCGCGCTTCAGCCACGCCCCAAGGGATCGTTTGAAGCCGAGTGACCTCTCGGATACCCCAAGATAAAAACCTCCCGACACCCCGGCAGAAGTAAAGGATCTCCTTCTAAGGGCCGCCTAGGTCCGCCACTGGTCCAAACAAAGACCAACGACCCTCCAAAACTTGGTTCGGAGTCGGGCAGCTGACAAGCCCCGACCAACCTAAACGTCCTTTTGAGCTATGTTTGGATTCGGGTAGCTTGCGTGCCCTGACTAAACCCAACTGCGGTCTCCTAAAACTTAGCTCGAACTCGGGCGGCTGATGAATCCCAATCAACGTTGGCAAATGATTTGGAGACAACAGCAGATGCACCAGATGCAAAACCTTCATGTTCATTGATTAAAAAAAAAAAACAACAATAGTGAAAAAGAAAAAGTAAAAAGAGTCCTCACAGGGGCGTACTATCTTCCACGGGAGCTGCCGGGCCCTCCCTGTGCCGAGTCTTCCAAACGCCGAGACAGCTCGGTGACTCATCGGTGGAGGGATGCTATCTCCTCCCTCTGCCGGTCCACCACCCGACGAAGGGCCTCGGTCTCTCTCGCAGAGACGGCAAGATACTCCTCAACAACCTTCTCAAGCCGTTCGTGGCTTGCGAAGGCTGATGCCAGGGCCTGGCCATTAACCATAATGGTGGGGCGACTCCCCTCTGAGCCCCTGGGACCGTTGATCACTACGCCTAGTCTATCAGGTGATTGCTCTCCACCTTGAAAAGCCATGTCGAAAGTTGTTTAAAGACTAAACCGAAAGGATGGTAAACATCAGCACCCCACTCGTCCGTATTTATACTCCTCAGGCGAGTATCTCGATCAGTCGGGCTATAAATACCGACCCATGGGAATTCGCCACGTGTCGCCGCTTTAACTGGCGGCCACAGGACCCGAAGGGCCATGCCCCTTCCCGAGCAAGATCGGGAAATGTCGACGAGCTGTTCGGGAACCCCCCTCCTTCTCTAGAAACGGGATTCCTCCCGATCTGCCGGGCCCCCGCAGTAAATGCCCTCAACACTCCCCCAAGCTCTCTTAAATCGGCCGCCCTTTGTAAAATGTGAAGAGGAAAGAGCGCCTGCACCTGACGATAATTCGCTCCCTCGGGAATGGCCAAATCATGAAAGATGGGCGTACCCACACGCCGCCCATTCCGCTTTAACACTCCTCACCGAGCCTCATAGGGGCCAGGTATCATGACTCACGGCGGCGACTAAGTCATCTCTCCGAGCTCTAATTCTCCGAACCTCGGCTGGGCCGAGTAACCATTCCCCGAACCTCGGCAGGGCCAGGCTACAAATCTCCGAACCCCAATAAGGTCGAGTAATAAATCTTCGAGCTTCAGCCAGAGCCAAGGAATATGTTCTACCGCCGAGCAGTCCCCAAATTCCCATCCGGATTTGGGCGGCTTATAAGCCCCAACTGGCTTGGGTAGCGCAGGATCCTCGTCCGAAAATGAACGAGATGTCCTTATGCCTCGTCGCCAACAACAACAACTTGGCGCAAAAGAAACAGAAATTGAGAAAAAGAACAAAACTTTCTTTATTTCATTACCATCAAAACCGATTACAACCGTCTGAGAGGCATTACAAGAGCATTGAAATGCATAAAATAAAGACGAGTGCAAAACTCGGGCAAACTGCTCCAAAGCAGATCTGGGCAACTGTGATGCTTCGGCACCTGGCTTAAAAATCATACAAACCACGAAACGGTCAGCTCGCTTGGACAGTTGACGAAGCTGACCTTCCACGGCCCCTCCGGACGAACCAAGAGGTCCAAAAGGAGGCATGGCCCATGGATGCTGATTCTGAGGACCCGGGCAAATCAACCAGCTCCCCTAGGGTGGGATGCTGGATCACAGACCGCTGCCCGACTGAGAGAGCTCGAGGACCATCAGTCCCCCGTTGCTCCCATGTTCTCCTCCCCGTGGCAAGGATTCCCCTCAAAGAAGGGACGAGAATCCAGACCGACGGAGGAGGGAAGCTCCGTGCGTGCTACGGGGGCGCAGATACACTTCCTGCCCTGCGCCCCCCCGTAGCGGACCACAAAGGACACACGAAAAGCGTGTATGTGCGCTCTCCATGTGATCTCTGCGGTCCTCCTGTGCGCTCTCCATATGATCTCTGGGACTCATCCCCTGAGGGCGAGCCACTCTTCAACGGCTCCTTCATCACCCCAACTATCCGGGGGAAAACGGCTCACGAAAAGAAAGCTCGGTCCTTCCACTCGAAACCCCAGAGAGATGGGCATCGTGGAAACTCTCACAGGGAAGGAAGCTTTGGGGATGGCCTAACACGACCCCTCTTTCCCCTTTTTATAGGCAGAAATGAACCGGGAGCAGCTATCAAGGCAGAAAGCCCTGAGATTCAAAACACCTAACCCATGCCACCACGTGGCCTTCCAAGATGAAAGCAACACTCCCAATTGCGCGCCGAGACCATCGCCTGAACCGTGACGCACGCAAAGATCCCCTTCGATCCCGGATCATGACTGTTAAACGCAAAAATCGCCCGCCGATCCTACGGAAACTGGCAGATCCTGGAGATCGTCCCGCAAAAATGACATCCTCCAATGGCGGGCAAACGCTTGCGTCATATGCCAAAACAACCCGCGGGAAAAGATCAACGCAATAAAAGCCTCTCGGAAGGCTCTAGAGCATCTTTTTATTGGTGTCAAAGCCGTATCATCCATTTCGGCAAAACGAAAATCGACTCGCCTGAGAAAGGACAGGACACTGACAAGGCAATGAAGGGGCGCAGATGCCGAGCGTTCCTCGGTAATGACCCCCCAGTCTGGTTGCATGTAAGGCCTAGGCATCACCTAACGCCCCCTTGTAGGGCCGAAGCCGTTTCTATACTTCGAAACCAACCGAAGTATCTGTTACTAGCCGAGCCACTTTGTCCCTCGGCCCTAGCTGACCTACTTTGTCCCTCGGCCCTAAAAAAGCTATCTCGTTCTTCGGATTTGGTCAAACCGCCGTGTCATTCGGCCTAAGCCAAGTTAAATCATTTCTCAACCTCCTTTCATACTAGGCTACGTTGACGTCCGACCTTTTCGTCGAGACAATCCCTATGCCTTGGCCTCTACTAGGATATTCCTCCAAAATTCAAGACAAGAAACCATCCAAGGAAGACAAACAAATGAAAAACGGCCAATCCATTTATTGATTTCCAGTCGAACTACAAGACAAAAGAAAGAAAAACACATATAGTCCCCCAAAGGGTCAGGACTTGGGATCAATCCCAGCATCTCCTGCGGCCGCATCAGCAGGGGCATTGCTTGGCTCCCCCTTCTCGAAGGTGTCACGACAGGATACGTCAGCAGTTGCATCGACTCCCAGAATAGCATCGAGGTCGACATCAGATATTTCTCCATACTCGTCCTCCTCGACCCCCGGGGTGTACGCCTCATAATGTTCGACGTCCAGGCACGACAGGTCCAGGTCAGGATAAGCCTAGGCAACCTTAGTCCGCGCCTCATCTTCGCCCAGCTGAAATGCATCAGCACATGTCGTCCTGCGTTCGTCGGCGAATTCGGTGGATTTCTTGTACTCCTCCACCGTCGAAGAAGCCCGCGCATTTGCCTCGGCTAATTGCTTCTCCAGTTCGAAGATCCTTCGGTGCCTCGAGGCCGCCTCCTCTCCGAACGCCGCTAACCACCCCTGGAATTCCTGCCTCATCTTGTGCGACTGCAGGCGAAAAGGCCGAGTAAAGCGAAAATCGAAAGGTCAAAACGAATGGAACTAATAGCGCCATACCTGCTCCTCCCGCCGGGCTAGCTCGCCCTCCAGCACGTGAACCCTGTTGAGAGCCCTAGACCTAGCCGATTGGCTCTGGCGAAGGTTCTCTTTTAGCTCGTCCATCGGGACTGGGTATCTCCAATTTCTTGACGGGCAAAGTCAACCTCGTCAGATAATCGGGCAGCTTGTTCATCCGACCACTTTAGCCGGTCCTGTGTATCGGCAAGCTCCTTGCTTAGGCGGGTGAGGTGGTCCTGCTGCCGCCGGCATTTGCACTCTTCCTCCTCGAACCTTTTGCTCCAGCTAGCCTTATCTTCAGCATGGCTAGCTTTCAACTGGTCCCACCTCTTATCAAAGAATAGTTGCACAGACTTAACCTTGCCCTCGTGCTCCACCCTAGCCTGAGAGACTAGCCTTCTCGGATTGCTCGCGGAAGCCTTGGAGCTCACCAATCTGTATGGTGAGTTGAGAGGCTCTTTCCCTTTCAGCCGCGAGAGTCCTGTTGGTCTCCCCAAGCTCCCGCTGGAGCTCGCCAACCTGTACGGCGAGTCGAGGGGCTCTCTCTCTCAACTGCAAGAATTCTGCGAGCCTCCCCGAGCTCCCTTTGAAGGACCACCAGGGCTCAAGAGAGTTTGTCAGTCGAATCCGCCCTCTCCTTGAAGTAATCAGCCTCATAGCGGGCCCGAGCCCAAGCTCCAACAGCCAGATGCAAGCGCCATTTTAGTGCCCTCATGATCAGGGCACTCTGCGAAAAAAGGATGACACGCATAAAAGACAGTCGAACTAACTAACTAAAGACCCGACTTCGGTGCGACAACTTACCCGAGACGCATAGTCTGTGGCGATCCTTGTGAGAGCAAGGTCGTCAATTTTAGGAAGAAGGAAAGCCTCATTTGGCATCCCAGCACGGCAGAAGGCCACCTCGACAAGGTCTTCCGGATGACCCCCTCCTGTCGAAGAACTCTCCTCTCCTTGGAACACGGACCGCATCAGGGCGAAGAACCTGGCGCTCACTTTCGGGTCGCGTGAGTGGAAGTCTGCACCCAGGGAGCCATCCAGAATACCCGCGACCCATGAACTTCTCAATAGTCCAGCTTCCGCCGCCAGGGCCCTCGCTTGAGAAGCCTCGGACGTTTCGGCTCCAGCAAGAAGAGCCCCGGCCGAAGCACCTCCTTCGCTCGCCGGCTCTCCTCCTTCTCCTCCTCCTTCTTCTTCTTCTTCTTCTCCTTCTGCTTCCATCTCCTCAGAGATCTCCCTGTCCACAACAGGCCCTTCAGGAACTTCTGCTCCCCCCAGAGCCCCCTGTTCCTCGGCGGAAGGCCCTTCACCGGAAAGCCCCCCGCGGACTTCGGTTGTTGGTTCGGCAGGTTCGGCCATCTCCTCGTCGTCCGCTGGCTCTCCTACCGATGACCCAGGCCGAACCTCAGCAGCCGCAACCTCTTTCCCTGCCTCGATGGAAGCGGAGGTCGCCCCCACCTCCTCCTGTAACCTCGCCGAGCCACTGGCCTCCAATGAGGGAGACCGAACCGCCTCGTCTGCAGGGGCCCTCAAGCCAACCGGCATTTCCCCTTCGCCATCATCGAAAAAAACGACAACGGGGGGGAGGAAACCTCAGCAGCCTCCTCCGAAACCCCCGCAACTTCCCGGTCTTCGCCCCTGGACAGACCTCCTCCGCCGCCGAAAGGTCATGCGCCGCCGAAACTTCGATAGTTTCGACCTGCGGCGACGAGGAGCGCCGACTATCACCGTCTCCCCGATCCCCCTAGAGCGGGAGCCGGAGGGGCGAGACCTCTTCTCGGACCGATGCTTGCTGCTGGAGCTAGATCTCCTACGGCGCTTTCCCAGCTCCTCCCTCATCTGGTCTGCGAGCGCCGACCTTTCGGCTGTAGGAGCAATACGGTTCGCCTGTTAGTTCACACAAAAATCAAGATGAAGCCACGCTAAACTATCAACTATGATGTAATACTCACCGCGAGGATCGATGGGGCTCAATCCGGCCGCAAAGAGAGCGTCCTCCGATAGGAGAACACTGGCTGGGAGCGCCTGACTGCCGCGCAGCACAACCAAATCCCTTTTCTCCAATCAGTTAACTCCGGATGCTCTTCTGGATCCTTCACGTACTGCCCCCATACCCAAGGGAAGTCCAAATCGATGTTCCCCCGACTATGAAGAACCGCGACTTCCACTCCTTTATCGACGATGGGTTGTCCGATATCATCTTGAAGGATCTCCGGGGACCGATGTAAGGCCATTCTGAGGCCCTTCCGGAGACCAGATTGAAACATACCCTGAATAGCGAAAGGTCGCGGTCACCCCGAGGTGCTTGCACAACGAGATAAACCCGATGAGGTTGCGCCAACTGTTGAGGGCCACCATGGTGAAGCATATATTGTAGAACTTCATCACCTCCCGCACCAACGGATGAAGAGGGAATCGGAGACCTGCCCTCAAGCTTTCCTCATAACAGAACGCCCCATCCCCTAACCCGGATGTCACCCTATCCTCAGCCGCCAGGAGCAACAAGACGACGTCCTGGGGATCTTGTACAAGCGGCGCATCTGTTCTAGATCTGCTAAGGTCACCTCCGAAGCTTGGTCGCTTGGGCTCACCATATCTCCGATCGCGAGAGATGCTGAGCAGGATCGCAACGAAAATAGGAAGACGAAGTTCTTCAAAGGAGAACGAAAGGGGCACTATAAATAAGGATAGCGCCGCCATGACTCCGTTTTTCCAATCGAAACTGCCTCAGGATGAGGATGAGGCGTCCCAACCTAAGCGTCCGGAACTGCCGCTACGAGCGCCGTGAAAATCGAGATTTTTTACGTGGTGCTTCCCCAGCCGTTACCTTCGCCCCTAAGGAATGACGGATCCACCTCGGAAAGGCAAGATGGCCCACGGCATTAATTAGGGCATCATTACGCAGGTAATCAAATACGCATCCCCAAATGCAGATCGCGCCACCTAAGCCTATACTCCCTACGCCCGAACCTAGGCTTCGAACTAGGGAGTGGGGGGCATGTATTGAGGGGTAGAATCGTCATTGCATTGATAATTGTGCGAGGGGGCTAGATCAGCCCCATCCCTCTACCCGCTACGATATGCCCCCAAGGAGCAAGCTAAACTAATATGGTCTGTCAGGCCATGCGACCTCTGACTTGTTCTCTCTGGGTTTCCATAGCCCGACCTTTCCGGACTACTCATAACTCAACCTTCCCTAAGCTTCCATAGCTCGGCTTTCCCGAGCTCCCATAGCTCGGCTTTCCCCAAGCTTCCATAGCTCGGCTTCCTCCGAGCCTCCCATGGCTCGTCTTCCCCGAGCTTCCCATAGCTCGGCTTCCTCCGGGCTTCCATGGTTCGGCTTGCCCCGAGTTTCCATAGCTCGGCTTCCTCGAGCTCCCATAGTTCGGCTTCCTCCGGCTTCCATGGTTCGGCTTTCCCCGAGCTTCCATAGCTCGGCTTCCCCGAACTTCCATGGCTCGGCTTCCTCCGAGCCTCCCATAGCTCGTCTTCTTTCGGGCTCCCATGGTTCGGCTTTCCCCAAGCTTCCATAGCTCGACTTCCCCGAGCTCCCATAGTTCGGCTTCCTCCGAGCCTCCATGGTTCGGCTTTCCCGAGCTTCCCATAGCTCGTTTTCCCCGAACTACCTATAGCTCGACCTCTCCGAGCTCCCATAGCTCAGCTTCCCTCGAGCCTCCCCTGGCTCGGCTTCCCCGAGTTTCCCATAGTTCGGCCTCCCTGAGCGATCCATGATTCGATATTCACCTCCGTAGAACCTGACGCGGGAGAGCCTAGACCCATCGTAACAGAATCCCAGGCAAATGATTATGTTGAAAAGTGGTCTAGGACCTAATATAGCTACATGGGACCACGCATCTACCAGATCTCAGGCCATCAAGGAGCTCTCCTAGTCGTCGATCCCTTAACAAACAAGATACGGATCCCACCGGCCCTACAACGGCCTGATTCGATTCATCCCCGTATCCTAACAACCTTCGAACCTTCCAGAAGGCGCTCAAGATCCAAGTGATTGCCTATAAATACGACACCCCAGATTCTCTCAGATAGGCGCTCACTGCCCCTGGCTCACTCTCACTCTCTCACTCCCCCACTGCTCGTCGGCGCTCCCCTAGAGCTCCCGATCGGCCACCCTGGAGAGACTCTCCGGAGAGATCCTTCTCCCCATTTTCTGTTGATCACCGATCCCCACTGACTTGAGCGTCGGAGGGTCTTCCACGGAGGGCCACCCCCAACGCCTCTCGCGCAAGGACTTCTGTGCAGGTCCGCCCAGGAGGAAGCCCAGACCAGAAGATCGACCGCGCCCGAGTCGGAGGACGGATCCCGGCGGCAACAGATTGCATATTTATGTTGTTATTGCCATTGAACTCGTGTATCAAGATGCCCTTTCTCAGCACTCTTATAAAGTGTTGCTATCTTCCCTTTACACAACAATGAAATGATCTCTAAAATGCAAAATTATTAATCAATGTAATGTTATTCTAAGACAAGGGTTTGTCAATGGGCATAGCTCATCCATGCTGTGCCAAATGAAGAAAAATATTTAAAACAAAATTGGAGTGATGCAGGTCAATAGCCTGATATATATTCAATGCCAACACAATATTGGCATAGCACAACATGATACACTTCAACATGGTCAGCGTTCAAATCCTTGTCCTCAGATAAGCTTGACTAACCTTCAGCATGGGAATCACATATTTGAAAATTTTATAAATTTGATAGTATTGAATAGAGAAAACACAATAGAACATATAACCAAGAAGTTACAAACCTAATAATGTTTATTTAAGCGTATCCATATGTACACAATTACAAGCAGAATCGAGAAGTATCTTTACCTTCTGACAGCCTCCAACTTCTCCATGAATTCCTGATCTAAGACTGCATCCCTTGATTTTCGGTTGATTCCACCAGCTAATTGAGTTGCCTTCACAAGAGTAAGGTTTTTTCAAGAAACATTAAGCCAGAGTTAGAGTAACATTAATAAATAAATATGGATATAATAAATCAATTAAAAACCCAGAATCCAAAGAAGTACAAGACAAAAGAACAATTAAGATACCGTTATGGTCCATTATAAACAACAAAGTGAGATGGATTTCTTGAACACGCAGGTACATAAAACCGAAGTATCTTGAAACTACAAATTTTGAAATAAATTTTGATGTTCAAGTTGTATGAAACCCACTAGAGTGGGGCAAACACTCAGGATGTATTGAAGAGCACTCTTATAGCATCTAAACTTGCATGCAACACAGGATTAAATGTAAAACCCATCAAGATGGTCTCCATGGCCACAAGGAGCTGGTCAAGGCAGATGTGAATAAATCAAATAATATACTCAACAATAAGGGCCTCAGCTGATGGTTTAACATATGTGCCATCTGGCCTTCATATCCCAGCTGTGGAAAAATAATTTCATAGAAAAAAAAACAAAATTATCTTGAGACTAACTCAAGATTGACAGTTGGCATGCCCGATATTTCTGTAATAGATTACATGATAGAAAATAACATGCTTAAAACTAGAACATAAGATCCAAAAGTAGTGCAAATACCCTAAATTCATAGTTTGATAGTATATCTATGTGACGAACAAAGAAAAATCAACAACATCAAATATAACAGAATGAGATGGCAGGAAATCATGGTGTTTAGAACAAGCATACAAGACTTATGTTGAGTTCTTGATTTAGTCTTTCCAGAATATAATCTCTGCATCAAGAAGACAACTTTTAAAGAATCCTTGAAAGAAGAGATTATGGTATGCTAACAGATAGAATAAAAGCAGCTCTAGCAAGAAAAGCTAAAATACAACTAAATCGGCAACCATCGACATGAACAAAAATATGGATAAGAAATTCATCAAGCAAAAACTCATATACTTTATAAAGATAAAAATCACCGACTTATTAATTATTAATAATTGTAATGGTTATTGAACATTCTTAAACAAGAAGTTTATGTATTGATATTAAATTCTCGAAAAATTCATAGCAATCAGATTTTTCCTAATATATAATAAAAATAAAATTCACAGTTTTTGAGAATAATTGTTCAAAAATTCTATGGTTGAAGTTGGATTTTTATTTTGTTATAGTAATTTGAGCCCAAAGATGGAGACTTCCACAAATAATAAAATAGTCACTATAAACTTAACCATTAACAAATTAATGGTTAAACAAATTTACCTAGTAATGAATTGAATCTATTGGTACCAAACCAAAATATCTTAAATTTTCTTCAAAGATTCAAACCGATCATAGGAAACCAAGTTCCATCTCCCCAAACTTAATAGTAAAAAATAAAGATGAGAAAGCTAACAAGAATCATAGGCTTACAAATGCTAATTACTTAATTGCTTTTTCCGCCAAAAATAATGAAGATCTAGCAATTGGGTTGGTATCAATTGTTCAAGATGGGGCTGAGAGTTGGCTGGGCCACATAAGGCCATGCCGGAACTCAAGCCTAATTCAAAATTTTCTTTGGGGTTCTAGCTAATAAGCTCAAGCCTAAATTTTTTTTTAGAATCCAAGCCCAAGCCTAACCCGACCCTAGGCCTGGTCCGAAACCCAACAGGACTAACCCACAGCAACTCATTTGGGCCAAAAACTAGATTGATAGAGAATTTTTAACTTTTAAATGCTTGCACAAAAACAAATAACGTTTAAATAATTGCACCTACTCATTCAAGAAAAGTTATAAGCCATTCTAACACAATTGATAGAAAATTCACTATAAATTTTGAAAAGCCCATCATATTTTAAAATTTTGGGACTAGATTCGGGTAATATTCGAACCTAATGAAAGGCCAATGCTTCGAGCTTTCTTTAGGACCCAGCTTCGAGTTGGACCAAATAACAACTCGAGCTTGATTTGAAATCATTTTGGCTCTCACTTAAGCCAGATCCAACCCGAATTAGCTCGGGCCTAGCCTAGTGTCCAGCCTAAAGTTGGGCCAATCCAAGCCCACTTCCAATTCTAGTTCTAGCAAAAAATTCAATTTTAGCAGGGACTTCAAACCGAATCACAACATGCCAATAGCACATATTATGTTAAGATTATATATCATTATTTTCCTTGAATGCCAAGTGTTGAAACTGCATAACATTTTTGGTGCATACCCAGCCAACATTTGAGCAGAACAAGCATAGAAAATAATAGTTCAGTCCACAAGATATATAAATAATCTATAGTTTCACCATAACTTATGCTCTAGTGAAAATGAACCGCAATACTTTCACCATAAAGGATTGTGGCATATAGAGTCTAACATGAGTTTTATGCATGTACCTTTACTGCAGGTTTCCTACTTTCAAGAAATAACTACATAAGTTTGGTTTAATTACTATAATTTTTCCACTTACTCCAGCAGTTGCTACCGATCTTTATGATCTAAACATGGAATCAGCTGAAACAAAAGCAAATGACTAGTATTTCAAGCAGTAGAAAATGATGAGACCAAAAGAGACCAAAACATGCAACAGAAAAGCTATTATAGACAAATACATATCATTCAAGATGGATCATGAATAAATGTAAGGCAAAATAAACATGTTACACCTTGATTCTAGTGTAGAGCGCTTTCTCTCGTTCAATTTCTTTGTATCGTTATTTGTAGGGCAAAATCAAATGAAAGACATTCAAAAAGATAATATAGAAATGTGATTCAATTTAAAGATGTGTCATAATCTATAACATTGTAAGCTAAAACTCAAAAACAAAAATATTATGTAATACCGCTTAAACAAGAAAATTAGATCAGTATCCCAAGACAAGGCATCTAGAATCTCATCACAAACTAGGAAATACAACTTCATTTAGAAATATTTTGAGTTAAACTAGGTGCAAGGGAGACTTGTTTTACTGGAATGTGGAAGATATAATGATTCAAGTAACTTAAGCAGCATGATGTATTTAAACAAAATATTGTACTGTTTAATGTTGAAGACTTTAAGAGACATGGGCATTTCCAAGTGTATGACTTGGCAAGTAGGGAAAATAATAGGGAAAACAATAAAAAAGAGATGATGGGACATAGCAAAAGAAACAATTTTAAAAATATTATCATTTTAAAATTATTTATTCAACAAATGATTTTAACTTGTTTCAAAAAAACAAAAAAATCTGAAATGATCCAACATAGCTTTTCAACATTATACTTAATACCATTCCAGAAATTAGTTTTTTTGAAAATGTTATAATTACGATTTAAAAAGGTTAGAAATTATACTTTCCCCACAGACCTTTCTGCGGCCTCATCCATGGCGCGGGGCTGACTCGAAATCCACTCCCCTCTTAGGAATTATTGGAGCGGATGCATCGCACTTGCCTAAGTAATTCTTCAATTATTGATGCTCCGCAGCTAGAAATTATTGCCTTCCATCAGCACATTGTTCGAGCGGCGAGAGTTTCAGCAATTATTGGAGTCACATATCATTGCGACATTAGCACGTTGTTGGCGGGAGTTCTCCAATTATTGGAGTCGCATTCTGAGCACGTTGGCAGCAATTATACACCCATGGCAGTAATTATAACTCTTCTGATGGGAATCAATAAAAGTAGATGTATTCCAAGGTAATATAATTTCTCAAAATGTTAAGCAGCACAATTTCTAAAAATGTGATTAAATTGCACGAACATGCAAAAAAAAAAAAAAAAAAAAAAGCATATCTTCTTCTACATATAATCAAACTGTAAATTTTTTGCGTTTTCTTTCTTCACAGGTTCAGTCCCAAACCACGTCTTTTTGAAGCTAAACAAAGTATATTAGTAGACTCATAAAATTCATGCTTGTTCTTGTTTGACTCACATCTCCCGACAAGTATGCTACTTCTAGAACCTGGTAAGTATGCCTATAATTTCCAGTGCTCAGTTATGAGAAGATATGTAGACTCTCAAAGCAAATGTCATGAAGAGAATGAAAGAAATATATTTCACTTGTTCAGGAAGGAACGGTAGGTCGCATACTGCTGCGGGGAGGTAGAAATCCATGGGTGGATAGCGGATTTCTAAAAAAGAAAAAGCAAAGGAACGAGTTAGAGAGAAAAGGAAGGAAAAATACGCCATGGGTGTATAATTGCTGCCAACGTGCTGATGCCCATAAGAGTGCTGGAACAATGAAGGCAATAATTTGGAACAATGAAGGCAATAATTTCTAGCCGTGGAGCATCAATAATCGAAGAAGCGCTGAGGCAAGTGCGATGCATTTCCGCTCCAATAATTCCTGAAAGGGGAGTAGATTTCGAGTCGGCCCGCACCATGGATGAGGCCGCAGAAAGGTCTGTGACGAAATTATAATTTCTAACATTTTTAAATCGTAATTATAACATTTAAAAAAAAAACTAATTTCTGGAATGGTATTAAGTATAATGCTGAAAAGCCTTGTTGGATCATTTCAGATTTTTTTTTTTTTTTTTGAAACAAGTTAAAATCGTTTGTTGAATAAATAATTTTAAATCATATTATTTTATTATTCAAATTTAGGTTAATTTATGTTTAATAATTTTTATTTTAAATTATTAATTACAAATAATTCAATATACTATTTGAATTTGGTACTATACGATGAGAACTTGAATTAAATAATAAATTGAATTAATATAATGTATATATTTAACTATATTTGAATGTAACTATGCTCAAAATCTAATTATCTTCCTTACCATTGGATCCATAGCAATATCAAAGTTATCTTATCTTTTTTATTTTTTTTATCTTTAAAATTCATGAACCATATAGATACAATGATAAAAGAAATGAAAAAAAATTTAAACTTGGCTATATTCAAATGTAACCAAATCTATCCCTCCCTCCTCTCTATATGTGTATATAAACACATAATATTTTATTTTTTGACAAACTTTTCTTTATTTCAATTCTTTGAAAAAAATGACTTGACCTATTTTTATATAATAATTATTTACATTTATTTTGGAAGCTCAAACCAAATCATAAATCAAATTAAAATATCTATTTAATATATTTTATTTTTTTTGACTAACCTTTTCTATATCTTAATTCTTTCAAAATAAGAAAAATCTTTTTTATGTAATAAAATTTTATATTTAATTTTTAAAATTTAAAAGGATATTTTAATTTATTATTTTAAAATCTAAAACAACGTGGATCAAAAACCACAACTATATTTTACCCTCATCAGATGCCCATTATATAGCAACTTTTTGAGAGCTTGAGAGTATCATCACCTTTCTGTAAATCCCTTCAAATTAGGGTTGCGCATGATTCTCATTTGGTTCAGGTTAGTTTGGATTGATTTAAAAAAATTTCTATATAAATTACAAATTTTAATAATTGATTTATGGTTTGCATTTGAGTTATATGTATACGAGCTCAAATCAAACCATAAATCAAATTAAGATAATATATGTAATATATTATAATTTCTATTTTTTCAAAAAATAAAAGGAACCCTTCAAATTAGAGTGTGCAAAATTCTCGTTTGATTTAAATGAGTTCAAACTGAATTGATTTAGATTAGTTCCACCTAAACTTAAAAACTTTTGATTGAAATTATAAATTTAAATAAATTAATTTATAATTTGAATTTGGATTTTATACTTTAGGAACTCAAACCATTATAAAGCAAATTAGAACTTGTATTTTATGTACTTCATATTTTTTTTTACTAACCTTTTCTATACCTCGATTCTTTGAGAAACGAGCATAACCTATTTTTATATAATAGAATTTTATATTTTCTTTCTTCAATTTAAAAGGATATTTTATTTTATTTTATCAAAATCTAAAATTGCTCAAACCAAAGATCACAATTTGCTCCTATGAAATGCCCACGACCCTTTGCTCTAAAGCAAAAGTTTACAAGTATCACCAACTTGCTATATATCCTTGGAGTTGTCATACTTGTCAACTTGAAGTAAGAGTGTGCATTAATTTTCATTCAGTTCAACTTCATTCACTTGATTTTAAAAATTTTCAATTTAAATTAAAACTTCTAAAAAAATTGATTTATAGTTTAAATTTAGGTGTTATACCATGGAAACTCAAAACCAAACTGTAGAACAAATTAATGATATATGTGTGCATATATATATATATATATATATATATATATATATATATATATAAAATATTCTAAGTTTGTGACTAACCTTTTTAAATCTCAATTCTGTGAAAAATGGACCAAACCTTTTTTTATATAATAAATTTTATATTTATTTTTCTTTCTTGAATTTAAATTATTGATATTAAAAACTTTTAATAAAAATTATAAAATTTAAATAATTCAAAGTACAATTTGAATTTGGTTCTATATTGTGGGTACTCAAATCAAATAGTAAATCAAATTAATACATGCACACACATTCACACATATGCATGTATGATACACACAAGTATATTTATATATATTTGTGTGTATTTATATGGAATTTCAAAGCCATTCATTTTTTTATTTTTTTATCTTTTAAATCTGTATAACATGTTAATCTAAAGGTAAAAAAAGATAATTGAATTCAAACTTAGATTAAAATGTAGCCAAATTTTCCCTATTTAATATATGCTTTATATTTTTTATATTAAAATCTTATTTGATATATATATTCAAAATCTAAGGTGGCTCCAATCATCCATTATTTGCTCCAAGAAATGGAGACTGCAAAATTTTGCTAATATCAACAATTTACCGCAAACCCTTGAGCTGCCGCTTCTATGACTTCAAATTAGGGTTGCATGTAATTCTCATTCATTTGAGCCAAGCTCGGGTTGATCTTCAAACCTTTCAAATTTGAGCTGCGTCTTGTTATTTAAAATCAACAACAAATGCCAACCATCCATATAAATTTTAAATAATACAATTTACAATTTCAACTTGAATTTGGGTTCTATATTATGAAAACTCAAACCAAACTCATCAAATTAAAATACATACCACATAACATTATATTTTATATAATATATTTTTTTAATAATTTTATCGCTTTTCATATCTACTGTATATCTCAATATTGAAAAAATAGGAACAACCTCTTTTTATGTAATATGTTTTCCTTTTTTTCTTTTTTACAAAAAGTATAGACTTTATTTTATATAAATTTTATTTTTTTGTTCTTTTGAAAGAAAAGCGCTCCCTCAAGCCTTTTGAAACTTCGTTAAATACATTACTTCCCCCTAAAATTAAATTGAGTTGTCATGTCCATCACTTCCCTTGAGTTTCATCCATCACTTCCCGTTACAAGGGTTAATCATAGAATTTTATAATTTAATATCAACTTAAATTATAAATTATAAAAAAAAAACACGAGGAAGCCACTGCCTTAGCCATCTTCCATGCAAATATTATAACAAGCACTCATTACAATGAGTATTATTAAGCAGATGACAGCTCATTCATTTCGCAGCCTCTTCATGATGTAACTTGCAACTACTAATTACAAACGTAAATCACTTGGAGATCAATTCTTGATAAACAGAATGCCAACTCTCAAAATACTTGGTTCTCATATCCATCTGCCATGTCCATGGCACCAACGGATGGGAGAGAAACATAGACAGGAATCTGACACAAACCTCTACTATCAATTATTTCAGCACATATCAACAACAAATGGTTAAGAAGTGCTTAGGTTTGACAAGCACGGACGAAGAATCCATTCTCTGTCAACTCCCCTTCATATCCTGTTGAAGTTCTTCTATGTTCTTGACTACCCACGAATAAAAAATATAAGAAACTGATTTACAAGAAGCCTAAAAATTTACACAGGGCAGAGTCTTGTACAAGATTGGACCGGACAGCAACAATGAGCACCGTCCAAGAGTCCCAGACCACTACCAACCACTAGTAATTACATGTGAAGCTATTGGGAAGCAAGACGCCAAAAACGATCCAGCGATAATACCGTAGCGCCGTAGTGCCCTGAGGGAACTAAAACAACAGAGAATTGTTCTCACCTTCGCCGGTGCTGAAGCTGCTGCGCTCGCAATATCCTATCTGCATACATTGGGAGGCGAACAATCTCTACAATCTCATCTAGAAGCACTTCTTCTGTGATGTTGTCATTAATGCTCCGCATCACCTGTGAAGAAGGCAAAAGTATTGGAAAAGTCTGCTACATGCTTCACGGTCATGTGGCAAAGCATGACCAGAGTGAGTACCTTCCGATATGTGCTAATATCATTTGGTGTTGCTTTATCAGCTCTGATCCGCATGCATGCCCAACAGCTTTCGTCGGGATACCAGCAGCACTCAATTATCTTTCCTGAAAGGGATGAGACATCCTCTTCGCCTGCACAATGATATGGCTTCAAATGAAGAGGATTTAAAGGAATCATAATCCCTAAACTCATGCAATTCGCCAATGATTATGAGTGTGTTGAACAAGATGAAAACATCAACAAGATGAATCCAATCAGCAGTGGATAGACCCATAGCCCAAATAATATAAGTGTATGTTACTTCTGTAAGGTTCTGAGGTAGCAGAACTTCAAGAACCCATCTAGATGCAACAAGATCAAGGTAAAATAAATAAAAAAATGGGTTACTAAGATTTAAAGATGATTATGCTTACATAGCCCGTACCTAAACTGACCTTTTCCTCTCTAGTATCCAAACACAGATTTTCAAAAACTAGAAATAAAATATTGCCACCTCAAACCATGAATAAAATCCATGGGAAAAATGAGGTTGCTTTCAATTTTTCCATGATAACATAGAATTAGGTTTCCGATTTTTCTATGATAAGACAGAAAAATGCCATAAATTCTTGCCCTTCTTAGAGTCACCAATGCAAAACAATTAAAAACAGCCTGAAGGGGGGCATTTGGTAAACTAATTAGGATCACCATAATGATTTTAAATCACTGGCGATCCTATCTAATCTCCGATGACCTAAGATCACCGTGATTGGTATGATATATGTCGGTGATTAAAGATCCCTAGCGATCTATGATCGTCATGTTTAGCATACCATAAGAATCTTGGATCACCGACCACGAAATAACAAAATTATCCCTAATTAGTTAACTTCTCTTTACCAAAAACTGATGCAAGCATTATGATTATTTATCATTATTTCATATTATTTATTATTATAATGTTTAGATTAAATTATAATGTTATTTTTATTATGTTATATTATGATAATATTATAACATTATACTAGAATTAAATTCTAACATAACTATAACACTATATTATAATAATTATATTATATTATATTAAATATCATATTATATTATAATACAATCATATAATATTAAATTATATTATATTCAGATGAAAATAATATCAGGCATGGATAAGGGGCATTTTGGTCCCTAAATCTTAAGTCAAAATCACTACCTAGGTCTGATCTTGGATAATTGACCTCATAGATGGATCACTAGGTTGCACAGTGATTCTAGAACTGGAGTAATATGAGATCGTCAAGATGATTCCATCACCTCCATCCATGTCACCAGTGAACTTAAATGGTGACCCAATACTAAATGCCCCCAAAGAGGATTTAGAAGTTCGCAGCGTGGAGCCCAAATTGATATCGACATCTACAGTATAAGATCCAAATAATGAGTAATTTAAATTTTTACTTGCAGTGTTTTCCACATAAATATATCTATTCAAATTAACTCACCCTTTGAGAATCAATATTTACTTCCCGTATTTGTGTGTGTGATTTTTTTTGGTGGGGGGGAGGGCAGGGACCCAATGCGATCCATCATCTACAATGTAAGCTCCAAATGTGATGGTGAATAGGAATGAATTGGGCAAGCCTAGATTTGTTCACTACTAATTCTTGAACAAAATATAGAATTATGCATTATATTAATCAATCAGAACCATGGATTCAATACAAAACAACATCAAATAATATATCAGTTATACCAATAGCATAGGTTAAAAACCAAAATAACATTAAGCAACAGGCTATGGGAGAGGATGGAACGGATAATGGGGAACATCATAGAAAATGTTGTACAAGAGAAAGAGTGTGAAAATAATTACCCACCTCTAAATATAATTCGCGCACCATCCATGAGTTTCTTTTTTCCCCTCTCGAAAAGGAAAACTAACTCCCGATTCTCACTCCCCACCTGCAAGCACAAAACAAATAAATCAAGTTCTCTAATACCTAAAAAACGAGAATTTACATTTTTAAATGCATAGAACAGCATACATCAATTTAAAATTTAAACCAAAGAAATCATAGTATCCATTATTTTATACATAGTGGGTGGGCCTTGACGCAACAATAAGGCTGCTACATAGTGACCATGGGCGCAAAACATGGTAACAGCCTCTCTACAAATAAGGGTAAGGTTGCGTACGTTTCACCCTCCGCAAACCTCCTAGTGGCAGGAGCTTCGTGCACTGTGACAACATTTTAAGTATTTTATAAATGAAGCCATGAACAAACCTCAAATAGAAAGTCAACTGAGTTCATCTCTGGATACTTCCACTTCAGAAGACCTTCATGGGTACGAGGTACATAAGGATCATCCCAACCCTAGGGAGGCAAGAAAAAGTAAATAACTGCCCAAAGTCATGAATTACATCATGTGTTTAGCACAACAGTAATTATAGAAATTTCTCCCAAAAAAAAAAGCATCAAGCTTCTTAGAGATTACAGGGAGAGCTTTCAAAATCCACATAGCAAGTGTGAAAGATGCATAACATTGATCCCTCAAGAAAAGACCACAACCATGATGAAACAAAATGATATTGAATAATAATTTGCAAGGAAATGAGCACTCTCCCTAAGATATTGTGACTTAAATCTTACACAATTTCCATTAGGCTGTTATGAAAGACAAAATTCCACTTGGTCAACTAAATATTGCATTAGTGCTGTTATACACAGTATAAACACCTACATAAGACTTAGAGCAATTATACATTTTTATGCTCATTCTTGACCAATATTTTATTCATAACTTGCAAACAACCAGGATATTACACTCAGCTCAACCAGATTATCTTAAAAATCCTTTGAGGACTGGTGCCCAAAAAAATTTAAAAAACAAAAACCTTCAGGACAAAACAAACTTGATGATGTTGCAGAGTCTTCCTAAACCTGCAATAAATCATTTCAAACAAAGGTACCATTGTTTTACATAAACAAATTGTGACAGAAGTTGCTGACCATACTCAGCTATTGAAAGATCGTGCCTATTCTACCTTGCCTAGCATTCAAGACTTGCCAGCTCCCAAAGCAAGCTGGTCCCACTCAAAAATTGAACTCTTACAACATAAGCAATGCATTATGGTATTTTTTGAAAAAAGTGATCAGGAATATGGTTGGCCTTGCTAAATGTAATTTTTTCAATTATACCTTTCAATTCTGCTAGTTTGGGCTATCAGAGCCTCATAGGGTTTTCTTCAAACTGATGACAAGGTAACATAAAAAGAGAAGGGTGCAAGCTTTTGAAGAGTTGTAGTAGCTAAACAATTTTACCAATCTGGTGAGATTCTAAAATGATGAGATAGTTATATGAAAGTGTGGAAGCAATTCTATTCTAGAGACAATAAATAAGAGAGGGGACATATACAAGGCGAGGAACCAAAATATGGGTACAAGTACATGAGAGTAATAAAACCACAATTAACAATAAAAAAAAGGTAGATTCCAAACGGGCCACCTAAAAGTGGCCACGATTGTGGCACCAAAAGACAAAACATAGTAGGTTCCTCGACTCTTCGCATGAAATTCATAGGTTTTGGAAATGGACAATGTGATGCACCAGCCTTTAGTAATGGTACCTAGGAAAAGGGCCAATCAAAAAGGAAAGATGGAAGGAATCAGCTTATCTGACGTTTCAGTTCAGGTTACATATGTCCCATATCACGTCTCTCTTCTCCTCTTCTATTAGAAGAGGCCGCCACTTTTAAAAAGCTGAATGAAGAAATTGGTTATCCAAAAAAAAGAATCAAGAAAAGGGCTGTTTTCTTCCTTTGGATACACTTGCTCCTCTGCCCAACTCCTATCATTAATTCCAATTTAATTTTTATCCTGGGCAATGTACTAACTTAAAATCAATTTACTTACTTGATAAATTTACAACGTTTCACTGATTATTGCTCATATTTGTATTGGTTGTTTTACAAGCTTTCTTATGCACCCACATTCCTCTGTTGGACCTGCCTAATTCTGTCAGTATCAATTCTGCTATTGCCTGGTGAATTTCTAGATACATGCACACTGTATTCTTTTTACCACATAGCGGTCTCAGATCATTGCCTCCTGGTTCATTTTCTGGCTTCCAAATTCCTACACTATTTGAAGCATTTGTTTTTCATCAAAAGTCTAAATTTCCATGGCCAGATTTTCAGAACAGCAACCAAAATTTTCATAGAAGATACTAAACTTTCAAGAAGGACCTTGACAACTCTAGCTGGTGTCTTCATGACATTAGGCTACATCAAATGTGGGCCAATTAAAATGTACTAGTGAAAGCAAAGTACTTGGACATCAAGATTTGATTTCTTCATGGACAGAAAATTCCAAAACATTTCATGATCAAATACCTGAAATATAAGGCCATCAGCTGCATGAGAAAGCTTGGGAATGAACTCCTTGAGAAGCTTAACAACAGTAGATAACAACCAAAAATCCTTCCTCCTAACCTGATTTATTTAAATAATAATAATAAACAACATAAATAAAAAAGACATGGAGTTATATATGAATACCGAAAGAAAATACAAAACAGTTTCACCATGTTATTTTACTTACGCTAAATGGTTCCAGGTCATATCTGTAAATTGGATTACATTTGCCTTCACACTCGAACTGTTTTCTCTCATTATTCCGAGGCCGAATTATTTCCTCCTCTAGTAACTTCCACCTTTCAGAAAAGGGCAGCTGCACCATGGAATGATAATATAGCATCATGACCTGGTTATGCAACATCTTGGTAACAGCTTTAAAAAATTATATATATAATGACTCTTCATCTCAGCCAAAATCAAGAATGCACTCTAGTCAAAAAAAATTAGAGCAGCAGAGATCACTATATATTAATATTATTACGAGTATACTGACAAAAAGCATGGCTCAAAGTTTCAGCAGAAACCCAAACCGAAACAAAGGTTGGTTTCATAGTTTTGAATGAAAAAGATCTATGATTTTTTTTTCTTTTTTTGGGGAAAGGTGTTGGATATGTCATTACCGTTAAAGATACAACTAAACCATCACACTTTGTCCTAGCTATTTGTCATTGGCTTTATGGATCCTCATTCGCCAAGCATATCTATTCAGCCCTTCCTTCAGTGTTCTTTCAAGGAACAATTCCATGCCTCTCCTGTATTCTTATTGAGCTTTACATGCTGTTTGACAATCTAACATCAACCCTTCACCTTATCATCCTGTTAATTTCCTTTTTTTTTTTTTTTTTGCAATCTAAGCATCTTGTCAAAATAAAACAAAAGATTTGCAAGAGAAGAAAAATCCTTTTGATATTAGGTTTAAGAGAAGACTAGAGAATAAATTTGTTGCCTGGTTTGACTACCCTCTAGCATTGATATTCAGATAGCCATCAGCTAGATTGTCAACCAAGCTAAAGAATGTACATCATACACTACTATAACATCAGACATGTTTAGATGATTAGCATTTTTCCAATTTAAATAGAAAATTACATTATTGAGATCATTTCAGCATAAAATTGAACATAACAATGCAGTCAAATGTCCTCACCAGCACTACTTAAGTTTTATTTGAAAGTTCGCCCAGAACTTGAAATTAAAACCAAATCCTTTCAGCTTTACATATGGCTGCAGTTTAGTCAAAAACTTGATTGAGCCCAGTCTGATCAAATCAGTCTTGAAATTATTTTCAAGCCTAAATTTTTGGATGAAGCTTGATTTGTTTATTACTTATTGAGACTAATCTGAGATATTTTCAATTCGAGCTGGATACAAGCTGAACTGATCAGCTTGATAGTTCTAATTGAGCTGAAATTACATCAAGCTTAGAATCAGTCACGGTTCACAAAGATGAATTGAAGCCTTCTCCAACTGAATTCACATGTAACTGACTCCAACAATAAAGCTTACAGGATTAATAAAATTTAATCGCAAACAATAGATCTAGAAATTTATTAAATATACTTTGGAATACATTGTCGCACCACAAAAGTTAATAAACTGTGACTAAGCTATCAAATAAAATTTTCAAAGGAATAAAAATGTTTGTATGCATTTATGTACACACAATGTATCGTATATTATATTATATCATATTTGCAAGCATTATCAAGCTAGGTTCATTTCAGGCTTGGCTCATAATTAATCTGAGCTTTTGAACCAGGTTCAAACTTGATTCAAGCTTGAACTCGGTTTAAGCTTCTCAGATCAATTGGCAACCCTAGTTTTACCTAGAAGCCAATTAGGAAGGATTAGCAATGGAGTTAAGTATTGTATCATTCCATAAGGTAACGGTTCCAATAAGCCCCTCGGTACCAAACCATACCGACAAATGATATTACAACTTCAGTTTTGCTGCTTCAGCAGACCAACAGACATGCCATGTTCTGGTACAATACAGTCCATTCCGGTAATGTACCCATTTAAACACTTTAACTCTTGATTATAGAGTTGTCCAAGACATGTCAAGGTGCTTTAACATTCATCTCTAGTTCCTCGCCACATTGATGCACTCAGAAAGGTCACTTTACAGGGGCCTCATTTGAGTGCCTCAAAAGGTGCATCTTCATGACTGTCTTGTCTGGCATGATAGACAACTACAACTGTGCAATGATGAGCTACTGTCTCACCTGGCAGGGTAGACAACTGCAATTGTGTCATGATGGGCTAAAATGATCTTTTTTTCTGAATGTGTATTTTGTGTGCATCAATTTTGACATGTATAATCATGTTATACTTGTGAACATAACCAAGACTACTTATTATGTTAGTATGTGGATTTTGTGCGTCTTCTGCTTGTTTTAGTGTTTTTATTGTCAAATATGTTTGACATAATAAATTCTATCATTAATATCTGCATATATCTATATCGACACATAGAAGTACTTTGCATATATGCACATGTCTACATAATGGGTATATATATTTGCACATATACACTATATATGCATATATACACATACATATGTACACATAAAAACATATACCTTTATCCACACTACTTCTAGTAACTGTACTTAAGTGCAAATACTCAATAAAGTTAATCATAAAATGACTTCACCACACTAATTTATAAATAAACAAACTCAAGGTTGAGAATCCTTGGTTTCAAGTTGATATTTTGTGATGTATTAGAGTTATTAATATTAGAACATAATTGAAAAAAGAAACTTTAGCAATAATGTTAAATAGCAACTGTGGTATGTAAGCAGTCAAGGGACTGCATATGCAGTGATACGGTTACTATTTTTTAACTATTAAAAATAGATATAAATAAATAAAATAAAAGCAACGATAGTATATTTTTTATGGGTTAAATTCTGCTTAGCGCCCCTAAACTATGGTATACTTGCACTTCCCCTCCTAAGCTAAAAAAAAAAAATTTGCAATTGTCCCCCTAATTGTAATTTAATTTGCACTTCATCATTGTTGTTTAAATAGTCGTTAAAGTGGATCAACATATGCCAAAACAATTATAAAACAACAAATGCCAATTTAAATAAAGCTGATTTAATCAAAACCTATCTACGGTCACTAATGATTGGTCACATGACTTCTTTGTTAACTTTAACGGCTATTTAGGTGGTCTCATGCATGCAGACATCGGGTGCTAAATAAGCAACATATACAGCCACGCAATGCCAAGTTGACCATCTTTTTGGCCGATATGCATGTGCCTATGCAGCAATATGCACTGCAATTTAAAACGCTGCACTTAGGCAATGTAAAAATCTTCACATGAAATAAATATTTGTGCTTTTATATCATTCATTCATACATACATACATATATATCAAATTATAAAACGCATATAAATGTGCATGCATATCCTTAAACTATATAAAAGTGGCTCAATTGCCTAATTCTCAAATTCCAAAAAAATACCCTAATCAGGTTACTACATTAAAATTTAAAATATTTGCAATAAGAACACCAAAAGATTCTAATATTGTTGGACTATAAGAACAATAACTCAAATTAAATTTCTTCCTTAAATGGTTTTAAACATGGTAGACTTCTATAGAATAAGGAATCCTCACACTACTTATAACTTTAAGAACAAAAATTACGAAAAAAGCGGAGACAATATGTAGGAAAAGGCCCATTCTTGTTAACTTCTGAACTAACAGGTGAGAAAATATGAACCAAGAAGCAAAGGTAAGAGATAATGCATAAGAAGAAAGTTAATTATGAATGAATTAATTCAGATCTTTTTAAAATTTCAACTTTAATTAAAATTGATCTGAATCTAAAATTTTTAGCAACAATGTACATTACAACTGCTATACATACATATTGCCTTGATCTATGCCTTGTGCCTACAAAGCAAGAGACGTTAGAGCCTTGGCATACCTTGCCTTTAATAATTTTACGTATATGCACTATTTATAGCAGTTTTATATCATCACTTATATGTTTCCATGTGGAGTAACTCATTAAAATTAACAGGTTTATAGGCTTTGAGAGGATTCGGAAACATTGCAATCCAGCTCTGCCATCTTGGTGCCAAATCGTATACTAATATCGCGCTGATACAGTTTTACTACGTTCGGCATGTGAGTCAATTCAGCATAATGAGACTCAGTACAGGGGTGTGCCTCCCATACTAAGTCTCGATTTGATGCCAGTATGGTGTTGTCCAGGGGTAGAGCCACATGTTTGTGAGGGTGGGCAATTGACCCCCCTTAATTTTCAAAAATCCCTCAAAAGTCCTATCAATTTTTGAACCCTTTATAAAAATCCCCCCCCCCCCCTCTTTTTTAATGTTATGTATTAAAAATAATAATATTTTGATCATCTTAGGTGATGATAGAAGAAAATACATCCAAAGATTCGAACCCAATGTACATATTTTATATGATATATGAATAACCATCTGACTTATATTCATTTCTTTTTTTGGCAAATTTAAACAGAATTTTTTCCCCTTGTTATATAATCTTGAATTACATTTACCAACTAAGGACAAAACCACAGAATCAAAGCTCATTTGTCTCAACCAAAAACTCAAACAGAGTTCTCAAACCTTGCTCAAAATGATGTCTTGTTTATTTTCCTGACTTGTTTTATTGTTCTGTTTTACTAAATCTGCGTAGGTTTCTAGAATCCAATTTTTAGGAACAGTCAAAAGTATTAAAAACTCATTGGTGCTCATTAGAAACCATATATAAAATGATGCTTTTAAGCCTTAGACACTAAGGTAGTGTTTGATAGCTTTTTGGCTATCCCTGGATAAATGTACAGGATAGCATTTATCCAGGGGATAGCTGAGGGGATAAGCACCTTTTTAAACTTATCACTCTGCCATCAAGGAATAACTTTAGTTATTCCTGGGTTCTCTAGGGAATAAGTCCAGGGGATAACCCATGGTTAAACATGGGTTATCCCCTCTGGTTAAACTTTTTCAGAGATAACCCCTGCAACTATAGCTTTTGGGGATAAGAGGGGATATCTGAGGAATATCCCCTCTTATCCCATGTATCAAACAGTGCCTAAGGATGCAAAACTCATTGTTGTATTATCGTCATCATCATGACTCAGAGCCTTCTCCGACTAACCATCAAATATGAACTGGCTAAATAGCAGAAGTCTGAGTTGAGACAGCTCCATGGAAGATTAACTACTTCATCGTAACTCAGTTCCAGATTGCAAAACTATCTCCTAACTGTTCATATAGTGTCAAATTTGAAATAAAAATATGAAGATCTATGCTACTTGAACAGTCAATTTTTAAGTTTGCTAGATGTATCAACACTTCTGGACAATGAGACATGGCACAACATGCATGGCTAGACACTCCACTTTCAAGTTTCTTGCTGGCATTAGAAAAAATTGTCGCATGACAATTTTTATTTGGAGTGCTATAAAGGGGACTCTTAGTTTCAAGTGCTAGATACTTTGTGCAAAGCTGTTTAATATAACATTATCAAGGTTACATGGGCACTTCAATCATAGTGTCCTTATGTTGTTGATATATGTTTATCAAGGTTAGGCAGACATTACAACCTAAGTACCCTTATAGATGTAAAGTTATCATTGTTACATGGGCAATTTAAAAGTCTCCTTATATTTGTAATAGGGCCTATTTTGATGACTGGATCAATTATCCAAGAATATCTCATTCTACATTGATAACATACATATAAGACAAAACAGCATCATGGAGAATTTACAAAGATCCTAAGGATGGTGGAGTCCCTTAACCGATTTTTCATGGACAAAAAAGTTCACATATCAGAATGAATTATCAAAAAATTATAGGGATTGTTGGTCCCTGCAGTACCAGCAATCCCTTTAACTCTTTTATACAGGCTCCCTTCCTCCACTAATCCCCAACTCCCGAAAAAGTTATCACAAAGGTATGAACACTACAAGTGAAGTGCCGTTATGTCTAAAAAACAAAGTTACAATGATAAGTTATCAATTTAAATATCTTCACATATATTAAAACCCCAAAGGAACCTAACAGATAACTTAAAGAATTTCCACTCATAGCTATTCTTTTGTATGTTATGCATGCATGCATGACATACAAGTGTCTACCATTGAAGTTATAATATGTTATTTGAGCATTCACCAGAGTAACTCAACTTCTGCTCAAGCTCATTTTGGATATAAAGCTTGATCATATAATTTTATTATTTGCATATACCCTTATAAATTAATCCACTTTTCATGTCTACCCTGTGGCCCATATGCCATCTAACACTGTAAAGAAACGTGCTGTTTAGAATTGAAAGGACCAACATACCATTAACTCAAGAAGCACAGATGTACAAAAAGAAATGATTCATAAGGGTATACGCACAAATAGTAAACTTAAGGATGTACATGCAATTTCAGATATTTATCAGGGTGTGCATGCCAAAAACCCTTTTATTAAATATTAATTAAAATAAAACTGTAAGGCAAAGGTAGATGTGCAATAAGAAATAATTTATAAACATATATGCATAAATAGTGAATTTACATGGGTATGTATGCAATTTTAAATATTTATAAGAGTGTTCATGCAAAAAATGAAGTTAATTTTGAGCCAAGCCTAAGAGAAGCCATGCTCAATATCAAGCTTGTGCATGGCTTAATATATCTCAAATTAAGTGTATAATATAGTCAATATATAGGTTTTGATTCCTTCTGAGTTCATGGTTCACAGAATTACCGCTATGTAAATGTTTTAGCGATCACTTGGTTATAATGTCTCATAAAGCGCATAGCTCTGGTTAATGACGTGAAAGTGAGAATACTCTCCTCAAATTTTGGATGAATCATGGTTATATAAAAGCTTCTGAGCATCTTAGTTAATATATTATGTTTTACAGTGTTCATATATAATATAGTTGATTAATGGTTTGCTAAAATATGATACTTTGCAGAGCAGTTATTTGATATTATACCTAATGACTCATAATCCATGGTTCATGATTACAGCTTTAATTAGTGGATTATTTAAGTTAGAATTTGACTAAACTTCACTTCAAGCTACAAGTGAGCTTAAATCAAGTTTTACGCAAGAACAATTTGACTTTGATTGACTTTCATTCGATTCAATGTAATCAAGCTGATTGAATAAGCCAGACAATTGTCTGAGTTCACAATTAGGTTGATCAAATCAAATGAATGAAACTAAATTATATTTTCACAAGTAGCTTAATTAAATACAAACTCAATCAAGCTCAGCTCAATATGCCCTAACAATCAAATTATAAACATCGAAACTCCATAGAAACCCATACATAATGAAATACATGTTACATTACAACAATAATAACAACAATAAAGCCTTAATCACAAACTAGTTAGAATCAGCTACATGAATCCTTTTTCTCCATTTAGCTCAATTTTTAGTCTCTTTTTTCTTTAAGATGCAAAGATTTTAAGTCTTTCTTTATCACTTTCTCATATGTAATTTTCAGTCTACCTTTATCTCTTTTTTCTTCTACATATATCAAGTCATTCCTTCACATCAATGCATTTATAAATTTATATTGCAAATGTCCAAACCATCTAAGTCGTCCTTCCCTTAATTTATCCTTGATTGAATCTATCTCTACCATTTTATGAATAGTTTCATTTCTTATCCTATCTTTTCTTGTATTATTACACATCCATCTCAACATTCTCATTTCCACCACATTCATCTTATATATATGATTTTTTCTGATTACCCAACATTCTATCCCATAAAGCATAACTAGAAATACATGTTACATTAAAAACTAAAAATAGTGCCTTAATCAAATCAAATGAACAAAAAAAATTATTTTCATACCTAGCTTAATTAAACATAAACTTGATCAAGCTCGGCTCAATAGACCCTAATTCAACAATCACTATTCAAGTTAGAAGCATTAAATCCCCAGAGAAACCTATACAAAATGAAACATATGCTACTAAAAATAACCCTCATAACAAGGACTACTTCATCCCAACCTATAAGTAGCCCTGCAAGCTACCTGCCTTATAAATTACAGCCTGACCTATAAATTCTAAGTTCAGTTTAGCTCACCAATTCTGTCAAACACTATGCTCCTCTCCGAGATTGCCATATATTAACATGAAACATCAACCTATCAATGATGAAGAAAAAAAGCACCCCGCATATATCTCAATCTGTTGCCATGGCCCCTCACGTCTCAGCAAACAATGACTTGGTCAACCCAACAAGCTATTCTCAACTAGCTTCTTGAATTAATTTTTTGAAAAAAAAAAAATTAAACCTCATATCTTGAATTTGATGATGAATACATGAATGGCACCTCTGCATTCAAATTGTTAATCATGTTGATAATCTTCATTTTCATTGTGACCCCAAAATTTTACTTGCCATAGATTATATGCTATGCATATCATTAAGTAAACGTCTTCAAATACTATTAGCTAAAAATTCAAAAGTTGTGATGCATATGTATGATTATTCAACTACAAACCCAAGGATAGATATCAGAATGCATGGATTCTAGTATGGGTAACCAAAGGATATTTTAATGGTTCTCAGAAGAATTTATAAATCATTCACAATACCAGATATCAGATTTATAAGTTTATGTGATAAGATTCTTTGTGAACATACCCATAACCATCAAGCCTTATTCCAACCATTTAGGGTTTGCTCTATTGATTTCATTTGCCAATAATTTCTATTTTGTACCAGCTCCGTAATTTCAAGTTTTTCCACATCTTTCCTCACAATCTACACCCATGTAATCTTATCACTTACGCTCCATCTTTCCACAAAAACTAGAATACCACCTTTTATTAAAACCTGCTCAAATCTTTGTAACAAATCATCTCAACTGAGTCTCTATCATTTTGTCATTAACTTTGGCAACTTCTACAGCTCCTCTAAAATATTAATTTCTAAGTCTATCCTTCCTAGTTTTACAACATATCCATATTAACATTCTCATCTTTGCCATGCTCCACTTCCTTTGTTGAACCCCTTTTTACTGCCTGACATATGGAGCCATACAAGATTATAGACCTTATTGTTGATGTATGAAATTTTCCTCACAATCACAAAAGTTGGCATTAGTTGCATCATAGCCTAGTAATATTTGTGGAGATGGTCTCAACATGAAATTCAAAAGAGACCTCATCATACTTTGGTTTGTCTAATATTTATGAACTGAAAGCATCACTTCAACTAATTTTCAAATTGTTTCTCAATAAGAACTTATAAAATTCCATTGCATATTTTTCCTGTTGTCATAATTTGCTTTTAATTATTGTAACATAGGAAAAGAATTGTATAGAGGCATCAGCCAGAAAAGACATTAAATTCTTTGGCTATAATTAAATTTTATTCCAGTAGCACAAACTAACAGCGCTTAGAGTTCAAAGATTAAAGGATGGTTACCAAAACGTCTTCTGTTCATTGCCAACAAATCTTATTTTAACAACCACCATTTGCTCAAAGGATTTCTCTCCAAAATAATAAAATTAAAGAATACTTAAAAGTTCCTTTCTGTAATTATAAATAGCTATTAAAAACTCTTTGATTTTTCACTTGACAAATCACATGCATTTTACAAGTACTGATCATTGCGCTGATCATATAGAGCACCATGACATTGAGTCAAAGCAAGGTTCTCCTTGACAGTTTCCACACCATGTACGACTAAATTACTGAAATCTCTAGCTGATTCCAAGAGAACTAACCTCTGTGTTGCCAGTTCAGTACTTCTCAGAACACCATAATGGAGCTTGGAGAGACCAGGAGTCCAAAACTGCCTTGTTCCATAGAAATAACAATGATATAGCTCAACTTCATTCTCACACCACATTGATTCATATACTTTATTAGCAGCAAGACAGATAAATCTCACATCTGATAGCTGGAACCTGCTAACTGGCATGAAGTACCTGAACATGAAGCTAGCACCACTAAAACTCAACTCATCATGCTTCCAACCCTTTTTTCACCCATGGCTCCAAATTGCTAGCATAGTCTACCAAGACAAACTTTACATCAATTTACTACATCATCCTTGTCCACACAACATTATCCTGGTTTATTTCCTTGGATGAACATAAATGGCTAAAAAATAAATTTTGAGAGGATTTTTTATGAGAGATAAATTTTGAGAGTTATTATGCAATGTGTAATGTTTTGCTTTAGATGGAATTTCATGTCACCGGATTCTACTCAACTCAACTCAACTAAGCCTTTTCCCAACTACATGGGGTCGGCTACATGAATCTGCTTTCTTCACTCTGCTGACCACTATTCAGGACTATGTCACCGGATTCTAGTACCAAAAATTTGTCCGCATCACTCTCTCACCCTTACCCCAAGTTCTGCACCAGGTTAAAAAAAACATAGCATCCTAAAAATTTAGGGCAATCTGTAGCCAAATTCAGTAGACAGTGCCAAATCAATATCAATATTATAACAATCAAATGTTCGCTACCACCATACTAAGACATCAAATCAGCTTATAACTGAAATAAGATATATTTCACAATAAACACATCTTAGAAAAGAAATAGCCTTTATTTTATCTCTTATCTTAAGGCAAGAAAAACTGTGACAGAATCTGACCAGGCATTGCTAAATCATGCAAGTCAGCTGTTGTTACAGCTTTAAAAAAAATGCCCTTCATGTAGGCACCGACAAGAAAGATAAATTCCTATTTTGAACCAAAAATTTTATAAGAGATGTTCAGTAAGCATCTAAATAAAATTTCAGATGCATTTTAGTTTAAAAACTTTGACTGAAATGAACCTTGATGCTTCATATGGACCCAGATTACTTGTGCAGCATTTGCAGACCCTTGTATGGTTTTATTCTAACACAACACTGCATTAAATTTCTAAACATACTGCATTTGATTCAAATATTTTGCTTCAAACAAAATAATTCAGACATTTATGCATGTCCAGACATAGAACACATTATTAAGGCTCACAATGGAAAGAACACAACTTTTATACTTTCTGCTAAAAGAAAGAAAGTTTCACCTACTTTAGAAGATACCAGATGATAAAATTGGGTGAGCTCACATTGAAACAAGTTAAAACTCATTTGTGTCAATCTTCTCTATTCAGCTAAAACCAGAAAGGCCAAATCTGGAATCTGGGACAAAATGGTTTATCTGCAACTAAATTCAAGTCCAAGAAAGTATGCACCCAAGGACAGGTGAAGTCAAACCATGCACCCATTTACATTCACTCAAGCAATGTTCATATGCACCACCATGGTACTGTAAAGCATGAACACAAATACAAGTACAGATAAGACAAAATATGGATATGCCAAAACAATAAATCTTCAAAACGATATAATATGGCTAGGATAGGCCAATAACAGTAAGTTATCAAAATAACCGAGTCCATATGGTACCATTGACATCCACAAAGTCGCTTATCTAGCCATCATTCAAATTAGTGAACCACAATCCATACTTCATAAATTATGAATATTACATACAACGTCAACATCAAAAAGTCCATTAATAATAATAATAATAAAGCCAAGCCTTCCCCTCATCCTTGAAGGCTTTGGGTAATCCCTTGTGCGCATCAAAGAAGTATTGCAGCTGTATCCTAGGCATATCTGGAACCTTCTTTAAATTCTGAAAAATATGATACTTAAATTAAGTATTTGAGTTTTCTAGCCGCGATATATATAGCCCAAAACCATTCCACCTCTCTTCCTGAGCAAGGTGCTCTCATATACCAGCATGATACATGACCAACAGAATTTATATCAATTTAATTAAATTGTGACCCCAAATCACATACCTTGAGATGTGAAAACTAGGATCATAAAGAGCCAAGCTTGAGATAACACTAAAGCTCAGCTCATTACATAATTAAGTTTAAGTGACTAATTTGTTTTCAAGCCAAACTCAAGCTGTTCTGAACATCTTGTTTAAGAAATTCTATGAGAGCCAAAGATCCTTCAAGGATTCACATATGTAAACCTTTAGTTTATTGTACAAACATATTTTCCGTAAATTATATTATTATCAAATAGATATTTTACTCAATGTTGCATAGCAATTATACGAGAATCAAATTCAGGCACATATGCAAGTGTCTGACTCTGCAAAAAGGAAAAAGAAAGATACAGGGATATGCAGGATCAATTATAATTTTAGGTAAATTATATATGTCTCCCTTTAAATATTGTTTGTTTAAACATTAAAGAGAAAAATTAATAAGTTATTGTTTGTTAAGGTGTTTCAATATACATTTTTTTCATTTAAATTTCCCAAACTTCCCAATTAACTTAAAGATATAAAAAAAGAGTAACATTTTTCAAAGTTATTTCAGTACCTACATCATCAGCTGATTGCTAAAAAGGAGTACTTGCTTCTAACATAAAAATGGAGGATCAAACTCAATATTGCCAGAGCACAACTCTCTGCAAATCTTTAAAGATGGCAACCAGAGAAGCTTTGCGTCCAACAGGGATATTTAGAGTTGGACATGACTATTCAAGTAACATGACTTTTTATTAATAAAAAACTAAGCAATATATAATAAATACTAATAATTTGTCTATTCAAATTTTAAGCTTAATCCAAGCAAACATGAACAAGCCAGGCAAAGTTAAGCATGACTTGTCAACTAAACAAGTGAGCCTGCCCACGGAATTTAAAGTCAAACACGGGCTGTGCAAAAACAGCTCACACTACTTTGGCACTCTTAGTGCATCATATCATGTTCAAAAATATTTTTTTTGCAGTACTCCCCCATTAAGCTTTACAAAATTGCACCTCAAAAGAAATCTTGGTGGCAAGACAGCGTGTAAAGTATCAAATGCACCTAAAAGCACCTAGCATGCCCTTAAATTTATAGCTCATGCAAAGCAATGACCAGTACCAAGAAATTATTCATGATATTTAGGTTTTAGGCCCACATTAAGTGGCAGCAAAGTGCAGTCTTAGCAAAATACCACCATAGCAAGATAAGAATTTCAGTTAAACTCATACCAAATCTATACTTGCATAAACCCCCCCCCCCCCCCCCCCCAAAAAAAAATAAATAAATAAATAAATAAACAAATAAAACTAGATTAAACTAAAAAAATATTATAAATAGAAAGAAAAGCAACTAAAAGGCAAAAGGAACAAGAGTACCAACATTTAGCTAGTTGTGGCATATAACTTGGAAAAGTAAACAAATGGTTTAATAATACAAACATGCAACATAACAAAATTACTAACTAGCAAATTTCTGGTTTTGAATCCTTACCTTTACAACAGAATAAGAATTAAGT
Source organism: Calamus simplicifolius (assembly GCA_900491605.1). Classification (NCBI taxonomy): domain Eukaryota; kingdom Viridiplantae; phylum Streptophyta; class Magnoliopsida; order Arecales; family Arecaceae; genus Calamus; species Calamus simplicifolius. The sequence continues at coordinate 688,342 of UESW01004152.1, forward strand.
GCCACCAAATCATATGCTAAATATCTTCTCTTCAGTCCTGTATCAGGTAGAGTGTCGATAATCATCTCCCCATCAATCAAAGTCAGGTTATGAAAACCCTTGCACATGATAATAAAAACAAGTTACATTTTGAATAAAAGAATAAGTACGCTATAAAGTACAGCATAAATTATTCTATAATTAATATTTCTGACATACTAACCTCATTCACATTCTTCAGAGGAAAACGCATTTGAACCCTTCGAAAACAAAAACTTCTGTCAATTAAATAACAGCCATGAGTGGTAATAAGCATCATATACCGGGTCCCATCAGCTTTCCATGTAGCATAATAATACCGCTGTCTTAATAATTGCAGATTATCCCTGCAATATAATGCTGATCAAGCATGAGCTGAGTATAAGAATCAAAGATAAACATGGAGCAGCACTAGTACACAATAAATAATCAACTTGACTAACAAAATTTAATATATTTAGTATAATAATATTAATGCAATCATTAATCCATCTGATGCAGAAGCCTCCTGGTTGATAAGCAGTGAAAAGATCTATTTTGCAGGGTTTATTCAAATTCAGCTTAACCATCCATTTTGAGTAGCTTCTCTTCTCTTTGAAATTTCACAGGTGATTTTAGAAGTCCAAATTTCCAACTCAAAGAATTTTAGGTGAGAAAAAATACGGGATTTCCAAAAGTAAATATAAAAGAAATCTAAAAGGATGTATGAAATTTTGTAAAGGGATAACATGCCATGTTTCTCATAAATGAGTAAAATTGAATCGACTTACCATTTAAACTTAAGGAGAAAGATAATCTGCTCCACGGTACCACAGGTGATGATAAACCACAAAGCAAGCATAAAACATAAAAAAGAATTTCAACAAGGAAAAAAATTAGAGACAAAAAGGTTGGACACTAATTGCAAGTTAAGCAGATGAAGGACCTTCTGAAGATGAACATAATGAACCATATGACTGGCAGATAGATGATACTTCCAAGAAACCAGAACTAAACTCAATCCCTGAAGACCTGTTTCCTTCCTAGTACATCCCCCTTCCCTCTTCCAAGAAAAAAAAAAAGGCCACAAAACTACTCTTCTATGCATTCATATCACCTTCCTGGATGGTGACTACTGTAGTGGGCAAACTGTGTTTGAACTAAAATATTAGTTCTTTTCCATATCTCTCCTGAGAAAATGGACAGAAAATGAGATGTTGGCTTTAATTTGCCCAGTGTTAAAAATCATATATGCGAACCACTTTCACAGTATCATAAGCTTTTCCTGTCAGTCAAGCAAAGAGGTATAGCTTGATTTCAATTAAGGCATTCAAAGTGATAAAGATTAATAAAACCATTTCATGAGAGTCTTGCTATGCACCAAAGCAATCCACCAGTACTCCACATTACCCCCGCTCGCTCGCCCCGCTGCCCCCTCACCCAGCGCAAAACCCACCCCCCCCCTACACACACACACACACACACGCGCGCGCACACACACACAAATTCCAATGGCCTGCCTATATCGTAATACCCTTGCCCTCTCCTACAGCCTCCACTACCAAAGCCTTCCCATGCTACTATTGACAACCCAAAGTCCCAAGCCACTCCTCACCAGCCCACAGCCCACAGCCCACGCACCACCTCCATCAAGCAGTCATATTGCATCATTTGCCCTTGAAACTTTGCAAGCCTTTTCCATCCCCATTAGTTTACGTTTTTAATGCAATAATTATTTCCATAATTATTCCATTTTTCAATATGCATGATTTGATTAGTTGACCCAACAGTTGAACTGCAAACCTGGTGAGCTGGCCAAATCCTTGTTCAGGTCAATGTCCAGACCAGGTCTAACAACAGTCTTCTTGAAAATTCTCTCTAAAACCTAAGCACTTAAAAAAACAACATGCAATTCAATGGAGCTTCCAAAAGAAGAAAGGGCTCTAAAAACATTTTCGAGGGAAACCAAAATGTGTCAGGAAACTATATTGTTTATGCCTTTGTTAGAGCTGCTGTTCTGGTTTGGAAACAAACTATTTGTCCTTTATGCCTTTATCAATTACAACAATATTCAGTTTGATAAACTCACTTATGTACTTCAAGCAAAAATGTTGCAACAACAATATTCTGTTTGATAAACTCACTTATGTATTTAGTGCAAAAAGGTTGCCACTCATAAACTACTAGATTTCAATGAACTTATTATTGTATTTAAAAAAAAGGGATAACAAGTCTTATGAATGTTTTTCCAAAATCAAGGCAAAGCAACAAGGAACCAAAATGGTTTAGGCTCCCATAAAAGGAAAAGGCCAAACTAGTTAGAACTAGGCTGAATTCAGACCGTTCTAACTTGGTTCACCTGGGCAAAACCAAGTGCCTTCAATAAAATTCCCCAGACCACCAAACCCATATTCAATCTCAATCTCTTTTCTCTCTCTTCAAATCTCAACTCCCTTGTTCCACTGTTTTACTCTAACGCTGCTGACACCCTGCTGACACCCACCTCGCCTCCACCCTAATTGCACGAGGCAATGCCTCCTTTCCCTCCGATTGATCCCGCTGCTCTCTCCGATCTTCATGGTGACCGGCTCCACCACCCACACTCCATCTGATCCTCACGTGCTTCTGATCAAAATCGATGTTGCACCTACTCCAACAATTGTTTGCCATCTGTAGAAGGCTGAAATTTTTTTTATTCATTCCTCTTCAGTGTACAATCCTAGGAAATATATAAGAGATTGCAAGATAAGAATAGGAAACTTAATCATTCTAAATCTGAAATCTATCTAATCAAATCCCTTAATTTTAAGGAATGATTACAAGATAAGAATAGAAAACTTAATCATTCTAAATCTGAAATCTATCTAATCAAATCCCTTAATTTTAGAGAATTTAAATTCAAACAGATTCTCCTAATCTATAAGGATATTTAACTAATTTTATTTACAGCTTATTTACACTTCAATACTCCCCCTCAAGCTGAGGAATAGATATCTTCCATTCCCAGCTTGGATATAAAGCCCTAAAAAATAGAACTACTCAGCCCTTTTGTTAGAACATCCACTAGTTGTTGTCCCGATGGAACATAAGACATACATACTAATCCTTCCTCCAATTTCTCTTTGATAAAATGTCTATCAATTTCGATATGTTTTGTCCTATCATGTTGTATAGGATTATGAGCAATATTGATAGCTGACTTGTTGTCACAATAGAGTCTCATAGGACTTTCCCATTTGACTTTCAAATCATCTAGAATAATCTTTAGCCAAAGCAGCTCACACAGGCCTTGCGCAATAGCCCTAAATTCTGCTTCTACAGATGATCTTGCTACCACATTCTTGCTTCTTACTTCTCCATGTTACCAGGTTTCCTCCAAGAAATATACAATATCCTGTAGTAGATCTTCTATCTATTAGGGAACCTGCATAATCTGCTTCGGTATAAGCTTCTAGAGTAAGAGTATTGCTCCTTTTGAACAAAATTCCTTCCCTGGATTGCCTTTCAGGTAATGTAGTACCCTGTAAGCAGCTTGAAGATGTGGTTCCCTTGGATCATGCATAAATTGACTAATCATGCTCACTGAGTATGCTATGTCTGGTCGAGTGTGAGTAAGATATATGAGTCTACCTACCAATCTTTGGTGCATTCCTTTGTTTCTTCTTTAGCCTCACCTAACTTATGATTTGGATCCATTGGAGTAGAGACAGGTTTACAATCTATCTTCCTTGTTTCTACCAACAAATCAGTCACATACTTTTGCTGAGATATGAAGATTCCTTGTGTGGAATATGCCACCTCAATACCAAGGAAGTACTTCAGTTTCCCTAGTTCCTTTATCTCAAATTTCTTCACCAGCTGCCGCTTTAATTCCTGCTTCTCCATCTCATCATTCCCAATTACTATGATGTCGTCCACATATACTAGAAGAGCAGTAACCCCCCTGTAACTGACTGCTTAATAAAAAGTGTATGGTCCCCTTGACTTTGTTTATATCCGGATTCCTTCATCACTTTTGCAAATCTTCCAAACCATGCTCTAGGTGATTGTTTTAATCCATAAAGTGCTTTTCTCAACCTGCACACCTTGCTACCTGAGTTCCCTTCAAATCCTGGTGGGATGTTCATGTAGATTTCTTCATCTAGGTCACCATGGAGAAATGCATTCTTAACATCATATTGCAGCAGTTGCCAATTGAAGTATGCAGCCAAAATAATAGGATTCTCACAGTATTCATTTTTGCGACTAAAGCAAAGGTCTCCTGATAATCTACACCGTAGGTTTGAGTGTACCCTTTAGCTACCAATCTTGCTTTATATCTCTCAAGGGATCCAACAGCTCTGTATTTCAATGTGAAAATCCACTTACAGCCAACAATATTTTTTTCTTCTGATTTGTCAACAATCTCCCATGTTCTATTCTTTTCTAATGCACTCATCTCCTCTCTCATGGCAGTCCTCCATTCCCTTTTTGTCAATGCCTCAGTAACAGTGTTAGGAATAGCAATGGTGTTTAGGCTCATAATGAATTTTCGGTGAGTTGGAGACAGACGTTTAAGGGAAACATAGTAAGATAATGGATAGAGTGATCGTTTAGTGCATTCTCTTATGCCTTTTCTAACAGCAATGGGTATGTCTAAGTCTTCAATGGGGTTAATAGGTGTCTCAATAGGCTGTAAAGACATGTCAGATCTTCCGGGTATGTCTAAGTCTTCAATGGGGTCAGTAGATGTCTCAATAGGCTGTAAAGACATGTCAGATCTTACCTTGATTTTATTTCCAGAGTTTGGATCAGATTCTTGGACTGATGTCAATTCAGAAACAGCCTTTCTCCTTGAATACACCTGAGAGAATCTTGTAAGGTTATGACTGGCATTGATTAGGTCAGGAGAGACAGCAGATGACACAAATTCAGTAGACTTGTTTCCAACTATGCTGGTTAGAAGATCAAGGGTTTGAAGTGGTTCAAAATCTCAGAAGTCCTATCTTCTAACATGAAAATCTCCCCCTGAAGAGAGGACTTGGAGAAAAAAGGTGTATTTTCCACAAATGTGACATCAACAGAAATGTAGGTTTTTTGGATGAAGGGTTATAACACTTGTATCCTTTTTGAGTGAATGAGTAACCAAGAAAGACACATTTGATGGCACGGGGATCTAGTTTGTTTCTATGCTGGCTGTGAACATGAACAAAGGCAGTGCTGCCAAATACCCTAGGTATAAGGCCATTTGAGGTTCGGAAGTAAGGGTAGAAGCTATTGAGGGTCTCTATAGGACTCTTATTATTTAGCACACGGAAGGGAAGTCTGTTTATCATGTATATGACAGTGAGAGCAGCCTCATCCCAATAAGACTTGGGTACATTCCCTTGAAAGAGTAAGGCTCGAATGGTGTTGAGCAAATGTCCATTTTTCCTTTCAGCTACCCCATTTTGCTGGGGCGTGTTGACACATGATGATTCATGGATAATACCTTGGGATTGGAAATAAGATGATAGAACTTGATTAAAGTAATCTCTAGCATTATCTATCCTAAAGCTTTTTATGGTAACTCCAAATTGGTTTTGAACCATTGAATGGAACGTTGGAATAACAAAACTAACATCAGATTTGTGTTTGAGGAGGAATAGTCATGTAACTCGAGTACAGTCATCAATGAAGGATACAAACCACCGAGCCCCAGAAATATTAGGTATGTTGGAAGGGCCCCATATGTCACTATGGATCAAATGAAAGGATAAGAACTGCGTTTATTGCTAATAGGAAAAGATACACGAGTATGTTTTGATAACTCACAAATATCACAATGAAACCCAGAAATATCTAATCCTTGGAATAGTTGAGGAAACATAACTTGTAAAACCCTAAAAGATGGATGACCTAGGCATACATGATATAGCCAAATGACATCTTTGGAAGAACTAAGAAAGGACAATGACAAATCATTCTTAACAGTTTGAGATGATTCAAGAAGATAAAGGCCGCTACTTTCCTTAGCAAGTCCAATCCTCTTCCCCGATCCCTGGTCCTGAAAACACAATAAGAAGAGAAAAAAAAGCATAACATTTAAGGTCATAGATGATCTTATAAATGGAGATGAGGCTGGCTGATAGTTTTGGTACATGAAGGACATTTTTAAGGATAAGGATGGGGGTGATATATATATCCCCGAACCCTACAACATTGGTTAAAGAGCCATTAGCCACTACAATTTTCCTGTTACCTGGGCATAGGGTATAGGTGTGGAAATGATGAGGTGTAGGGGTCATGGTCTGTGGCACCGGAGTCTATTATCCAAGAGTTTGTATGTGTTTTCGGTTTCTGTTACTTGGACATTCATACAAAAAGAAAAAGAAGGTTTACCTGAAAGAGTCAAAGAGCAAGCTCCAGAAGGCTTCTCAAGAGATCCTAACAAACTCCTTAGCTTTCCAATTTCTTCATTATTGGCTGCAGTTTTGACCTTGATCTCATAAACTTGTGCATCATCGTGGTCCTTTGAATATGTGCGACGAATAAAGTCCCAAATCTCCTTTGCAGTTGTCAAAAACATGCATGTGTCACTAATCATGGGTTCCATGGAATCCCATAGCCACGACATTATCATGGAGTCCTCCTCATCCCAGGTTTCAAACTTCGGATCATCCTTTGTTGGCCTGTTTCCGAGAAGATGGCTGAGCCTCCCCTTGTCTTTGAGGTATGTTCGGACAAATTGAGACCACTTGAGATAATTCTTCCCACTGAGCCTATAGAATGCCCGAATATTATGTAAATCTCCAATTTTCTGAACAAAATTGGATTCTTCATATGGGTTACGGATGCTAAAGGTTTCAAAGGTTGACATGATCGATGGAAGAAATCTTGCAGCAATGAAGGCTGCTGGGATAGGTAGAGAAATAGGCTCAAGGGAGCCGCAGCAATGAAGGCTGCATGCAAAGGGATGAATGCGGAAAACCCTAGAGCTCTGATGCCATGTAGAAGGCTGAAATTTTTTTTATTCATTCCTCTTCAGTGTACAATCCTAGGAATATATAGGAGATTACAAGATAAGAATAGGAAACTTAATCATTCTAAATCTGAAATCTATCTAATCAAATCCCTTAATTTTAGGGAATGATTACAAGATAAGAATAGGAAACTTAATCATTTTAAATCTGAAATCTATATAATCAAATCCCTTAATTTTAGGGAATTTAAATTCAAACAGATTCTCCTAATCTATGGGGATATTTAACTAATTTTATTTACAGCTTATTTACACTTCAACACCATCCAATATGCAATAGACATCCAACCCAACAACCCCTCCAGGTCGGCTCTCTGCTCCCTCCATGCCCCTCTCGCTCTCTCTGAAAAAATAAATAAATAATAAAAAAGAAGACTATGCCTAACAGCGCACCATCCATCAGTACAATATATTAAATTTGATGACTAAGCTAAATCATTTTTTTGTTGCAAATATAAATAGCCTAGTTTCAAAATTGATATTTTAACAATCCTTTGCACTTGCTGCTAGATGGGAGGTTGCAGGAACATTAGCCACAGCAATTGATCATAAACATGCAAATTAATACAGCAACTTGCATAAGCATTGAGCAAAGAAAAATCCAAGAAAAGGGAAAGATTAGAAAAGCTCATGAAAATAATTAACAAGAATACGAAGATGAATAGAAATTATTATCGACTCAGAAATAACTACAGAAAAGATGATATGGTCCTTAACAATCACATAAACCACAAATACCTTGGTTATCTACCAAATATTAATAAGAAGGATTTTGATTTGAAAAAACGAATAGACCTGTTGAGAGAAACAGGGTGTGATCCTGGAAATTGTGCATTCCCCCTTACCTAAAGACCAATAAAAACAGGCAAAGAATAAGAGACAATATATCAACATTGATTTTGAGATACAAACTCTTCAAAAAAATTTAATTTATATGCACCAACACTTAGCAATGTGAATAATAATAATAATAATAAACAATATTGGCAAAATTAAAAAAAAATATTGCAGCAAGATGAACCATGGCATCATGACAACAGCATGATTAAAGTTGGTGATACATAACTCTATATTTTTCATATGTCATATATAATATACAATCATTTCATGTAAACAACAAATTATGTTTGTATCAACTATCAAGGTAGGCTGACCCATGCTGGTTCGGTTGAGCCAGCTTGCATTTTTATTGATTTTTTCATTTTTTCATAGTTTTTTTATGTTTTTATATGGTAGATGATGCTAAGAGCCTTTCATGAGCTCTAATCTTCTTTCCTCTTCTTATTAAATGCATTCTCTTCTTATTTAACACTCTGACCTATGATCTAGTGATACATCATAGTTTGAACCCTAAGAAATACATTTTAACATTAGAATTTTATGGCATATTTAATTTTATTGTAGTTATAGATCAAGTTGGCATACATCAATGTAAGGTTCGCTATTACTATGATCCTGTCTAGGTCTACAAACACTGTAAGTTTGAGTAAGTGTTGACCAAACCCTTATAAATTATATTTCAAAATTAAATTAATTTTTTGATTTTTTTATCCTAAGTAGAAGTACCCAAACTCGATATTTATTAAACTACAATTTTCTCAAATTACCCGAATTTGTTCTTGAAAGACAAAGATGACTTTATTTTTAACAAATTTGGTTTGTTCCGGTTTAGAATGGTTCACACTGGTTTGGATTTGTACCAAACCAAAATTGAAAACGAAACAATTCCACATCAATTTGGTTCGATTCTATTCGGACCGAACCAGCAAGTTCAGTTCAATTCCGCGAACCATGGCTTGTATCATAATGCCAAAGTCGGGATCTAGAATAAGCTGAGATGAGCAATAGTTCACAACTTCAGAAATTTAAAACAATTTGAGACAAATAAGAAAAGTGGGCAATGAAGTTTTAACAAATATTGCAAACATCTTGATAGAAAAGCAGAATACAAAAAGTTCAAAGCCAACACAGAACATATTCACAAACTAATCAAAAAACTAACAATAAAAAAACCAAAAAGAAGTGCCTTCTGATAACAAATATTATGCTTGGTGAAAACTGTAAATGAGAACTTACAAAAATCTTGCAGCATCACTCAATGATACAGGCATTGTTTCACTAGGGTACATTAAATGGTGAATGTAATGTATGAATACAGAAATTTTGAATCGATAATTAATTAAGCGAACAAGGAAAGGTAGAAGAAAGGTAACAGATTCCATACTGAAGGAGTTAGATCAAGTAACTGGTAACAAATCTGACGCATAGAGTCTTGCTGGTCATATGGTATTGCATCCCCCAAAACATCATCGTTTGTTATAACTTTGCTATCCAGATGCTCCTGCCAGTATCAAAAGATCACAAAGTCAGACAACTTACCCGAAGATAACTAATAATAATTATTAAAACTGCAAGTATATAAACATTAATTAAGTCCATAGCATGATAAATAAAAAGAGAACTCATGACCGCTGCCGGAATTTAGATCTGAATTCTAACACCTTTCGAGCTGTTCTTCCCTCTTTTTTTTTACTTTCAAGTTTCAACTGCTAGTATAAGGAAGCCTCAAATTTGATAGCAGATCTTTTTATCAGCAAGAACTCTGCTATTAAATTAGTGTTTCAGCAAGAAGGAAAGATACTGAAGAACTGAACAGAATAGAGGAGAGAATATAACAAAAAGAAAGAAATGGGAGAAGAAAGAGGCCAGGCGACCTTTCCTTGTACCACTAGGAACCCTAACAGGAAATAATTAAAAGAACCAAAAAAAAGACTGAATTCCACCCAGCTAATTCTGGTCAGGCCCCTCTCTTGGAACCCTGTTAGGACTCCTAAAACATAAAGATGCCAGCCAAATTATTTTAATTTTAAGAGGACCTACAGTCTGTTTTAGTTCCCCAAAGTTTGACAACCAAAAGGACTCTAAAAACTAAGTAAACAGCAACACCTAATTGCAGCCTATATTGACCCCAAAAAAAATTCTAAAATAATCCATAAAAATCAGCAAAATAAACCCTATCACAATCTGAGAATACTATAGCATGAATTAGGATCCCTCACAAGAAAAAATTAAGGAAAAAAAAAAAGCAACCAAACAAATCCCACCCAGCTAATTATGGTTGGACACCTCTCTTGGAGCCCTGTTAGGATTCCTAAAACATAAAGATATCAGCCAAATTCTTTAAATTTTGAGAGGACCGACAGGCTGTTTTAATTCCCTGAAGTTTGACTCCCAGTAGGACTTCAAATAAAATAAATCAAATAAAATAAATCGACACCCATTGGGTGCCTAATTGCAACCTATATCAACAAATAAAATAGACTTCTACAATAATCCATAAAAATCAACAAAAATAGAACCTATCACAACCTGAAAATACCACAACAGGCACTAATCTCATATAAGTACAGCAATTTAGTCTAGACTTTGGACTAAAGGAAAATAGGAACAAATGAAACCAAGTATTGCTTCCAACAGATTGGGAATATCTGAAGCAAAAGCCAACAAGCATCAAAGAACACGAAATTTAAATAAAGAAAACTAACAAATGTCACAGTTCTACTTCGACAGTTCATAATTTCCTTGACAACATAGCTAAACCCTCAATTATCAGAAAATATGTAACTTCAGATTACTTGAATCAAGAAGGCATGTCTAGGAACTCACCATAAACTGGATAATAGGGAAACAAGAAATAATCCTTATGAAGTTTATCATCTCATCACCAGTTTAGCACTAATAAAATCTCAAACTTTAAATATGGTGATCAATGAGTTATTTAAGCTAATTTGGTTCCAATTAATGGTTTGATTCACAATAGATCTGGTGTGATCCAATGCCACAGGAATAAGGGAGCTACAACAAAAATTTAGAAGTTAAAGCCTAATAAATACAAGCAAAAAGGGAAAGGAAAAAAGAGAATCTTAATAAGACAACTATACTTTCTGCGCAACACCTACTTGCGAAAGAGATGCAGTATCACCATCTTCTTCTTCATCCTGCACAGCTTCACCATTCAGATCAAGATCAGAAGACCTTTTCCACTCTGGAGTGGGAGGGCAGAACAAACTTTCAGAAGTTTCATGGTAAAACATATACAGCGATTCAATATAATCTTGCTTATAGATCCCTGGAGGACGTGCTCGGGCAAATATATGTATTGCCTGGCCAGTAGAAAATCAAATACAAAGCTGAAAAATAAGAAGCTACAAGAGGTAAACCAAAAGGAAAGGTTGGAATATGATCACATAGCATACATCAGAGACATGCAACAGCTGTGAGCGCATGAGGAAATGGATAATCATAAACCCTGTCCGGTTATGCCCATGAGTACAGTGAACAAGAATATACTTCTTTGAATGTTTTTGGCGGGAGAGAAACTGCATCACCTAACATGAATATCATGGGAAAAATAATTACATTACCATGTATTAAATTCTTCTAAATAGGAACTTCAAGAGAAATTTATCAAAATTAGAGAACAAATAAAATAAGCTTTAAAGAACAAACAATTATACGATTATCCAAGACCCCAAAAAGATTAACAGTACAAAATTCAGAAGCAACAATTTAGATGCACACGGCCATGGAATACACATCCCAGAACTGGAAAACATATATCCATACTAAATTTAGAGACATGACTACAGTTTCTGTTCATCAGTCATTATACTTGTTGAATTTAGTTAATCATCCAAGTCAAGCAACCAGTTAGAATGAATCAATAAGCCTGAGTGCATGCACAAAATCTTAAAGCCTTCCTATGTTCAAAAACCATCATTTCAAAACTCCAATGCAAAAGCCTTCATTGAACCAAAACTTCAAGGGCAGAAAGTAAGGAGATGATTGCCCAGATAATGATGTTGAAGTTTGTTGTGGGCTCTGAAGGTTGTTGCCTACTTCTAAATGATCCTTTTTCCATTCCTTTTGCTTGGAAGCTTCTGCGTCAGTAGATATATTGGTGGTGGATCTCTTATCAATATTCATATATCATGGTTATAGGCAGTTCAGATATTGAGATAAAGGTTTTGTCTGGCTATCTTCTTTCTTCCAGTACTAAACAACTCCATTCACACATGACTGATGTTTTGTTGTAAGCAGTTAGCAGGTTTCCATGAACAGATACCATAAGCTGGGGACACAAACAGATAAAGCAATGTGCCCTTTTTGCAAGTTTTATGATTTCTTGAGTGCATCAGGTATCAAGCGAATCACAAACACACACAACCAATTTGTTGCTACTTCCATTGATGGAAACAAACATCAAGAAAACATACATCGATCCATAATACAGACATAAGATGATTTCATATGTCAAAAAATAACAGAACAAGTTGTCAGTTCGACCAAAACTGATAATAATGACTGAATAATAGCATAACGTGATGGGGATAGTCAGGAAAATATGCATATATTAGTTTATAACATTCCAAGAAACCAATAAATTAGAAAGGAGCATTACAGTAACTTACCTCATAAACAAATGTGTTTACAGACTCATTATCAGGTACAGCATCACGCCCCTTACATGGGATCTACAGCAGTAGTAGAAGATCAAATTATGTACAACCTAAAAGTTCAACAAAACGACAATGACAGCAACAGCAATGAGACAAAAAGTTCCTCACCTTAACATGCTTTATACCTTGCTTTGTCCATTCTGATGGTGAATAATAGCGAGTAGTATTTGTCAAATCAATTACCAACCCAAGCTGGAGAAATGACCCAAAAAAAAAATTAAAAAGAAGGATCGTAGAGGACTTTCAAAAAAAGAGCATTTGGCATCAATCGTAGATGACCACAAAATTGTGTTCAACCATAAACTGCAGCTCATAATGCTGCCAAGCAATCAGAAGCATTGAATTGTGTTCTAAACATTGCCAAGGATAGGATCAAGAGATGGTGCTTTATGCTAGATCAAAAAATGAATGAACGTTTGATTAATTTAGTCAGAAAAGATCATCCATCCGTAATGGAAATTCAATTCTGGAATAAAAAACATGATCCTCTATAGCATCTTGTGAACTTCAGGGCTACATTTTACTTGTAATTCCAAAACCAAAGCATTTTTGAAACTGATGCAGAAAAGATCATCCATCCGTAATGGAAATTCAATTCTGGCATAAAAAACATGATCCTCTATAGCATCTTGTGAACTTCAGGGCTACATTTTACTTGTAATTCAGAAACCAAAACATTTTTGAAACTGATGCAGAACAAGTAACAGTTACAATTTTAGAGCCTAGTTTAGGGACAAACTCATTGCATATATGAAATATGCATGCCAATGTTTTTGCCATTTCTACTTCTTTTTCTTTTCTTTTTCTTTTTTTTTTGTGTCTGTGTGTGTGGGTATTGGGGATTGGGGGACATATGTCAGGAAGTTTTTTTTTTTTAATCCAGAAGAATAGATTTTTGAGGGGTGATGAGAAAAACTGAGAAACAGTTGAGATTTGACTGCTTCCAAACCAGAGCTGGGATTTGAGGTATTTATAGTTTGAACGGCAAGTTTTTTTAAAATACCTAGAAGGCTCTCATGTTGGGACACTATTAAAGGAGATAAATTAAAATATTTTTATTAAAGAGATTAAGCATTAGGACTCCCAAAAGGGACTAAAGTAAAAGAGAGTAAATTTTCTTTTTCACATGCTAATCACATGCTTGTGCAACCAACATATATACAGGTATCAAAACAAAAAAAGGATGACAATGTTAAGTATGACAAAGGATTGCTTAACCTAATGTAGACATTGACAAGACTTTCAAGATAAATCCTACACAAAATAAAATAAATGTTTGCATTAGTTAAAATTTAAAAATATTAGAAGAATATAAATAGTCCAAATACAAATGTTCTGTTTCAATGCTTTAAGACAATGAAGGCATCTTTTGAGTGTTGCTAACACCATAATTTTGAAAAGATTATGATACAGAAGGCAAAAAGATACATTAGTACCTACCTATGGAGATGATGGTCAATGAGATCTGCAAGCAGGCTAGGCCCAACTCTAATTTTAGACAAACCCAGCCTGATATCATTTCAAATCAAGACTTTAAACCCAAACCCATCCATTAGCCAATTGGAATGAATTAGATCAGGTCCCTAGAAAATATTTGAGATGGGGACAGCAATTTATGACCCAGCCTGCAATTGACCCGATATAAGCACATTAAGGTTTGTATAAGCAGGTCCACATCATAAACTGGTCCATCCAATTTAAATGGTACTAAATGGGTTAGATTAAAGTTTAGAGTCCTAACCTATTTGATCTTCTTGAACCCATTTAAATTGGGCTGCATTGACACAATGACAACCTAGCCCATTTAAGACTTTTTAACTTATTTAAGACAACCTAGCCCATTTAAGACTTTTTAACTTATTTAAGACCCATTTAACCCATTTAAACCATCTAAGATCCATTTAACCTACTATCACTAACCTAACCCGGTCTAACATTTTTATTAAACATTGTGTGGGCTGGGTTGGATTGGGTTACCTGGTTGATAGGTTGGCTTCATTTTTCTGCCCCGTTCAATAAATGGGTCAGATTCACAACTTATATATAAATCCTATGTTTCAACATGACCCAAGCCGAATCTGCCCTCACCCATTGCCACCTCTAATTTTAAATTTATTGGATCTTTTGAGCCAAGCCAGGTCAAACATAATCACAACTCAACCTAGTGCATTTGGGTCCAGGTGGGGTCATGTCTAGGTTCTAATCTAATGCAAGATAAAAAAGAGTGCACCATTTACTCTATGCTTAAAAACAAAATCACTAGTTCAATCCCAATTAAGACTTCCACAATTTTTTTTTTTTTTTTGAAGGTGGGGTGCAGGGGAGATCATTGTGTCAAGGTGCACCCTAGTGATCTTAGATGGTAATGATTCCAAATCACCCTCACCTTTAAAATCACCACTCAACCCAATATTCTTAAACTCATCCTTGAGGGCAGGAATTCAAGATAGGGATAGCAACGAGATAGATTCAGAGCAAAGGGTATATTCCTTGAACCCTGCCCCCACCCCCCATCCCTACCCGAATCCCCGAACGGGCCTGATTTTCCCCGTATCCCCACCCCCGCGATTCGCCATTCATTATCTATATTTTTTCTAGAATTGGGCTGTCAATTTTGAGCCCAATTCTATTGTATAAAAAAAAATCATTTGAAGACCAAAATCTATTATGAATCAGTGGGCATTTAAAACAATTAAAAGGCCCATATTTAAGAGCCTAAATCCAATATTTAAGAGCCCAAACCCAAAATTTATATTCAAAGCAAATGATCAAGTTTCGAAGATGGGCTTGGGATGGAGACCCCAATCCCCATCCCCCTACCCAAACCCAATGGGTTTCCAAAAATTCTCCCCATCCCCACAGTCCTCCCCATTTAATCCATCCAGACAGTCCTCCATGGTAGACTACTCCATAAACAAGATTCAGACTTGGATCTAAAAACACAATAACCTACTGATTCCTAATCTCATCCAACCTAATTTCTTTCTCAAGCTTTACAAGATAAGCTACTCTCTGAAAAACATCTATCAGTATGAACAAAGACCTAGAGATTTACAGGATAATTAATAAGATGAGAAAATATGTTATTATCTACAACCAAAAAATTATTATTAATTAATGGACAAGTCAAATGATCCTTTGGAAAAGTCAAATTCAAATTCAAACAAACCTGAGAAGATAAAAAACAGAGGATAAAAGAACAATCTTACAAACTTCCTAGCCACCAAAAAATTAATTAGATAAATATAACAGTCATACAAATAGCATTTCAAAAATTATACAGTATACTTACTTCCCGCCCTGCTCTCCTCTGTTTATTAATCACCTGTCTTGAAGAATATCTTTTGCCAGGAACAATAGATTCATTATATGTCTCGTCTAGAGGAACTTTAGAAGGAATAATATAACCTATGCAGTGGCCATATGCAGGGCAATCCAACCAACCTAAGGTATCAACAATGAACAAAATGTTGTAAATAACATGGACTAACAGGTTCTTCATACAAGTGCATATAACCAATGTCATAACATTCTAATCAATGAGGAAGCAAAGGATGATATAAACTTGAAATATAAACCCAAAAAAAAAAAGAAAGAAGCATCAAGACCGAAATGAAAGGACAAAAGTAAGCATTTGGTTGGAAAAAAATCTGAAAAAGGAACACTATCAAGTTCAAAAATAATAGAAAATTTGGAAGCCAGGATAAAAAGAAACATCTTAATAAAAACACCAGATAGAACAGATAAAAAGGATTCCATAAATTTATGGCCCAAAAGAAACACAAACATTTTATAATCTCTCGAATCTCAATTACAAAAGACTTTTTGCAATCACAAGTAAGCCATAACAAGCAATGAAAAAGAAAAAGGTCAACATTCAAAATCTACGAAGATAATCATGTGGCATAGAAAAGTTGTTTTTTAATGCATAACTGCATAAATTTGCTCAACTGAAGTTCAACAACATGCAGAAGTTGTACTCAAGTTCTAAAAAGAAGACTCCATGAAGCCTACGCCTATGCCCAAAATATTTCAGGTTAGAATTTTAATTTTTAAGCATGCTTGCATGATGCAACACAGAAAGACAAGAATAAGAAAAGTTTTGGCTTTTAAGAAAACTTTATTATAAATCTCTATAGGAGTTTTATTTTATCCTATCCTCTTTAGGAGACTTGTCTTATTCTCATTAGGAGTAATTTATTCTCTTTAAGAGTTTTATTTTTGTCAATATCAAATCAGTTTATAATTCTAGTCTCTTATTTTTGAAAGTATTTTGACCTACGCTAATTAGGAGTTCTGATTCTAATCTGATTTCTTTTGTGCCAATTTTGATATATAAATGGGACCCTAGTGTACCCTATTATATCGTTGAATAAGGAATTGATTTATGAGAGTTTTTCTCTTTTTCTATCTTGGAGTAATCCTTACATGAGTGGTATGAGGCCACCAATTTTCTAGAATGGTCAGAGATGCTGAATCGAAGACCCTTAAGGAGCTGGTACAAGACCAGTAGTTATCTTTTTTTCACTTGCCTGCATCAGATTTGGTACCTCACTACATCTACCTGCATAAGATTTAGTATCAAAGCCAAACTTGGTAATCATCTCTCTTCTCCCTCTCCACCTTATTTTTCTTTTTTCATCTTCAAAACCCTAGTTTGGTAAAAGAAAAAGAAAAAAAAAAAAAACATCGCATGTTTCCTACAGTCTTCCTTCTAGTAAAGTTTATATCTTCATAAAAGAAATTAAAAAAAAAAACCTTTGTATACCTTTGACTTCTCCCAGCTCCTCCTTTTAGCTTTTTTTATCTCAAAAAAAAAGAGTATTGAAAGAAAAAAAAAATAAGAGAGTGCTTAAAAAAAGGGTGAAAAATGTAATAAAAAAAAAGAGTGCTCAAAAAAGTTGAAGAGAGAGAGAGAGGAAATAAAAAAAAAGGAGTGAAAAGAGTTGAAAAAAATAGAAGAGGAAATGGAGGAGAATATCCCTATTCTTCTTCCCTCATCCAAGCCAATGGCCAAGCTTCCAATCAAAAGCCACCATCTCCCCGAAAATGCCACCTGACACCAGCCCACCGCAGCTGCTGCCCACATGCATCGAGGTGAAGCTGAAGCCCCTGCCCTAGCACGGAATTGAGCCCAAGCAACTAGCTGCGCTCTTCTGACAATTCCCAGATGATGCTTATTTCTCATCTCCAAAGCCTTAGTCGATCGCCTTGAGTTACTCCCATCCTTCGCGTCCGACTACCAACAGACAACAGTCAACACCACTTGATCCTCCGTAGCCACTGTCCACAACCCAATCTTCCACAATGCCCAAGTTCCAAAAGGCCACCACCTCTAGTGACCACTCCACAGGCATCGCCCAACTGCTTCTCCACCTCTATCCGATCATGAGTAGCATCAACCCAATGACCTGGTACTCTTCTGATCTCCCCTATTACGACCATCGATCGCAGTCCTCTCATCCCATACCGCATCCATCGGCCATTCCCAACACCCACCATCTTCCAGCCAGTTGACTCCTGGTTCAAAACACCAAGCCGCCAAGTTCGGTACCTAAATCACTGACCATCACTGCCAATCACCCGGCTCCTCTTCCATTGCTTTGGATCCAAGTTGACAAAACTCATCTTTCCTCCCTGCGGGCTCAAAGCTAATCAATGGCCGTCCATGCAGCACCGCCAACCTATCCTCCAGCAAAGGCAGGAACCTCGTCTGTGGCTGAAATCTGTTCATCTATAGGCTACTCTATTCCAAGATCCCCTTCAAAATGAGAGCCACTAATCACCATGGCCAATCGACACCTCTAATCATCACACGCACCCTCATTAAGACCACACGAACCCTTGTTCCAAGGCCACGGGAGAAAGGATGAAGAAGATACTCGAATAACTCCACAAAAAACCCAAAATAGGCCTGATAAGTCCAAAATAGGGCTAAGTCTGAAATAAGGTGAGAATAAATATAGAAAAATTCAAAAAAGATAGGCTTCCTCTCATATTCAAAGGGTTTTCATCTCAATTAATTATAGTCTCCACTAAAATAGGGTATTGGCGTATACTGCCTACCATGAGACACACCCACAATAGCAGTACTGGAGCCTTTAACATGGAAGATTGTATTACTAAATTAGAGCAATGTTTGATTGATTGGAGCAACAAATGGGTGGGATATTGGTCAGCATCCAAAGGAGGACAGCTAAACCTACTGTGTACCAACATGTTAACCCTATTCCTCAATTCCTAAGAGCTCAACCAAGAACCTATGATGCTGATGAAGATATTTACAAAAGAATTTAACTTTAAGTGTCTGATTTCCAAGACAAGTTGGATCCTAAAGCTTTCACAGACTGACTTTCATCTATTGAAGAGTATCTCAATTATTATAAATTGACTGATCTAAGAAGCGTTGAATTTGTTAAAAACAAGCTCGAGAGATGCCAGAATTTGGTAGAACAAAGTTGAACATGCTTCTCATAATCATGATGAACCTATGACTACTTGGATGCTATACGTGTAAAATTGAAAGAGAAGTACCAATCTATTGACTATTTCAAATATCTCAAGAGGTCTACAAACAAGTCAACTTTTCAAGCAAAGAAGTACTGTACTAGTCTCATATCCTACTCCTACTGAAGTCATGATCTATAATCCTGCACCACCAAAGGTCTTTTCTACTAAAATTGAAGCACAAAAGAAGTCAACGAAGAGCAAAGTCCAATCCAGATCCGAATCTTTCAAGACGAGGGGAATTAATGCAAATAGAGTTCCGTATATCATCCAATGGCCTACACCAAAAATAATATTTTCTAGAAAGAAGGCTCATTAAACAAGAAACCCATGTGATGGAGGACGAATGAGGCATGAAAGGAAAGCATGGTTGCATCGCAAGCTATATCTGATAAACTTAACATGCAATTTATGAGATTCATGCTAAATTGCAATGGTAAAATGGAGCATGCTCTATAAGACCATCAAATTAGCGCACTCATAAAGGTGATATTTAACCCGATCTTCAATTCATCAAGAACTAAATTTTTCAAGACAGAAAGAGTTGATGAAACATAGAAAGACAAGAATAAGATGAGTTTTGGCTTTTAAGAAGACTTTATTGTGAGTCCCCTTAGGAGTTTTAATTTGTCCTAATAAACTTGCCTTATTCACTTTAGGAGTATTGTATTCTCTTTACAAGTTTTATTGTTGTCAATCTCAAATCAATCTATGATTCTATTTTCTTTTTTTTGAAAGTGTTTTGATCCTACTCGGATCAAGAATTCTGATTCTAGTCTAATTTCTTTTGTGAATCAATGAATAATAAATTAAGTTATAAGAAATTCTCATTTCCTAGCTTAGAGCAATTTCTTGCTTGAGTGATGCAAGACCACAAATTCCATAGAGTGGTCAAAGATGCTGAGTTGAAGATCCTCAAAGAACTTATGCGAGACCAGTAAGTATCCCCCTTCTGCTTGCTTGGATCAGATTTGGTATCCCCGCCAAATCTGCCTACATCATTGCACTTGGGCAAAACTTTTAAATGTTTGGTTTCAGACTGGTTGCGGTGGACATAAGATTAAGCTTAACTCAACCATTAAAATTGATAATGAAATAACATTAGAAAACCAAAAATAAATAAAAAATTAACACAGAAAACAAAAGACTTTAGATAGCTCAAGCGAACACCAATGATTGACAAAGCAACCATCGAGCTAAGTTACATAGCATTGAACAATTTAATCATCTTACAGTTCATCTATCATCTACATTATTCAGATCTGTACTGTTTTCAGAAAAATATTGTTTTAGATGATCCCAACATAAATATGGTCAGTACTCAAATAGCAATTAATACAGCACTTTCAAGATGAATTTTCCAACACATTTTCTTAACTTTGCACAAGTCAATTTTGTTCTTTT
Source organism: Calamus simplicifolius (assembly GCA_900491605.1). Lineage (NCBI taxonomy): Eukaryota > Viridiplantae > Streptophyta > Magnoliopsida > Arecales > Arecaceae > Calamus > Calamus simplicifolius. The sequence continues at coordinate 708,769 of UESW01004152.1, forward strand.
ACAATAATATTTCTTCACTTGCACCTTATTTGTTGTTCCTTTTTTTAAAAAAAACAAAAAGCAAACAACAAGATTTGTTATACATGTGTATATGAATATGTTTGTTGGCATGATAGAATATATGAATGCATATTCATATAACCATATGAATATATATCTGTATGCATATAGATAGGCCTCCATATATACAATACAAGAAGGCATATATGTATGCACATATGAAAACTAGAATGTGGTAAGTTTGGACGTGGTACTTTATTTTAATAAAAATAAAATTTGTATCGATAGATAAAAAATGTTAGAAAATGGATTCAAATCTTTGACCTCATGGCTAAAAGCCACAAGAAGACAGGAAATGTGAGGGATGGTTAAATGTAGCAAGGAGCGTGGACAGTGAGACATCCTCGCATGGACACATTAGAGGAGTTATTGTTATATGATAGAATAAATAGTACACATGCAAACATACAAAAATATGTCCATTTAAAAAATGCTCCAAGCGGCAACCTACTAGGCATTTAGAGGTTTCAATTGACCAGCTTTAGGGCTTTTTGTAAGCACTCAATTTTGTGTTTCTCCTTCAAACAAAGATAAGTAATAAGTCTCAACTTTTTGAAGGAATTAGCTAGTTGACATATATATTTAAAGCGTCTTCCTGTGATTCCACACCATCAGATCTTTGTATTATGTTCGTTAACACCAGCAGCATCAGGATCTTGAAATTTTGGTTCTTCAAACGATGCCTGAGTTATTACAAAATGTTTAAGAGCTAGATAAAAATATCTCAAAGAACTTGTTTATCATAAAATGTTTAAGAGTCAGACAGAAATATCTTAAGGAACCTTTTAGACTACTCCATCTTTTATAGTTTTTCAAAGACATGCTAGATTCATCTATGTTGCATGTTGCACTTGTACACTTGTCTTCCTGAAGAACACTATTGGACGTCATATCGGACTCGAATTTGTTCCTCTTAAAGCAATTTATTACCCTTGCTTGGAATACAACATGCATGAAATGTGAGTTTCTATCTCTAACTTCTAGAAGGGAATAGAACTTGTCCTTTGCACCATCTTCACAAAAATATGAGTAAGCAAAACAGACACCTAGTCTTCTTTAATCAATTGGTTGGATTTCCATTAAACAAATGAGCAGCAGCAATAGAAATTAATAGTACCATCTCCAATGAATTTCTTCAAGGTAAAGATGATAGCATAAAGAAAAGCAACCAAGTGCAGGTCCAGCATTAAGCAAGTACAAGGATGGAATGCATGCCTCGAGGAACTTCCTTAACTCTTCCATAGGATCTACCACCTCTATTTTGAGGCATGAAATCATTTCTTGTTGGTTGTGAAAACCGCTTTGTGCTTTCATCTTGGTTCTCTCTTTTCAACCTACGCTTCCTCTCTTCTCGTTCCTATTAGCACACAGCAGAAAGATATACACACATTCACAAATAGAAGCATTAAGTATTATATAAATCTACTACTAATACAACCAAAACCAACTTTAACAAGAACTATAAACCATCAGATCTTGAAGAAGACAAATGACAACCACAAGAGAAGTAAAATGAGATGAACTTAGGAATAAAGTTGCAACAGTTGTTCACCATCTCACAAAGGTCTAAAATATACTCGAGAATGTAAAAGTTCATAAAACACAGGAGAACGCACGCTCTACAATGGAGACATGCATAAGACCATGTCGGAAATAAGCTCTTTCTCTGAAATGGTCACCAACTTGATATCATGTTAGAGATGTTTTACCAACATAGCCAAGTATCTTGCATAGAGAGCATTACATACCCTGCGCATGGTTGCCACAGCAGACTCTGCATGCTCTTCATGTATGATTTCACCCTCAACCTGTTCTCCATAAGGCTCATCATCTTCTTCAGGTAGAGGTGATGCATTTAAGTCCATCGAGAGGATCATTCAACATTCACCAGCATATCAACCTTGTGCTCCCTTAGTAAATTTGTGGCTGAAAACAAAGGACGCATTTTAGCTGAAAACTTAAAAAAAATAAGACCAACAAAGAAGCAACAAAAAACACTGAATACAAGTCCAAAGGTAAAATCATTGATAACTAAAAGTATATAAATGAACAACACAACATAAAACTAGCAAGGTAATGGCAAACATCAATGCAAAATAAGTAATAACATATCCACAGAACAACACCAGTCCATGATCAGAACTCTCAACAAGGGTGGGCAGCAGAAGGACACCAAAATATACAAAGTTATAGATAAATAAAAAAGTATATCTAACTTCATCAGTTCTAGATATAAGACAAGAAAAAAGTTGGCAAAGGTACCTAGAACACACCGGATAACGGACAAATTCATGGTACATGAATTTAAGAAATAAAAAGGCTGATCACTGACCTGAGTGATCAAGAATAGACTGCCTTTGATGATCTTTGCGCTCTCTCTCTCTCTAGCATTTTTTCCGATGGTGCAACTCAATAAATATAAATTTAAAGAAAAAAAGGACTATCCTTGTAATGTGCAATGAGACAATGGCAACTTAGAAAAGTACGACACAATTTGCATGAAGCCAGAGAGTCAAAGATCTCATAATTTATTGAGCACATTCATTCATAATTTTAAACTCCATTACAGATTTATTCAAGCAGCCATTAGTTTGCCAATTATATAAGAACGGAAATTTGTTAGAATCCCTGATAAGCAGGAAAAGTTAATAAATTGAAGAAGCAGATGTACAAAATCCTCTAAAGGTGTCGCAAGACTGTAAGCTACTGGATTGTTATAGATGATAGAAGTTGATCCTTAGATCAAAGAATAAGGACCACAATTGAAAGGCTCGAATAGATTAAATCAGTCATGGAAAGAACGGACTTCCCCGCAAAGAGTCCTGTTGGGGGGTAAAATCGTCATTGCATCAATATCCATGCGAGGAGGCTAGGACCAACCCTTTCCGCAGCTCGGCCTTCCCGGGCTTCCGTAGCTCGGCCTCCCCGGGCTTCCGTAGCTCGGCCTTCCGTAGCTCGGCCTCCCCGGGCTTCCGTGGCTCGGCCTCCCCGGGCTCCTGTAGGTCGGCCTCCCCGGGCTTCCGTGGCTCATCCTTCCCGGGCTTCCGTAGCTCGGTCTCTCTGGCCTTCCATAGCTCGGCTCTCCCGAACTTCCTGTAGTTCGTTTCCCTCGAGCTTCCATGACCCGGCTTCACTGAACGACCCACGATCCAATACCCACCTCCGCGGAACCTGACGCAGGAGAGCCTCAGCCTACTGTAACGGCACCCTAGACAATGAATCATACTGAGAAGTGGTCTAGAACCTATCAAGGCCACCTGAGACCTACACATCTACCAGATCTCAAGCCATCAAGGGGCTCTCCCAGCCGTCGATCCCCTAACAGACAAGATACGGATCCCAACAGCCCCACAACGGCCTGATTCGATCCACTCCCGTATCCTAACAACCTCTGAACCTTCCAGAAGGCGCTCAAGATCCAGGTGACAATTTATAAATAGGACACTCCCAGATTCCCTCAGGTACGCATTCGCGCGCGCTCACACTTCCACTCTTACTCTCCTGCTCTCTCGCCGGCAGCTCGTCGGTGCTCTTGCCCTTTAGAGCTCCCGATTGGCCGCCCCCGGAGGGGCCTCCCGGAGAGATCCACCTCCCCACTATCTGGTTGATCGCCGATTTCTTCTCCACTGACTTGAGCGTCGGAGGGTCTTCCGTGGAGGGCCACCCCCAACGCCTCTCGCGCGAGGACTTTTGTGCAGATCCGCCCCTCTTTGGAGATCGACCGCGCCCGAATCGAAGGACGGATCCCGACGGCAACAGATTGGCGCTAGAGGAAGGGCCTCAAGTCCCATTAAAACTTGAAAAGAGGAAATAAGGATCTAAATCCGAAGTAGAACCTCTTTGATGGCCAACCGGAGAAGAGCAACCTCAGAAGCTCAAGATCAGGTCGCTTCCCAGAGGCCTTATCCGACGAGCGGTGTAGCGCCGCAACCACCACTAGTCGAAACCCCGTCACCGCCTGCCATTCTGGTGACCCAGGACCAGTTTGCTTCGCTGGTCCAACAAGTTCAAACTCTGACCCATCTGGTCCAGGAGCGCCTTACGGCTCCTACTGCTCCACACTTTCACAAGGAAGCGGCGGTTCCTTCTTCACCGGCGACCTCCTCCTCCAGTCCGCACAAATCCGCGGACCCCCCACACCGATCTAGAGGGGACAAGCCGATCCCGCGAGGCGGTCACAACGGAGATCCTCCCAGATCTCGGCGAGCCCGGTCTCTCTCACCGGTGACATCCCACCATGATTCGACGCCGTCTCTGCGATCTCCTCGCCCAGCTCCTCCCCTGGCTGGCGAAGAGGAGATCCGTCGTCAGATCCAGGAAATGCGTCAAGAGCTGGACGCCGCCAAGCAAGCTCATCCGCCCAGCCCAAGGCGGAACAGGGCATCCCTTTCTCTAAGAGGATTATGGAGGAAGTGATTCCCTCCCACGTCAAGTTACCAGCCGTCGAGCCTTATCACGGCTCTTCTGACCCGGACGACCATCTTAGCAGCTTTCGGTCAATAATGATGTTCCACAGAGCATCTGATGCGGTCCTCTGCCGCGCCTTCCCCTCCACCCTCAGAGGACCCGCCCGAACCTGATTCAATGCTTTGAAGCCAGGTTCTATCGATTCATTTGATGAGCTGAGCCGCCTTTTTATTGGTCAGTTCGTCAGTAGCCGCTACCACCGGCGAAGATCTGACTCCCTCTCCGAAGTCAAGCAGAGAGAGGGGGAGTCCTTGAGGAATTACCTTGGCCATTTCAATAAGGCCATGTTGGAGGTGGACCACCTTAATCATGAGGTGGTCATGTCTGCCCTGGCGGGGGGAGTCTCGAAGGAGAGCGACTTCTACCTAGCTATGGAGGTCAGCTACCCCCCAACCTCTCTGATATGATGGCCCTGGCGGACAAATACGCTAGGATCGAAGAATTGCGGAGAGTTGCCCGCGCTGAGCAGGCAAAGGAGCCCAAAGTCCCCGACAGGCACCGTCCCGCCCGGCGACCAAGTCCGCCTCGCCGCCAGAGAGTCCCTCCGCTGCCGCCAAGGAATCGCTCCCGGAGCCCTCCCAGGCGATTCAACCACTATACTCCGCTGACCGTGCCCCGGACGCAAATCCTTATGGAAATAGAGCGCCACTCCCCCGGCCAGTGCCTCTCCAAGGGAACCCGACCCGAAGAGATCCCACCAAGTACTGCCGTTACCACCGGGAGCACGGTCACGACACTGAAGAATGCTGGCGGCTGAAAAACGAAATCGAGAGACTGATCCAGCGGGGGCGACTGAATCAGTTCAGGAGGGCGCCCAAGCCACAACAACAAGGAGGTGACCGCCAGCCCGAACTTCAACAACCTCCTCCTCCACCGAATCCGCCCGTAATCGGCCGCATTAATATGATCGAAGAGGCCGGCGGATCGAGCCCCAGGGGCAACAGTGATGAATCGAGCCCCAGGGGCACGGACGGGCGAACTCTCCTTCTCCGATGATGATCTTCTAGGGATACAGCTCCCCCATGATGATGCACTAGTTGTATCCCTTAATTTGAATAACTATGATGTAAGCCGAATCCTAGTTGATAGTAAAAGTTCGGTAAATGTTTTGTACCTCGGTGTGTTTGCCAGGATGAAATTACTTATGGAAAACCTTCGAGCTGTGGATTCCACATTGATGGGATTCACAGGCGACGTCGTCGTACCGAAGGGGTCGTCACCCTGACGGTCCGCGCGGGAACCTGACCCCTTGTGACCATTGTCCAGACAGATTTCCTAGTAACCGACCTCAAATCTCCATACAACGCAATATTCGGCAGGCCCGGTCTAATGTCCCTCAAGGCAGTCGTCTTCATCCCGCATCTATCCATGAAGTTTCCCACCGAACTAGGAGTTGGAGTTGTTCGGGGAAGTCAGGTCATGGCTCGACAGTGCTTTGTTACAAGCCTTCAGTCTAGAATGCCAGAAGTTGATGGGCAGAATGCTCGCGAGGACTTCGCCGAACAGCGGGGAGAACCGGCAGAGGAATTGGAGGAAGTGCCATTGGATGAGGCCCGTCCTGACCGAACTATAAAGATCGGGTCGCTGCTCAAAGGAGAGCCTCGGCGCAAATTGATCAGGTTCCTCCGAGGTAACGCTGACATCTTCGCCTGGTCCGCCTCCGACATGCCAGGGATCAGCCCCGAGGTTCTCGTCCATCATCTCAATGTTGGCGAGAGACACAGGCCCGTCAAGCAGAAAAAGAGAAGCTTCGCTCCGAAGCGATAAAAGGCCATTGAAGAAGAAGTAGACAAACTCATCAAGGCTAATTTCGTCCGGGAGGTAGATTACCCGAGCTGGCTATCAAATGTCGTTATGGTGAAGAAGTCAAACGGCAAATGGAGAATCTGCATTGACTTCACCGACCTCAACAAAGCCTGCCCGAAGGACAGCTTTCTCCTCCCTCGGATCGACCAGCTCGTGGACGCCACCTCAGGCCACCAGATGCTGTCATTCATGGACGCCTATTCAAGCTACAATCAGATCCGAATGGCCCCTGAAGATGAAGAAAAGACCGCCTTCATAACCGACCGAGGTACTTACTGTTACCGCGTTATGCCTTTTGGTCTTAAAAATGCAGGTGCCACCTACCAAAGACTGGTCAACAAAGTATTCAATGAGCAAATCGGCCGAAATATGGAGGTGTACGTGGACGACATGCTGGTCAAAAGCAAGGAGGTATCGCAGCATGTAGAGGACCTCACAGAGAGCTTTGCCACGCTGCGCAAGTACGGGATGAGACTCAACCCGACCAAATGTGCCTTCGGTGTTAACTCAGGGAAGTTTCTCGGCTTCATGGTCTCCCAGCGAGGTATTGAAGCCAACCCCCAGAAGATTCAAGCTCTCCAACAAATGGCGCCCCCGGCATCTGTCAAAGAGGTCCAACGCCTAACCGAGAGAATAGCGGCCCTAAACCGCTTCGTGGCGCGGTCGGCTGAGAGATGCCTCCCCTTCTTCAAAACTCTCCGATCGGCCAAAAACTTTCAGTGGACTCCCGAATGCCAAAGGTCATTTCAAGATCTCAAGAAGTACCTCGGCTCGCCCCCACTCCTCAGTAGTTCGGCCCCAGGAGAGACCCTATTCTTGTACCTGGCTGTTTCGGAAGGTGCGGTCTGTTCGGTGTTGATCAAAGAAGAAGGCAAAGTCCAAAAGCCGATCTACTATGTCAGCATGCTACTCCGCGATGCGGAGACAAGGTACAACAGAATTGAAAAAATGGTATTGGCCTTAATCACCTCAGTTCGAAAGCTGCGGCCATACTTTCAAGCACATTCCGTGACGGTCCTGACCGACCAACCCATCAAGGCGGTGGTCCACCGTCCCGAGACGTCGGGGAGAATGACCAAGTGGGCCGTCGAGCTAAGTGAGCATGACATACATTTCCAGCCTCGTCCAGCCATCAAGGCCCAGGTGCTAGCCGACTTCCTCCTCGAGTGTACCATCCCGGAGGACGGTTCTACCCCAGACTCCCCCGAGGAACCAAAAGCTGGAGCCCGGTGGCTCCTCCATGTCGACGGGTCATCTAATGCCCATCGCTCCGGTGCGGGTCTGGTTCTTACCAGTCCGGAGGGAATTACCTTTGAATATGGCGTCTGATTCTCCTTCCCGACCTCCAACAACGAAGCCGAGTACGAAGCCCTGTTAGCCAGCCTCCAAATCGCTCGCAATCTGAAGGTAGAGAAGCTTAATGCATTCACCGACTCTCAGCTGGTGGCCGGCCATGTACGAGAAGAGTTTGAAGCCCGGGAGCCGAACATGATTCGATATCTCCAGGAGGTGCGGAGCCTACTTCCCCATTTTGCCGAATTTGAAATCATTCAGACTCCCAGATCCGAGAATGCCCGCGCCGACCTACTCTCCCGATTAGCAATCGCGAAGTCAATGGACGCCGAGCAAAAGTTCCACCTGGAGACTTTGAAAAAGCCCAGCATCACGGAAGCCGACCGAATAATGCAAGTTGAGGCCGAACCATCATGGTTCGACCCTATCCTCAAATATCTCAGAGAAGGGTCGCTTCCGTCCGACCGAAGGAGGCTAGAAAGCTGAAGCTGCAGGCCACTCACTACGTGCTGATTGACAACCAGCTTTACAAACGGTCTTTTTCTATGCCGCTGCTCAGATGCCTTCGCCCATCCGAAGCAGATTATGCTCTGCGCGAAGTGCATGAAGGGATTTGCGGCAACCATCTGGGAAGCCGGTCCCTATGCCACAAGGTGCTGCGACAAGGCTACTACTGGCCGACCATGCAAAAGGACGCCGACGATCTAGTCCGAGCCTGCGACCCCTGCCAGAGGCACTCAAGCATCCAAAGGCTCCCTTCCACCGAACTAGTTTCCATATCCTCCGCTTGGCCCTTTGCCAAATGGGGGATGGACATCCTCGGCCCATTCCCGCTTGCCACAGGACAGCGGAAATTTCTATTTGTCGCCATCGACTACTTCACCAAATGGGTCGAGGCGGAAGCAGTTGCACAAATTACCGAGGCACGGGCCAGAGATTTTGTTTGGAGGTCCATCATCTGCCGATTTGGCCTCCCGCATACCATAATCACTGATAACGGTAAGCAGTTTGACAACTCAAATTCCGCCAGTTCTGAGGAGCATGGAATCCGTCACCACCTCACTTCGGTCGGGCACCCACAAGCCAACGGAGCGGCCGAAGTGACCAACAGGACCCTCCTCCAAGGAATCAAAGCTCGCCTCTCCAGAGCCCAAGGCAGGTGGGCGAGGAGCTGCACCATGTCTTATGGGCCTACCGCACAACCCCGAGAATCCCGACAGGTGAAACCCCATTCCGAATGGCTTTCGGTACAGAGGCCGTTATCCCTGTGGAAGTCGGCCTCCCATCATTGCGGGTGGAAAGCTACTCAGAGGAGGCTAGCACGAACAACTCCGCACCAACCTCGACCTGGTGGAGGAGATTAGAGAGAAGGCCCGAATCAGAGTGGCCGCTTATCAACAAAGGGTGGCCCGTTATCACGCCTCCTAGAGTCAGAGGGAAAGCCTTCCTGCCCGGCGACCTTGTCCTCCGAAAGGCCTCTGTTTCCAAACCGCTGGAACAAGGAAAGCTGGCGCCAAACTGGGAGGGCCCATACCAAGTAACGGAGATCGTCGGACCGGGAACCTACAAGCTACAAGATTTGGATGGGAAATCCATTCCCCGGACGTGGAATTCGGACAATCTCCGAAAATATTATCAATAGGGTACGTCCTCTCCGAGTTTATCTTCATATGCCTCATTATATCTTCCTGTCGGCGCGTTTTTTCAATGCAAATTATTATGCACTACATCACCGAAAATTGAAAAAATAAATAGATGCTGCTTACCAATCCTCGGCACGACCGAGCTCCTTGTCTGGATAGGAATTCTCCGAACCTTGGCAGGGCCAAGTAAAAATTCTCCGAACCTCGGCTGGGCCGAGCAACAAATTCTCCGAACCTTGGCAGGGCCAAGTAAAAAATTCTCCGAACCTCGGCTGGGCCGAGCAACAAATTCTCCGAACCTTGGCAGGGCCAAGTAAAAATTCTCCGAACCTCGGCTGGGCCGAGCTATAAATTCTCCGAACCTTGGCAAGGCCAAGTAAAACTTCTCCGAACCTCGGCTGGGCCGAGCAACAAATCTCCGAACCTTGGCAGGGCCAAGTAAAAAATTCTCCGAACCTCGGCTGGGCCGAGCAACAAATTCTCCGAACCTTGGCAGGGCCAAGTAAAAATTCTTCGAACCTCGGCTGGGCCGAGCAACAAATTCTCCGAACCTTGGTAGGGCCAAGTAAAAAATTCTCCGAACCTCGGCTGGGCCGAGCAACAAATTCTCCGAACCTTGGCAGGGCCAAGTAAAAAAATTCTCCGAAAACAAATTCTCCGAACCTCGGCTGGGCCGAGCAACAAATTCTCCGAACCTTGGCAGGGCCAAGTAAAAAATTCTCCGAACCTTGGCAGGGCCAAGTAAAAATTCTCCGAACCTCGGCTGGGCCGAGCAACAAATTCTCCGAACCTTGGCAGGGCCAAGTAAAAATTCTCCGAACCTCGGCTGGGCCGAGCAACAAATTCTCCGAACCTTGGCAGGGCCAAGTAAAAATTCTTCGAACCTCGGCTGGGCCGAGCAACAAATTCTCCGAACCTTGGCAGGGCCAAGTAAAAAATTCTCCGAACCTCGGCTGGGCCGAGCAACAAATCTCCGAACCTTGGCAGGGCCAAGTAAAAATTCTCCGAACCTCGGCTGGGCCGAGCAACAAATTCTCCGAACCTTGGCAGGGCCAAGTAAAAATTCTCCGAACCTCGGCTGGGCCGAGCAACAAATTCTCCGAACCTTGGCAGGGCCAAGTAAAAAATTCTCCGAACCTCGGCTGGGCCGAGCAACAAATTCTCCGAACCTTGGCAGGGCCAAGTAAAAAAAATTTCTCCGAACCTCGGCTGGGCCGAGCAACAAATTCTCCGAACCTTGCAGGGCCAAGTAAAAAATTCTCCGAACCTCGGCTGGGCCGAGCAACAAATTCTCCGAACCTTGGCAGGGCCAAGTAAAAATTCTCCGAACCTTGGCTGGGCCGAGCAACAAATTCTCCAAACCTTGACAGGGCCAAGTAAAAAATTCTCCGAACCTCGGTTGGGCCGAGCAACAAATTCTCCGAACCTTGGCAGGGCCAAGTAAAAAATTCTCCGAACCTCGACTGGGCCGAGCAACAAATTCTCCGAACCTTGGCAGAGCCAAGTAAAAAAAATTCTCCGAACCTCGGCTGGGCCGAGCAACAAATTCTCCGAACCTTGGCAGGGCCAAGTAAAAAATTCTCCGAACCTTGACAGGGCCAAGTAAAAATTCTCCAAACCTCGCTGGGCCGAGCAACAAATTCTCCGAACCTTGGCAGGGCCAAGTAAAAATTCTCCGAACCTCGGCTGGGCCGAGCAACAAATTCTCCGAACCTTGGCAGGGCCAAGTAAAAATTCTCCGAACCTCGGTTGGACCGAGCAACAAATTCTTCGAACCTTGGCAAGGCTAAGTAAAAAATTCTCCGAACCTCGGCTGGGCCGAGCAACAAATTCTCCGAACCTTGGCAGGGCCAAGTAAAAAATTCTCTGAACCTTGGCTGGGCCGAGCAACAAATTCTCCGAACCTCGGCTGGGCCGAGCAACAAATTCTCCGAACCTTGGCAGGGCCAAGTAAAAATTCTCCGAACCTCGGCTGGGCCGAGCAACAAATTCTCCGAACCTTGGCAGGGCCAAGTAAAAATTCTGCGAACCTCGGCTGACCCGAGCTGCAAATTCTTCGAACCTCAGCAAGGCTAAGTAAAAATTCTTCAGGTTAAGACACCGGCTGAAAACCGAAATACGCAGGCCCCAATTAAGGCCGAGGGACTTCCAAATAGTCCCCAAAACTTCCGCCGGTTTAGAAAGAAACACACTGAGCACAAACCGTCGACGCGCACAAAGAGGGCGCCTCCGGCGAACCCCTTAAAGGGTCCAAAAAGCCCCGCATAATCGGCCAAAAGTCCCGAGCAGAGCCAGGGAATTCCCCTCCGCTACTAAAATCTTTGGGTAAACGCCCCTGTAACCCGTCAAACAAAGCGTCTATCTCGACGCGTGAACCAGTGGAGCCATGACGACTCCCCAACTATCATGCGACTGGCATGTTTAAAGCTAAAAACTCTTGAAAAAAAAGAAGGTTACCCAAACAAAGCCTTTTTTCATTGATCGGGAAAAAGGGAGTACACAAAGAGATAAGAAAAGCAAAAACAGAAAGCAAAAGTAACGGAGGCCCTAAATCAGGGGTCGAAGTCACTCCCAGAGGCCAGCAGATCCTCCAGGCGCTCGGTGAGGTCGGCAACCTGCTGACGAAGTGATGCGATCTCCTCCCTCTGCGGGTCTGCAACCCGGCACAAGGCCTCCGCCTCCTTAGTGGTTACATCCACATACTCCTCGACGACCCTTACGAGCTGCTGTTGGCTCGCAAGGGTCGACGCCAGACCCAACCCGTCGACAGTGATTGTGGTACACCCCCTCGGCGGGTGTAACAACCCGTCGAGTGATGCACGTAACTCTTCGGAGGATCGCCTTTGGGAAGCCATGATCCGATACTATTTCAAGATCTGAACCGAGGAATGACTAAGACCACACCCCTCGGTCATATTTATACTTGCCAGGCGGGTATCTCGATCGGACGCACCGCAGCAACCGACCTACGAGAACTCGCCACGTGTCATCGCTTTATTACCTGCGGAATACGAAGGGTCGTGCCCCATCCCGAGAGAGATCGGTAAGCACGTACAAATTATTCGGGAAACCCCCTGAACAGGACATTTTTCGATCTGCCGGCCCCCCATAATAAATGCTCCCAGCACTTCCCCAAGCTCTCTTTTCGGGAAGCGCGGAGGGAAGAAATCCAGCGTCCGGCCAGTGACTTGTCCCCTCGAGAAGGATAACGTCATGAATAAAGAAACGTGACAACATACCGCTCGTTTCGCTCTGGCGCCCCTCACCAAACGTCATAGATACCTTACACTACGGCTCATGGTGGCAGCTAAGTCATTTCTCCGAGCTATAAATTCTCCGAACCTTGGCAGGGCCAAGTAAAACTTCTCCAAACCTCGGCTGGGCCGAGCTACAAGTTCTCCGAACCTTGACAGGGCCAAGTAAAAACTTCTCCGAACCTCGGCTGGGCCGAGCTATAAATTCTCCGAACCTTGGCAGGGCCAAGTAAAAACTTCTCCGAACCTCGACTGGGCCGAGCTATAAATTCTTCGGCCAAGTAAAACTTCTCCGAACCTCGGCTGGGCCGAGCTATAAATTCTTCGAACCTTGATAGGGCCAAGTAAAACTTCTCCGAACCTCAGCTGAGCCGAGCTACGAGTTCTTCGAACCTTGGTGAAGCCAAGCGCTAATTCTCTGGACTTCGGCGGGGCCGACCCGTGAGCATTCGAGCTCCGGTAAGGACGAAACACAAAATACCGAGCTTCGGACCGAAGTAAGGAACGTGTTCCGCCGAGCGATCTCCAAACCGCCGCTTGCGAACCTCGACTAGTTCGATAGCGCGGGATCTTCGCCTAAGAACGAGCGAGACATCCATGATTAACAACAACAATAAACTTGGCACAGAAGAGGTAGAGATTGAGAAACAAAACAGAACTCTCTTTATTTCATTGCCAAACAAGATCGGCTACAAATGCCTCAGAGGCGTTACAAGAGCATTGAAATGCATAAAATAAAGACAAGTACAAAACTCGGGCAACTGCTCCAAAGCAGACCTGGGCGACCGTGGTGCTCCGGCATCCGACCGCCGAACCAGTTAAGCCACATCCAATCAGCTCGAGCTGATAATAGCCTGGCAACATGGACCAATCGTTGCGGCCAGCTTCAGTCAATAATAATATCTCGGTGACCCAACCGAGATATCTGGGTGGCCATCCCATACCACCCAACCGAGGGACCCCCCGGCGAGCAGGTAGGAAGCTAGCGGACCCTGATGTCGAAACGCTCTCCCAAACCGAGTATGCACCGCCCCCACCTTGCCATGGCTCAAGGACAAGGCGTCGGCGGGCGGCACACTTTCACCCCCTCCCCATGTGGCAAAAGATTTCCCGGGCGGCAAGCCCAGGAATCCAAACCAGGGGAGGAGGCAAATTCACTCAAACCATGGGGAGTCCGCGTGCACTTCCTACCATGCGTTCCCGAAGGAGAAACACAAAGGTCACACTGGAAGAGTGTATGTGCGCTCTCCGTGTGATCTCTGCGCCCTCCATGTGCGCTCTCCATATGATCTCCGGGACTCATCCCCTAAGGGTGAGTCATCCTTCGGCAGCCCCTTCATCGCCCCAACTATCCGGAGGCAAAAAGCTTGCAAGAGAAAAGCTCAGTCCTCCCACTCGCAACAACAGAGAAACGAACATGATGAAAGTTCTAGTGGAAAAGAAACTTTTGGGAATGGCTTAGCACTACCTGCTTTCCCTTTTTATAGGCCAAGAATGGACCGGGAGCAATCACCAAGGCTATAAGCCCCGAAATTCAAACACCTGGCCCATACCTCCAGGATGAAAGCGGCGCCCTAGTGCGCGCCAAGCCCACCGCCTAAATTATGACATATGCGAAGATTTCCTCTTGGCCCCGAATCACGATCATTAAATGCAGAAGATTGTCCATTAGCATTACGGAAACTGGCAGGTTCAGGATATCGTCCTGCGAAAATAATGTCCTCCAATGGCAAACGGCTGCGTGCGCCGTACGTCAAAACGACCTGCATGGGAAAAAAGCACTTCTGGAAAGCTCTAGAGCAGCTTTACGTTCCCCACAGCGTCGTATCATCAATTTTGGTGAAATAAAAACCGATTTGCCTGCAGAATGGCAGGGCGCTGGCAGAATAACAAAACGAGCACGAAGGCTACATAAACTGTTCTTTCATTTAACAAAAAATGAAATGACCAAAGGAAGCGAAAAATACTTCGACAACCATCTTCATACGTCGGCCCTAGCCGACCCACTGTGCTCGTCGGCCCTAGCCGACCCATTTTGCTTGCCGGCCCTAGCCGACCCATTTTGCGTCGGCCCTAGCCGACCCACTGTGCTCGTCGGCCCTAGCCGACCCACTTTGCTTGCCGGCCATAGTCGACCCACTTTGCTTGCCGGTCCTAGCCGACCCACTTTGCTTGCCGGCCCTAGCCGACCTATTTTGCTTGCCGGCCCTAGCCGACCTATTTTGCTCGTCGGCCCTATCCGACCTACCTTGCTCGTCGGCCCTAGCCGATCTATTCCATCTATCGGCCCAAGCCGACCTGCCCGACCAATCGGTCTTAATCGATCGGTTTCATGCCTCGAGTTTTAACTAAGACTCAGACCGGACCAGATCGTCCATCGGTTCGCCAGTCAAGGCCATCGCCCCGCCTGGGGCCAAGCCAATGCGTATCCCGGGACAAAGATGACCGAGCCATAAGTCGCTTGCGATTGAGGCAAGACCGGGCGGCAACAGGGCCATACAAGGAAAGACACTTAAATGAAAATAGAAGGTGGCTCCTAAGAGCCGGGAACCACGTCGTCGGGACTCATCGTCATCTTAACTGAGAAAAACTCTAGGCAAAACAACGGGTGTCGCAAAGGGCGAAAGACAAAACTCTTCAAGAACAAAACGAAAGGATGCTGCAAACATGCATATATATAGTGCGGCTATCGCCTTGCTTCCCCGCTAAGGAAGCCACCTTGAGAAGACGAGGCGTCCCCCCGAGGCGTCCGGAACCGCCTCGACAAACGCCGGATCGATCGGGATTCGCGACGTGGCGTATTCCCAACCATCACTCGTGGGGGAGCCTTAACCCCGAAGGCACGATGACCCTATCGCATTAATTAAGGCATCATTGCAAGAGCTGTCTAAACCAAACTGTCCCATCTGGAACGTGCCACCTGGACTTATACTCCCTATGCCCGAACCTACGCTTCGAACTAGGGAGTGGAGGGCATGTGTTGGGGGGTAAAATCATCATTGCATCAATATCCGTGCGAGGAGGCTAGGACCAACCCTTTCCGCAGCTCGACCTTCCCGGGCTTCCGTGGCTCGGCCTTCCCGGGCTTCCGTGGCTCGGCCTCCCCGGGCTTCCGTAGCTCGTAGCTCGGTCTCTGGCCTTCCATAGCTCGGCTCTTCCGAACTTCTTGTAGTTTGTTTCTCCCGAGCTTCCATGACCCGGCTTCACTGAACGACCCACGATCCAATACCCATCTCCGCGGAACCTGACGCAGGAGAGTCTCAGCCTACTGTAACGGCACCCTAGACAAGGAATCATACTGAGAAGTGGTCTAGAACCTATCAAGGCCATCTGAGACCTACACATCTACCAGATCTCAAGCCATCAAGGGGCTCTCCCAGCCGTTGATCCCCTAACAGATAAGATATGGATCCCAACAGCCCCACAACGGTCTGATTCGATCCACTTCCATATCCTAACAACCTCTGAACCTTCCAGAAGGCGCTCAAGATCCAGATGACAGTCTATAAATAGGACACTCCCAAATTCCTTCAGGTACGCATTCGCGCGCACTTACACTCCCACTCTTACTCTCCTGCTCTCTGCCAGTAGCTCGTCGATGCTTTTGCCCTTTAGAGCTCCCGATTGGCCGCCCCCGAAGGGGCCTCCAAGAGAGATCCACCTCCCCACTATATGGTTGATCGTCGATTTCTTCTCCACTGACTTGAGCGTCGGAAGGTCTTCCGCGGAGGGTCACCCGCAACATCTCTCGCAAGGATTTTTGTGCAGATCCACCCTTTTGGAGATCGACCGAGTCGAAGGACGGATCCCGACGGCAACAAGTCCCATAAAAGGTGAGAGGTTCCGTGACTCTTTCAAGATTTGGAAGAAGAATTGCGAATTATTCTCGAAAGTTCAACACAGCAAGCTGATTCCCTCTAGAGGTCCAAGAACAACACACCATATATTTTGATCGCATACTCATATGTTATTAAAAGGACGCATAGATCAACGTCCTAGAAAAATTCAAAAAAGCCAGAAGAATCGCACAAAGAATTAAGGGTCGCCAGGCTAATTCCTAATCCGATTGCACGTTATCAAAACAAGAATCAAGAAACGTTTTTGAGTTTTTAACATAGTGAACCAATTCCCTCTAAAGGTTCAAGCCGAGAAGGAGAGACAAGAAACAACAAGAAATTAGAAAAAAATGGAAAAGGCGGCAGCAGAAGAAGAAAAGAACGCGTCTTCTTCTTGCCGGGAAGGCCGAGCTTTAACAGTAGTGGCCACTTCCTGTTGGTTGCTGTCTGCTGTCAACAATCGAAAAAAAAAAAAAAAAGCAAAAAAGGAGGAAGAAAAAAGGAGAAGAAGAAGAAAAGAGAAAACATGATGAAAATTATCGAAAATAGAGAAGAAATTGGAAGACCTACCGGCCACCGCGTGCTGCCGCCGGCGGCTCTGGCTGCCGTCCAGTATTACCGCCTATTTCTTTCCTAATTATTTTAAAACTTTTCCCGGTCCCTTTTCTTTCTTTCTTCCTCTTCTGGCTTTACCTCGCTCTCAAGATTTGGGACCTAGGGCACGAACAGGAGCGATGGAGGAGAGGTTTCAACTTTTAAGCCGTTGTGCCCGACTCGGATTTATGCAGCACTTAGCCCGACCCGTTTTATGCTGACCTGCGCCTGAGCCGCCTATTACGCCCGCCCGCCCGCACCGTGCTCGATTCGCCCGAACCAGTCCGGTCGTCCGGTCTAGCGTGTAACGACGAGTTTTTTTTGTTTTTATACAAACGGTCACATTAAGTACATAATTTACTACAAGATAATATAGCATATTATTAATATATTAATTTTACTATCTAAAACATTAAACAGTAAAAATAATTTAATTATTATAATATTAACTTTCGATAAATATAATGAATCAGTGATGCATAGATAAAAATCAAATATCACAGATCAAATAAAGAAGTTTGGTAATCAAAAAAACCAAAACTAGATTGTATCCAGCAAAATAGCTGGAGACCATCAGCGACCACCGCTAGTTGAGTTTAAGATGAGTTTATGGGACTGGAGGTTAGGTTGAAATTGAGGCAAATGTAAGATTGAATTTAAATGCATAAAAGATTCAATATGATCAAAATTAAAACATCTGTATCTTATTTTTATTAAAGAATGGCATTTATTTAAGATAAAAATTATTTATTTTAATATATGATATTAATTTATTAAATTTTATTGTAACCACCAATAAGTGAAGTAAAATAGGCCTAATCTTTAATCTTCATCCTAATCTTATTAAGATGACTCTCCATAAAAGATGGTTATAATAAAATCAAAAAACACCTTAATAGAAGAAAGAAAACTTGTATTTGCTCAACTAAAAAAAATGTAATTATTAATTTTTTTCCTTTTAAAAACATGTTGGCTTTTTTTTTTTCTTCTTTTTCTTCTCTTAACTTTTGAGAATGCCTTGCAAACAAATAAACCATAATCAGTCATCAAGATTGAGTCCAGCATATAAAACATCATATATGTCATCCTCTCCAGCATAGCTATGATATGCGTCTAAAAGCTAGAAGGGAATTTAAGAATTTTTTCTTTCTGGATTGCTTATCCTATCATAAATTCCATTCGCTTAAACCTTATTTAAGTAGGATTAACTATTTTAGAGAGAGGAAACGGATGAGACCAATCTCCACGTTTCTTTTCCTCTAGATACGCTAGGTGAATTCTTGTGCGAATGCTTGTTTGATTTTAACTTGAATTATTTAAAAAATGAAATAATTTCAAATTTAGAAATAATGAACCTATCACTTCATGTTGAGTTTTGAGGATAGTATCTCGGAGCAATATCGATTTTTTTTTCTGAGGTATATGTTGCCGTAGAAATCCGTTCTCCAAGTCGGATAAGGTTCGGCTCCGGATTTGAATGCCAATCGTTCACCTGGATGGAACCTACAAGATAGTCCTCACGTAGAGAGTGTCAGAGATGGCCCTCTACGGAAGACCCTCTGATGCCCAAGTCAGTGAAGATTCACATCAAGCAGATGTGAGGATAAGGTTCTCGCAGAAAAGTCTCTCAAAAAATGCCTCTCGAAAGCTCTGATATCTGCTTGAGCTTCAATGGAGTTTTCAGTAAGAGTGTGAGTGTCAAGGTAAGTATTGATGTCAGCGTACCTGAGAAGCTTTATGACAAGAGTATTTATAGGCGATCACCTGATTCCTTGAACATATGTCATAGGGGGTCCAAAACTGTTAGGATTCGAATCAGATTCGAATCAAGTTTGTTATGAGGCCGGTAGTGTCAGTATCTAGTTAGTTAGAGAATCGACAGCTAAAGAAACTAATTGATGCTTTGAGATTCGATGATTTTATAGGCTCTAGACCATTTCTAATATTATTAGCATATTTTTCCGCTCGAGATCGTTGGGGGCCTATGCGGTTAGAATTTTATCGAGCTATCATGAATTTGAAATCTTTCGCGCTTGATTCCGCAGAGGTTCGGGAGCCCCTCGTCCTAGCTGAGGCATAAAAATAGCTCGGATCCGCCAAAGCATTTGAATGCCTAGGTTTGATCGAGGCATAAAAACAATTCGATCTGGCTGAAGCAAAAGGTTTGGCCGAGGCATAAAATATTTTGGTACTGTTGAGTATATGAGGATAGAACACTTCGGCGCTGCCGAGGTGTACGAATACATCGGTCTCGCCGAGGTGGGAGGATAGCTCGGGCCCGCCGAAGCATGAGAATGATTCAAAATGATTCAGTATGAGGATGGCTTGGTCCGAGGATGGTTCGGCTCTATTGTTTTCTAGATATGACAGCTGGCTGATCAAAAATCAAGAGTGGTCTCGACCTTTTTGTCGTGTGCACAAGCGTTGGTATGATGATAATTTTATCCCTCATCACATGCCCCCCACTCCCTAGCCTGAAGTATAAGTTCGGATATAGGGAGTAGTGTCTATGATAACTTCACTAGAATGATTCAAAGGAGCGTACAATGATGGTCTCATAAATGTTACGTTGTCATTTCATCATTTTTCTCGGCAAATGAAACGAAAAAATCCCTCATTTCTTGTGGGCGATGATTAGGGAAACTCCACATGGCGAATCCCTATGTTTACTGCACCTGTGGCAGCAACTTAGCGTCTGGGGGTTTCTTCTACTTGTAACTTGGCTGAAATTTACCTAATGAATGAATTTTTAATTTTTCTTCATATGTTCTGCTATTTCGACATCACTTTTTAGATAATTTTTTAGCTCATCCGTGACCTCCTTGCATTTAGCTTATCACGGGTGAGCCATATTTTAGGAAGAAATAATTTTTAACGATTCTATCGAGACCGAATGAATCACCTAGTTTTACTAAGGCTGATTCGATTAGATTTGCCGAGGTACAGAACTACTCGGCCTTGTTAAAAAGAAGGCACTACTTTGGTTTTGACTGAAGTAAAATGGATGGTTCGGAATAGCCGAAGCAGAGGGGTCACTTCGGTTGTGGCCGAAGCAAGATGGACAGTTCGATTTGACCGAAGTAAAGATTTAGTTTGCCTCTCACCGAAGCAAATGAAATGGTCTGAACCTTACCGAGGAAGGTCTTGTGTTCCCTCAGGGCATTTATTTTGTTGTTAGTATTTGGTCTTTTCCAATGCGAGTTCACTTTGCGTATATGCTAAGCATTCGATTGCTATTAGACCGCATCATTTTCTGTGGAGGATTTCTTAGGTCTATCCGTATCCCAGAGGTTTGCAGGTAGTTCTTGGCATTTAAGACTCTTGATTCGAGATCGGAAGAAAATCTTTTGTCCTTCGTTACGGACTGAAGGGTGCACCCAACATATCTCGAGATGCGCCAGATTTTATCATGGCACGCCACGTGGCTCCAAGCATGGTGTGACTGTGGCGTTTCGAATTCCAAAGTCCCCCTTTTACTAATGGGTGTTCTCAGTTTATTGCCTATAAAAGGGAGAAGCTGAAAGTGTCTAAGCACATCCGAAAAAGGCTTTCTTGCTTTGTGAATTTGAAAGAAGCTTTCATAGCTTCTTTCTTATTGAGATCAAGGGTGGTGAGATCAAATTTTTCTTTTGAGATTTGGCCTGATAGTTGGGGCGATGAGGAAGTTGCTGAAGAGCAAGTAACCCTCGAGGATGAGTCTCGGAGGTCATACGAAGAACGCATAGGGGTAGATACAGGGGTCATATGGGGAACGCACGCATGTGTTCTCTGTATGGCTCCTTTCACTTGTCATGAGACCCTACAGACAATTGGAAATGTAGTCTTTTAGGGGCCCCCGGCTACCACGGGCTTTCCTTCATCCTCAGTCCATTTAAATGGGTGCCATTTTGGATCCCTCGGTTCATCCACCTAAGGGTTCATCATCCGGCTTTTAACGAGGAAGAAGGTAAGCAGCACTGGGCCACTTTCTTTATTCTTTGGCATTGACCAGCAACTCAGTGAACTCAATGGAGTTGTCTGGTTTCTCTGATTTCTTGGATCGAAAGCGGAAGCAATGTTATCAATCGGGTCTGTTTGTCCGAGCTTTTTAATTTATTTTCTTCTATTCCCTGTGTTGTAATGCACTTGTAACGCCTCTCAAGAGGTTGTAATTTCTTCTAAGCAATAAAGCAAGGTTTCTTTTCGTACCTCTTTTCTTTTTTCTACTTTGTTTCTTTAAGTATTATTTTCTTTGTCATGTTGACGCTTTTACACCTCCCGATACATGAATCATTTGTATATTCCGAACCAAACGGGATGCAGGACGGAAGTCCGGGGCCTTCGAAACGTAGGAATTCCCAGTGGGGCATTCCCGAACCTCGCCTTTCAAATGACAGTACCAGCTCATAAAGTTAGCAATGTTTTAGGTACTTTGCTTTGGTCAGGCATTTTAGCGATTTAGTTTCACTCAGTCCTTTATGGAGAGGGCATTTACCACTGTTTAGGTTAGAGGGAGGCCTGGGTGGCCCTGCCAATTCTTAATATTCTTGGTCATATCAAAAGATAAAATAGGTCTTACCTTACTTTGGTGAGGCAAGAAACGATTTGTTCAAATTTGTCCAAGCATAAGGAAAAGTTGTTTAACCTTACCGAAGCTTAGCAAGGCAGTTCAGCCATGCTAAAATATTGGAAGAATCAATCGGTCTTGCCGAGACTTTAAAAGAATCACTTGGTCGTGCCAAGGCTTGAAAGAATCACTCGGTCGTGCCGAGGCTTGAAAAGATTATATTTTACTTAGCGCTGCTAAGGTACGGAGAAATCACTTGGCCCTGCCGAGGCTTGAAAAGATTATATTTTACTTGGCACTGCCAAGGTACAAAAAAGCACTCGACCCTGCCAAGGCTTGAAAAGATTATATTTTACTTGGCACTGCCAAGGTATGGAGAAATCACTCGGTCATGCTAAGGCTTGAAAAGATTATATTTTACTTGGCGCTGCCAAGGTATGAAAAAATCACTAGGCCCTGCCAAGGCTTGCTTGAAAAGATTATATTTTACTTGGCGCTGCTAAGGTACAGAGAGATCACTCGGCCTTATCGAGGCTTGAAAAGATTATATTTTACTTAGCGCTGCTAAGGTGCGGAGAGATCACTCGGCCCTGCCGAGGCTTGAAAAGATTATATTTTACTTGGTGCTGCCAAGGTATGGAGAGATTACTTGGCCCTGTCGAGGCTTGAAAAGATTATATTTTACTTGTTGTTGCCAAGGTACGGAGAGATCACTCGGCCCTACCGATGCTTGAAAAGATTATATTTTACTTGGTGTTGCCAAGGTATGGAGAGATCACTCGACCCTGCCGAGGCTTGAAAAGATTATATTTTACTTGGTGCTGCCAAGGTACGGAGAGAACACTCGGCCCTGTCGAGGCTTGAAAATATTATATTTTACTTGGCGCTGCCAAGGTACGGAGAGATCACTCGGCCATGCCGAGGCTTGAAAAGATTATATTTTACTTAGCGCTGCTAAAGTACAGAGAAATCACTCGGCCCTATCGAGGCTTGAAAAGATTATATTTTACTTTCGCTGCCAAGGTACGGCGAGATCACTCGGCCCTACCAAGGCTTGAAAGGATTATATTTTACTTGGCACTGCCAAGGTACAGAGAAATCACTCGGCCCTGCCGAGGCTTTAAGAGATTATTGAGCAAAATCCGCTTCTCATTACAGTCGTTGGGAAAGCAATTGAAACAAGGACATTGTAGATTTTGAAAATGAAATTTTGTTACTGTAAACAAAGTGTGTTTAGTGGAGGCATACTTCATTGGTGATATATACGAAGATTATCCAAGCTTCATGTCCTGGGAATAGATTTTCTATCCAAATCCTGAAGTTTGTAAGTGTCGGGCCTGATTACCTCAGCAACTTAATAGGGGCCTTTCCAATTTGGAGACAGTTTCCCTTGTTCTAACAGCTTTGAGATGACGCCTTCTGAAGCACTAGATCACCAGGGAGAAAGGATTTTCCTTTTACCATGGTGGAATGGTAACGAGCTACTCTCTGTTGATAAGCTGCCATTCGGATCTGAGCCTTCTCCCTGACCTCATCTATCATATCAAGATTGGTTCGGAGCTGCTCATCATTGGATTCCTCCGAATAACCCTCCACCTGAGGGGAGGGGAGTCTGATCTCTACAGGGATGATGACTTCCATGCCAAAAGCCATTCTAAACGGAGTTTGGCCTATGGGGACCCTTTCAATGGTTTGATAAGCTCATAGCACGTGATGAAGCTCTTCCGCCCATCTGCCTCGTGCTCTGCTGAGCCGGGCCTTAATTCCTTGCAGAAGGGTTCGGTTGGTTACCTCGGCTTCCCTATTAGTTTGAGGATGTCCAACCAAAGTGAAGCAGTGAAAAGATGCCGTGATCCTCACAAAATTTTTAAAATTTAGGATTGTCAAACTGTCTTCTATTGTTGGTGATGATGGTGTGTGGAAGGCCGAACCGATAAATGATAGCCCGAGCCTCAGTTATCTGAGCGACTGTCTCGACTTCGACCCACTTGGTAAAATAGTCGATTGCTACAAACAAGAACTTCCTCCATCCTGTGGCGAGGGAAAAATGACCAAGAATGTCCATTCCCCACTTGGCAAAGGGCCAGGCAGATGATATGGGCGTTAGGTGGGCGAGGAAAAGCCTCTGAACATTTGAATATCATTGGCATAAATTATAAGCTCGGACAAGGTTGTCAGCATCCTTTTGCATGGTGGGCCAATAATATCCATGACGTAGCACTTTGTGGCATAGAGCTCGGCTGCCAAGATGATTACCATAGATGCCTTCGTGAACCTCTTGAAGAGCATAATCAACCTCTGATGGGCAAAGGCATTTAAGTAACGGCATGGAGAAGGATCGCTTATATAGCCGATCATCAAGTAGAACATAATGAGATGATTGTATCTTCACTCTCCTTGCTTCCTTTCTGTCAGCAGGGAGCACCCCTTCTTTGAGATACTTGAGCATTGGGTCTAACCAGGATGGTTCAGCATCAATCTGCATTATTTGATCAGTATCGACAATGCTGGACTTTTTTAAGACTTCCAAGTGGAACTTCCGCTAGAGATTCATCGAGTCTGTGGTTTCCAGGCGGGATAAAAGGTTAGCACGCGCATTCTCAGCCCTTGGGATCTGAATAACCTTAAATTCAGCAAAGCGGGAGGACAAATTGCGCACCTTTTGAAGATACCGAATCATGTTCGGTTCCCGAGCCTCAAATTCTCCATGCACCTAGCCAGCCACCAACTGGGAGTCGGTGTAGGCATTCAGCTTTTCAACTTTGAGTACACTGGCGATGTGAAGTCTAGTAAGCAAAATCTCATACTTTTTGCTTTGTTGTTAGAGGCTGGGAATGAGAAATGAATGCCATATTCGAAGGTTGCCCTCTCCGGGCTAGTGAGTACCAGACCAGTGCCAGAACTGCATGCACTGAAGGATCTATCAACATGGTGCAGCCACAAAGCACTGGGCCTTGGTTGCTCGGGAGTGTCCAGAGTGGAACCATCTTCAGGTATGGTGCATTCAAGAAGAAAATATGCTAGGACCTACGCTTTGATGGCTGGATGAGACTGATACTGAATGTCATACTCACTCAATTCAATAGCCCATTTGGTCATTCTTCTCGATGCTTCTGGATGATGGATAATTGACTTGATGGGTTGGTCGGTTAAAACTGTCACATTGTATGCTTGAAAATATGGCCATAACTTTCGGACTGATGTTATCAGAGCCAACACTATCTTCTCGATTCAAGTATACCTCGTCTCAGTGTCTCGAAGTAATTACTAACATAATAAATCAGCTTTTGAATTTTGTTTTCCTCTCTGACCAACATAGAGCCAATAGCGCCCTTCGAGACTGCTAGATACAGACACAACATTTATTCTGGCCTCGGACTACTAAGGAGAGGTGGTGAGCCAAGGTATTTTTTAAGATATTCAAAAGATTTCTGATAGTCCGGGGTCCATTGAAAGTTCTTGGCCGACCGGAGCACTTTGAAAAAGGGCAAACATCTCTCAGCTGGCCGAGCGACAAAATGATTGAGAGCTACTATCCTCCCGATGAGACGTTACACTTCTTTGATCGACCCTGGAGGTGCCATCTGCTGCAGGGCTTAGATTTTTTATGGATTCGCTTCAATACCTCGTTGAGAGACCATGAGAACTAAGAACTTTCCAGAGTTAACTTCGAAAGCACACTTGGTTGAGTTAAGCTTCATCCGATACCTCCGAAGTATAGCAAAACTTTCTGTAAGATCTTCAATGTCGGGATGCCTCTTTGCTCTTTACCAGCATGTCATCAACATACACCTCCATGTTCCGACCGATTTGCTCTTTAAAAATTTTATTGACAAGCCTTTGGTAGGTTGTGCTTGCATGTTTTAAACCAAAAGGCATAACTCGATAGCAATAAGTACCTCGATCGGTGATAAAGGCAATCTTTTCTTCATCTTCGGATGCCATCCGAATCTGATTGTAGCCCGAATAAGTATCCATGAAAGTCGGCATCTGGTGGCCCGAGGTTTAATCCACAAGCTGATCGATCTGGGGAAGAGGAAAGCTATCCTTCGGGCAAGCTTTGTTAAGGTCAGTAAAATCGATGCAAATCATCCATTTGCCATTTGACTTCTTTACCATAACAACATTCGCCAGCCAGTCAGGATAGTTCACTTTCCGAATGAAGTTGGCTTTAATGAGCTTGTCCACCTCTTCTTTGATAGCCTTTTGGTGCTTAGGGGTGAAGCTTCTCTTCTTCTGCTTGACTGGCCGGAACGCTTCATCCACATTGAGGCGGTGGACTAGGACACCCGGGTCGATTTCAAGCATGTCCAAAGCGGACCAAGCGAAGACATCAGCATTTCTTCGAATGAACTCGACCAAATCCTGCCGAGGCTTTCCTTTCAGCTGTGACCCGACCCTTATGGTTCGGTCGGGCCAAGCTTCATCGAGTGGCACCTCCTCTAACTCCTCGGCTGGCTCTCCCCGTTGCTCGACAAAGTCTTCCTGAGCATCCAGCCCATCAACTTCGGGCTTCCTAGACTGAAGATTGGCAACAAAGCAGTGTCAAGCCACAACTTGACTTTCTCGAATAACCCCCACTCTCCATTCGGTGGAAAACTTCATGGCAAGATAGAGAATGGAAATGATAGCTTTTGGTGATATCTGCTCTGGCCTACCAAGGATTGCATTGTAAGGGGACCGAAGCTTGGTCACGAGGAAATCCATAAGTGTAGTGGCTACGCTGGGCCAAGTGCCTGCTTGAACTGTCAAGCTGACAACCCCCTCGGGGACTATGGCATCGCCCGTAAAACCCACTAGAGTAGATTCTATGGCCCAAAGGTTTTTCACCCGTAAATTTAATCTCACAAAGGCATCAAAATATAAAACATTAACAGAGCTTCCACTATTAATCAAGATGCAGTGTACATCGTAGCCATTCATATTAAGGGATACAACCAGGGCATCATCATGGGGGTACTATACCTCCCGAAGATCCTCATCATAAAAAGAAAGCTCATTAACTCAAGTTCTCTTTGGTAGATTCTCCTCCTCGCCCGACCAGATTGATGAAGAGCCGACCACCACTATCATATTAACATTGCCAATGATCGAAGGATTCGGCGAAGGGAGTTGGCGAGGTTCAGGCTGGCGATCTTCTTTATTGTTCGGCTCAGGTGCCCTCCTGAATTGGTCCAACCTGCCCTGTCGGATGAGCCACTTAATCTCATTCTGAAGCTACCAGCACTCCTCGGTGTCATGCCCATGGTCTCGATGGAAGCGACAATACTTGGTCATGTCTCGCCGAGCCGCATTGCCCCGGAGAGGAGGAGGCCGAGGAATTTGGCACTCAATCTTCATCAAAATTTGCGCCCTTGATGCGGTGAGGGGGGTGTACTGGTCAAACCTTCGTGCCGGGCTCCGGGTTCGATCTCAAGGTAGCGGTGGAGGAGCTCTTTGGCGATGAGGTGGGCTTGCATGGCGGATGGACCGATGCTTTTTCAAGCCTTTCGTCTCCTTCTTCTTGGAGTGCTCGGCTTGGGCCGTTCTCCGTGTCTCCTCAACCCTGGCATACTTATCCGCCAAGGCTATCATATCAGAAAGGCTTTTCAGATAATTGACTTCCAGAGCTAAGTAGAAGTTATCTTTCTTCGACACTTCCCTTGCCAAAGCGGACATGGCCATCTCATGATTGAGGTGGTCAACCTCCAATAGGGCTGTGTTGAAGCGACTGAGGTAATTCTTCAAGGATTCCCCCTTCCGCTGCTTGACCTCGGAGAGGGAATCAGATCTCCATCAGTGGCAATGGCTACTGATGAACTGGCTGATGAATAAGCGGCTCAGCTCGTCGAAAAAATCAATGAAACCTGGCTTCAGGCTGTTAAACCAGGTCTTAACAGACTCTCTAAGGGTAGAGGGGAAGGCTCGACACATGATCGCATCTGATGCTCCGTGGAATATCATGATGGATCTGAAGTTGCTCAGGTGGTTATCGGGATCAATGGATCCATGATACGACTCGATGGTGGGAAGCTTGACATGAGGAGGGATCACCTCTCGCATGATCTTCTTGGAGAAAGGGATGCCCTGCTCCGCCTTTGGCTAGGGCGGAGGGGCTTGCCTAGCGGCATTCAGCTCCTGACGCCATTTCCGATGCATCTTCTACATCTGCCACCTGATCCTTTCATCTATGGCGACAGGAGGAACTGGTCGAGGAGAGGATTGCAGTGGCATCGAATCTTGAGAAGACATCGAAAAGAAAGAATGAGCTTGCCTAGATCTAGACGGGCTCTTCCCTCTAGCCTATTGTGGCGCCGGTCTGGCCCCTATGGGTCAATGAAGATGACCCGTGGCCTCAAGCGGATTGGAAGAAGAAATTGCCGGCGGAACGAGGGCGAAAACCCCCTCAGGGAGTTATGGAGCAGGGATAGCTGGGCGGGGAGCTCTTTGGAAATCCTGGACCAGCTGAGTCAGAGCTTGGACCTGTTGAACCAGCGTAGCAAACTAGCCCTGAGTCACTGCGGTCGCCAGCGGTGAAGGAGTCTTGATTGGCGGTGGTAGCGGAGGTGCTACACTGTTGGATCTAGCCTCTAAGAGGTGGTTTGATCCTGAGCATCAGAAGTGGTTTTCTTCCAATTGGCCATTAGAGGATTCTTCTCCTGATCTTGAACCTTGTCTCCTGGATTACAAGTTTACGGGACTTGAGGCCCTTCCTCTAGCACCAATCTATTGCTGCGGAAATCTGTTCTCCAACTTGAGTATGGTTCGGCTTTGGATCTGGATGCCAATCGCTCACCTGGGTGGAACCTGCAAAACAATCCTCACGCAGAGAGTATCAGGGGTGGCCCTCTGTGGAAGACCCTCCGACGCCCAAGTCAGTAGAGATTCATAGCAAGCAGATGTAAGGAGAAGGCTCTTGCAGACGAGTCCCTTAAGAAATAGCCTTTCGAGAGCTCTAAGCCCTGCTTGAGCTTCAATGGAGTTTTCAATAAGAGTGTGAGTGTCAAGGTAAGTGTTGATGTCAGTGTACCTAAGGAGCTTTAGGAAAAGAGTATTTATATGCGATCACCTGATTTCTTGAACGTGTCACAGGGGATCCAAAACTGTTAGGATTCGAATCAAATTCGAATCAAGTTTGTTATGAGACCGATAGCATCAGTCTCTAGTTAGTTAGAGAATCGACGGCTAAAGGAACTGATTGATGCTTTGAGATTCGGTGATTTTATAGGCTCTAGGCCACTTCTGATATTATTAGCATATTTTTTCGCTTGAGATCATTGGAGCATATGCGGTTAGAATCTTGTCAAGCTATCATGAATTTGAAATTTCTCGCGCTTGGTTCCGCAGAGGTTTGAAAGCCCCTCGACCTAGCTGAGGCACAAAAATAGCTCGGCTCCGCTAAAGCATTTGAATGCCTCGGTTTGGCTGAGGTATAAGAACAATTCGGTCTGGCCGAAGCAAAAGGTTTGGCCGAGGCATAAAATATTTCGATGCTATTGAGTATATGAGGATAGAACGTTTCGCGCTGTCGAGGCGTACGAATACCTCGGTCTGGGTCTGGCCGAGATGGGAGGATAGCTCAGGCCCGCCGAAGCGTGAGAATGGTTCAGAACGATTCAGTTTGAGGATAGCTTGGTCCGGGGATGGTTCGGCTCTATTGTTTTCTATATATAACAGCTGGCTGATCGAAAATCAAGAGTGGTTTCGATCTTTTTGTTGTGTGCATGAATGTTGATGCGATGATAATTTTACCCCTCATTAGTATCATTCAATAGGACTTTCAGAGAGTAATCTTATATAAAATAAGATCTCTGAAAACCTTTACTCATCTTTTATTGAGATACATGTTATATTGAGGCCATGCATATTTCTTCGGATGTTACGGTAACTTATTGGCTTTATTTATGATTCACTAATCTTACTCTGTGGTCAATCTTACAATGCATGAGGGAAGGGAAATTGTTTTATTACCGTCACTAATTCAATATCTTTTAGTTTTTTAATTGAATAAGAATAAAGCGAGAAGGTGCATGGTCATTTTTGCTAGTCGTAGACACTCCCAAGCTCCATTAAAGTCATCCGTCGTTTTCAATGTCAATTTTCTTTTAAAGATTATTATTATTTTATTGCTTTTAATTTGTATTTTGTTTTTAAACGTTGAATGAATTTACTGAATATAATGGTTTTGGCACTAGCAATTGGACGCTTGGTAAAAGTCTTTAAGATAGTGTTTGATAGGAAAAATATTATTCATGGATAAATGTACGAGATAGAGTTTATCCCCTAGCTATCCTTAGGGATATCCCATTGATCATATCAAATGCAAAAGGTAAATCCATAGGATAACCTTTTTTTTATTCTTATTTGAAGGGATAACTAGCTATTCCTATATTTTCTAGGGAATAAATTGAGGGGATATCCCATGATTAACCATGGTTAACCATGGATTATCCCTTTGATTAACTTTATTATCTGTTATCCTTTATAGTTATGGCTTTTAGGAATAAGAAGGGATATCCCCTTGATATTCCTTTTTATCCCCTATTTCAAACACTGCCTAAAGGTTATTTATGTAAGTGATTTTAAATATTACAACTCTTGTTATCTATTCATATACCTTCATCCAAGCTCATATGGGTTTAATAAATTTAATATGCAACCTAATATCATAATATTAATAAATTGCAGAATCATGTAAATTCTTTTGAAGATCTTATTAGTTACCTCACTATTTTCTCTTGTAAATCTTCAACAACGATTTTTTTTTTTTCATCTCCAATAACAGTTTTCGTTGATTTTATTCCTAAATTTTAAATGATTAAAATCATATAAATTCGCTACCCTACCATTCCTAAATTTTAAATGATTAAAGTCATATAAATTCACTATCCTACCATTCCTTTTGTTCAGTGATTATTAATATTCTATCTACTTGTGACAAATTAGGTATGGAGCTGAACTAATGTTAATAGAAATTCTGTTAAACTTTTAGGTAGTATTTTAAATAAGAAATAAGAGGTGATATCCAGGAAATATTTATTTTTATTTTAAAAGTCATAACTATAAGGTAGTGTTTAAAATAGGGGATAAAAGGCGACCTGAATATCCCCTCTTATTCCCAAAAGCCATAACTATAAGAGATAGCTGGGAATAAAGTTAACCAAATGGATAAT
This sequence comes from Calamus simplicifolius, assembly GCA_900491605.1. Classification (NCBI taxonomy): domain Eukaryota; kingdom Viridiplantae; phylum Streptophyta; class Magnoliopsida; order Arecales; family Arecaceae; genus Calamus; species Calamus simplicifolius. Next base: position 739,420 of record UESW01004152.1, read on the forward strand.
CCATGGTTAACCAACCATGGGATATCCCCTCAATTTATTTCCTAGAAAATGCAGGAATAGCTGGTTATCGCTCGAAATAAGAATAAAAAAAGTTATCCTATGAATTTACCTTTTTGCATTTGATATGATCAATGGGATAGCCAAGGGATATTCCTAGGGATAGCCAAGGGACAAACTCTATCCCGTACACTTATCCATGGATAATATTTTTTCTATCAAACACTACCTAAAGGATAGCTGGGAATAAAGTTAATCAGAGGGATAATCCATAGTTAACCATGGGTTATCCCTCAATTTATTGCCTAGAAAATGCAGGAATAGCTGGTTATCCCTCCAAATAAGAGTAAAAAAAAGTTATTCTATGGATTTACCTTTTTGCATTTGATATGATCAATGGGATAGCCAAGGGATATCCCTAGGAATAGCTAGAGGATAAACTCTATCCCGTATACTTATCCATGGATAATATTTTTTCTATCAAACACTACCTTAGTGTTTGAAATAGGAAATAAGAGGGGATATCCAGGCCTGGATATCTCCTCTTATTCCCAAAAGCCATAACTATAAGGGATAGCTGGGAATAAAGTTAACCAAAGGGATAATCCATGGTTAATCATGGGTTATTCCCTCAATTTATTTTCTAAAAAATGCAGGAATAACTGGTTATCCCTCCAAATAAGAGTAAAAAAAAAAAGTTATCCTATGGATTTACATTTTTCATTTGATATGATCAATGAGATAGCCAAGGGATATCCCTAGGGATAGACAGAGGATAAACTCTATCCCATACACTTATCCAAGGATAATATTTTTCTATCAAACGCTATCTAAAGTTGTTGGGATAGCATATTTTTACCTAAGAAATATATAATTCAAATAGAACCCAAATAGTATAGAATCCTTTTGACATGGGATTACAAACCTATGTGGTAATCTTCTTCCAAGATATTTTGCACTTAGCTACGCTATTGGCTATTTTAGACAGACTTTAATCTTTTTAAAAAGAAAGTATAGAATTTGAATGGAATCCTAATAAAGCCAAACCCTTTTGAGAAGGAATTACAGACGTGGACGTAAAGAGCAGAATTTCAGCAATTGTCTTTCATGATCTTTTGTGCTCCGTGACGTTATTGGTGGCAATCAAGCATAGGCGCGTGCTCGCAAATTGAGTCTCACTTTGGCTAAGGTGGATTTCTGCTACCAAATCAGGCTGGGCTCGATTTAATTGATGTTTTTAAATCAAGCCTAACTCGATCTGAAATAGTCTTGCTTTCGAATCAAGCCTAGCTTGATGCAAAGTAGAACCCTGCTTTCAAATCAAACCTTACTTGATAATGGAGCTTCACTCTCGAATCAAGCTTGACTCGATTCAATTGGAATCTACTTACAAATTAAAGATCTAATTAGTTCTACTCTTAAATCGAACCTAACTTAATCCAAATTAGAGCCCCATCTCAAATCGAATTTGACCGACTCAAATTGGAGCCTTGCTCTCAAATTAAGTCTTGACCCAAATTAGAGCTCGCTCTTAAATCAAGCATGGCTTATACTTGATTCAAAATGGACTCTTGCTTCTAATTCAAGCCTAACTTAACCCAAAAAATGGAGCCCTACTCTCAAATTAAGCCCAACTCAACCCAAAGTGGAGCCCTGCTCTTGAATCAAGCTTGACTCGACTCAATTGGAGTCTTGCTCCCAATTAAAGCCTGACTTGATCCAATTGGAGCCTTGCTTCATAATCAAGCCTGACTCGACTCAATTAGAGCAATGTTTCCCAAATAAGTTTGACTCGACCCAATTGGAGCCCTGCTCCTAATTGAATCCTAACTCAGCCCAATTGGAGCTTTGCTCTCGATTCATGACCGACTCAACTCTATGTGGAGTCCTGCTCTTAATTCGAGCCTAGCTTAACCCAATTGGAACCCTGCTCTTGATTTAAACTCAACTCGACCCAAAGTGGAGTCTTGCTCCTAAATCAAGCTTAACTCAATGCAACTTAGGTAGTGTTTGATAGGAAAAATGTTATCCATGGATAAGTGTACGGGATAAAGTTTATCCCTGGCTATCCCTAGGGATATCCCTTGGCTATCCCATTGATCATATCAAATGCAAAAGGTTAATTCATAGGATAATCTTTTTTTACTCTTATTTGGAGGGATAACCAGCTATTCTTGCATTCTCTAAGGAATAAATTGAGGGGATATCCCATGGTTAACCATGGATTATCCCTTTAGTTAACTTTATTCCCTGCTATCCCTTATAGTTATGGCTTTTGGGAATAAGAGGGGATATCTGGATATCCCCTCTTATCCCCTATTTCAAACACTACCTTAGAGTCCTGCTCTTGATTCAAGCCTAACTCGATCTAATTGTAGCTCTACTCCCGAATCGAGCATGACTCAACCCAAAGTGAAGCCTTGCTCTTAAATTAAGCCTAACTCAATCTAAAGTGGAGCTTTGCTCCCAATTCGAACCTAACTCGATCCAAAAGAGGAGTCCTACTCTAATTCAAGTTTTACTTGATCTCTAAAAAAAAAAAAAACTTTCTTCCAATTCAAGTTTGACTTTATATTAAAAAGGAGCCTTGCTCCCAAAAAAAAAAAAAAAAAGCCATGCTCCATTAAAAGCTTTAAGCTCTATATTCTGGCCTAGTTGAGGTTGAAACTCAAAAAAAAAAAAAAAAAAAAACACACACACAGAAAACAAAAAAAGAGGACATGAAGGAGAATAAAAATATTATCTAAGTCATTTAAATAATAATAATAAAATGTAATAAAAATATCACTTTAGAATTTGGGTCAACAAAAATTTATGAATAATAATATTTCTTTTGAATATATCTGAGCTATAAGGCTAATAAGAACAACCATGATATCTTTATCACAAGTTTTTAATAGTGGGGGTTTGCGCCTACTAGAAATCTAAACCTCACGTTACGTTAAAAAGAAGTCACTAATTAGAAGGCACAAAATATAAAACTAAAATAAAAATACACTTGCATCTCATATTATCCCAACCGAAGTGATTCCACCAAGGTTAAAGATGGTTTGGAGGTTGACGCTAGTAACCATCAAATTGTAATGTTAGGCTACACAATCTAATAGCGGTAGCACCCAACTTAGTTTTAAATGCCTCTCATATATCAAGTGCAATTGGATATTTCTTAAACTTGCAAAGAACATCATTTTGCCTACTACTCAGCAATGTAATGCAAGCAATGCGATCTTTTCCAGCCAATTTTAATAGGCCTTTGGTTCTTTGAAATGTTGAGCACCATTATCCTTTATAAGCTATGCATGACATGAATAATTATGCACATGAATAATTATATTTAGGAAATAATTCATTTTTCAAAAAGATTTATTCTGCCTATAACTGTATCTTACAGAAAAATAAAACTTAAAACTGAATTGAATGGAGAAAAATGATTTATATAGTCAACCCTAATTAGTTTGGGATTAAAGCTTTATTGTTATTATTGTATTTATTCTATCTACAACATTCCTACTAGATAAACAATTTCTTATGCATCTCAAAGATATGTTCCAGAAATGTAGCACCTGACATTGAAATAATTTTAGAATTTTTGGATTTTATTCCCTTTTTTCTTCAAATTTTCTATGTTTTATCATTTTTAAGGTTTTTTTAATTTTTATTTATCATTAAAGCGGCCCAATGGCATGGAGCTGTTTTTCAAACCGGTGCCTTTTGGCACCGGTTTTAACGCGCCGGTATGGGATCCAAATATATTGCAATAATGGTGTTAAAGGGGAAAACACCATTTGAAATGGCATTTTTCCGTGCCACTTCATCAACCTACGCTCGGCCTCGTCAGCTGGGTTGCTGACGGGGAGCCAGAAGAAATCGCCACATGGAGTGGCAATTTCAGGGTAGAAATCGCCACTTCATATGGCGATTTCATTCAAGACGAAATCGCCATATGAAGTGGCGATTTCTACCCTAAAATCGCCACTCCATGTGGCGATTTCACTCAAGATTTTTTTCTTGAGTGAAACCGCCACATGAAGTGGCTATTTCTACTTTGAAATCGCCACTTCATGTGGCGATTTCATCAGTCCCCCGACAGAGAGCACGGGATCGGGGGGACTTCCTATTTAAAGGCACAGCGCGTGCCCTACGGGTTAAGACGGCCCCTAAATCGCCCTTGCTCTGCCTAGGTAGTTGCTACCTCTTGGATCGTATCTACTCCGCACTTAGTTTCCATCAAGGTAAAGATTCACATTTCCTTCTTAAACTGATTTTTATATGCATGAGATGTGTGTTTATAGATTTTTATATTCACATTCCCTTATATAACTGATATTGATAGATTTGTTTGACAAAGGAGAAAGCATGAGATGTGTATTTTTGTTCTATGTGTAAAGATGAAAATAGGGAGCATATATAAACATGAAAAATATTTTTATTTTTCTGTATCATATGGAAGCACAAGGATATTGGTGTTTTATTTTAGCTATGATATCATCATGGGAGATTAAATGTTTAATCTTAATATGTTCCATATGGATCTTGGGAACCAATATGTGCTAAATGCTACTAAAATATATGCATTTTTTTAGCTGATCGGAGATAAATTTTGATAACCTTTTTTCAGATGGAAACTGTACGTGTTATTATGAGGGATCAATTGAACATGGCGGCCAAGAAGGGATACATTATAATCAACCTCCACGGAAATGTTTGAAATTGAGCACGAGAACACGCTTTGCTGAGTTGGTTGATCAGATACATACAGTTCTAACAATTTCAGTACAAAGACATATCATCAGATTGATGTGGAGATCTCCAACATTGCATCAAAAATATGTGCTTCTTCCAATTGAGGACGACGATGATGTGGAGCACATGTTGACATTTCCCTCGAAGTTTTCAGAATATCGGTGTATTGAACTCTATGTTTTAAAGGATGATGTTCCAGAGCCATATCATATAGAGAATGTTCATGATAGTTCTCCTATAGCCCAGTAGCATGAACAGGTTAGGACTCCAGTGGATTTCCCAATGATTGAGGGATTTATGCCAACAGTGCAGAGTGATGATGTGATAAGTAATCAGTATAATATTGATAGTCGGGGAATGGAGTCAGACGAGAGTGCAGATGATGACTATTGGCCTGAACATGATGACTCAGATGAAGAGTCAAATGAAGATGAAGAGTCATATGGAGACGTGGTAGTTCATGACACTGTCTTTAGTCCCATTCCTGCATACACTCATCCAGAATCTATTCCAACTTAGGTACATGATCATCAAGCTTTTGCATATGAACAAGTACCAAAATTTTATAATGAGTTAAATTTGCATGATGGTGGATGTGTCAGTATTCTGAGAGAGTTACCCTTCAAATATCAATTTTGGGATCCATCAATGACTAAGTTTGCTAAAGGATCATTGTTTAATAATAAAGATGAACTGAAGAGAGCATGTGAAATGTATCACATCAAGAAGCATCGTACATATAATGTGGTGGAGTCGAAGAAACTATTCTGATATGTGAGATGTGCCTCTTAAAGACTGCCCAACGGTGTCCGTGGAGGTTGCGTGCTACCAAGTTGAAGAAGCATGAATTTTTTGAGATCACAAGGTATGAAGGGCCGCACTCTTGTTTATTCAGTAATTTAACTCGGGATAACAAACATATTACTTCTCGAGTTATTAGCCATGCTGTTCGACACATTGTGGAGAAAAATCCAAGTGTGAATATTGAAGCTATTATAGCAACCATTGCAGAACAATTTCACTATACAGTGTCATATTCCAAAGCATGGCATGGAAAGCAGAGGACATTGATTGATATATTTGATGAATGGGAACCGTCATATGCAAAGCTTCCTAGATACATGCTTGCACTGCAGAATGCTAACCCTGGAACAGTTGTATGTTGGAATTTCTATAGTGAAGCAAGTTCTTCTGAACGGATCCTGAATTATGTATTTTGGGCATTTCAACCATCTGTTGAGGGGTTTCGGTATTGTTGCCTGGTGATTTCTATTGATGGAACATATCTTTATGGAAAGTACCGAGGGAAGATGCTGATCGCGACAGGCACTGATGCTGGTAATAGGATATTTCCACTGGCCTATGCAATTGTGGATGAAGAGTGTACAGCTAGCTGGAGCTGGTTTTTGCTGAGGCTTAGGAGGCATGTTGTGAAAGATAGAAATGGCATTTATCTTATATCTGACCGACATCCTGGTATACTAAGTGCCATAGCTGATAATGAAATCGGATGGGCTCCACCAAGAGCTTATCATCGATATTGTTTGAGACATGTTTGCGATAATTTTAACTCGAGATTCTCAAATGTTCAGTTGAAAGAGCGGTATGGAAAGCAGGGAGCAAACATTAGCTTCGAAAGTTTAACTTTCTAATGGAAAGGATTAAAACAGTCAATGCAGAAGCTTGAACTTGGCTATCGAAGTTAGAGCTGGAGAAGTGGACATTGGTACATGACGGGGGCTTTCGATACGGTACATTGACAACCAATCTCTCGAAGGTTTTTAATTGCATGTTGAGGGGAGCTAGAAATGTGCCAATTACTGCGTGTGTGCAGATGACATTTCATCGTCTCGTTAAATACTTCAACACGAGACGCGCAGAAGCCTTAAGGTATTTACAGGAGAACCCTAACAACCTTTTCACTCCTCATATTTCGATTAAGGTTGCTGAAGGTCAGGCCAAAGCTAATGAGCACAGAGTAACTAGATACAACATGCAAAGAGCTACTTATGAAGTCATGACAAGAAGGTTCAGTGAAGCTCTCAGGGGTGGAGGCAACGTTCAGACTGTTTCTGTATTTGTTCATGTGGGAAGTGGACAATATATAAATATCCATGTACACATGTGTTAGCAGTGTGCCAGGATATTGGTTTGGACTCAGCGGCTTTTATTGATGAAGTATATAGTATTCACTCCTACATTACTGCCTAGGGTGGGGAGTTCAACCCGGTACCACATGTAGATTACGGTTGCATACACCGATCACATGCATACCTGATCGGGATCGTCTCAGGCCGAAGAAAAGAGGAAAGCCAAAGTTAACTCGGATCCATAACGAGATGGATGAGGTTCAACCTAAAAGAACAAGTCGATGTTCTATTTGCAGGCAAATGGGTCATTCTAGATGCCATTGTCCTAATGTAACTGGTGGACCTTCAGTATCGTAAATTTATGTACTATTTAAGTAAAATGGCCATTGTTGTGCCTATGATGTACTTGTCTCAGGAACAAGTTCTATGATGTACGTGTGTGAGCAGATGTTCTATGCATTTACTTTTTGTCATGATTGGCCTTTGATGACGTGAGTTTCGATTGACTTTCGGTAAAGTTTTGATTGAATTTCGGTTGAGGAAAGTTCAAGTTTCGGCATTTGATGTCTTTCTGTTTTGCATTTTGCTTTTGGCACTCAGGCTATTTTGGACTTGAATTTTAAGTTCTGAGATACAAGCTCTCGGCCTGGAGGCCTGAGAAAATCACCACTTGAAGTGGCGATTTCTGGGTTGAAATCGCCACTTCAAGTGGCGATTTCAGCTTGTATCGCTTGCTTACGAGGAAATCGCCACTTGAATTGGCGATTTCCCTAACCTGAAATCGCCACTTCAAGTGGCATTTCAGGGGCTACTTTGGCTGCCAATTCGTGCGGCCTGAAATCGCCACTTCAAGTGGCGATTTTCTCAGTTTTCCAGCCCCAGTGAACTTTCAGGTCAGGTCATTTTAGCTTGTATACTCATTCCAGTCCGAAACTCGACCGAAACTGAATCGAAAATCGATCGAAACTGAATCAAAACTCGACCGAAACTGAACCAAAATCGAAACTCAAAACTCGACCGAAACTCGAAGACCGAAACTCGACCGAAACTTGACCAACACTCGACCGAAATTGAACCGAAGCTTGATTGAAACTTGACCGAATTAAATGATAAAAAGTAAATGCATTAGAAGAACACATTCTCATAAAAATTAAATTTTTCTGATACATAAAAAAATAATTTTTACATCAATTGGTTTGAGTACAACAATCTAGGAAACCTAGGTTCCACATCCTCGTCGAGGAGGTCGGCAAATACATCCAGTCCGTCGCCTATAGGTCGCCAACGGTAGAGGATCCTCATCAATCACCTGAGATATCCCCTCCTGCGTGGGGATCGAGGTAGGATGTATAACATCAGGTATAGCAGCGTCCAAATGTGACCGGGAGATATCAGGCATAGCAGCATCCTCACAGATCTCGGCGATGTCCGCATCAGCAATGTCATCAATGTGATATGCATTGTGATCTCGACAGGCATATGTACCCTCCCCGGCATCCCTCCTCTGCAAATATTTGTGTGCTAATGGGGACCAGATGCAAGAAGGCGATCGGGTATAATGAAATGTCTCCATCATCGGATCAACATCGGCTCGTGTGGACTCCGGCACCTCCGGGTAGAGTGCTGAAGGAGTTGTGCTCCGAACGTGCTGATGCCCGATGATAGACAATGTACCCTGAGCCATCGCCATCGCGCTACTCAAAATCTTTACCCGCTCATCATCCACTGGGGCGGCTAAAGCCCGACCGACCTCCATAGTCAACTATTGAAACCTCTCATGCTGCATATAATATGACAACAAAAATTCATATGAAAGCTTATGAAGTTAAAAGAAAAAGATACCCCCCAAAAAAATTAAAAAACAGTACCAGAAACTCATATGAAGTGCCTTCCCCTTCGTAGCCCCTTGTACTATACTCAGAACGGCCTACACATATTCGAGTGATGTTCCTAAACCAGGCCATATAATCGGGTGTGCATGGGAATCCTGTTACGATAAGCTCTCCCATAATCAGATGCTGACGCCATGCATTCTATGTTGCAATATAAGTCCCGTGCACGGCATCCCATGCAGCATTTGACCTTCCCTATCGATCAATCTGATGAAGATGTAGCGACGTATTGCATGAACATGGAATGGACTGGCGACATCCAAATTGATGAAGCACCCGGTCCGGTAAATGCCACTCAACTACATCAAAACATATCAGTGGGATCCGTGTCATCCAAATATCCAAACTTACCAAGCAGCTTGGAGGTAAAATAGAGATAACTGCCGGCGAGTAAGGACACCATAAGAACTACATAGAAAAAAATTTAATTAATCCATAATCAACATAATGAATCGATCTAATTGAATTCCATATTACAACATGACATACCCGTTGTTCATTATCATCCAACACATCCAACTAGTCCCTATAGGCACGGAGTGTATGGATTGAAATATTTTTCATGTTATATCTTATATGCCATCTATACCCCCATGGTGCACCTAAGTGCCAATCATCATCGGCGTCCGAAGGTCTAGCCTCCAGAATCTTGACTCTCGTGGGATGAAAAATAAGAAATCGTTCCCATGCCCAAATCTGCATGTTCGAATAATTTAAAATATTAATTAATAATATAAATTACCTTGATCTCAGACATAAGAAAAAAAGTGTTTACCTATAGCAATGGGAGGTATCCTCCGATGTTCGACTGGGTAGGGCTCGTTGCACGATATAGTGCTCTGTATAAACTAGCCAGTGTAGCCGATCCCCAACTAAGAGCGGCAAATGCCTCCAAGTCTTTCAGAAGTGGCACATACATCAACTTCACTAAATTACCAGAGGTATCCAGAAGAATCACTCCACCAATGATTCGAAAAAGTTGTCCCCTCATGAACTGCTGGACAACCTCATCATCCACATCTTCGTCCAAGTGAAGGTCGCTATAAAATTGATCGAAGAATGCTAAACGAAAGCGATCTTTTGGAAATGCTTCGACAGGAGGTTCAACACCAAATAACCTCCCAAATATAGCCTGCCACTCTGGAATGGTATGGCGTGGATCTAACCCAGTAACAGCGGCACCATCAATCTGGAGGCCACTCAAAATACTGACATACTGTAGTGTAATGGTCGCCTCACCAAAAGGTAGATGAAACGTGTGGGTCTCTTGCCGCCATCTCTCAACCAGTGAAGAAATAAGGCCAACATCCAGTCGAATCTGACCAATCCGATATATGCCAAACTGTTGGGAATTGTATCCTAAAGCCAATCATTTGATGATTGTGCTGATGTAAATTGTATATAAATTGATATATTAATAAAAGTTATTTGGCAGTTTATTCATTACAAGAACATCTTCTTAATACTCCTGAAAGTAATGAAGCCCTTAGGATCTTCCTCATGATAAAGGAGGATTTATCTTAGAAGGTCCTTAAAAGAGTTCGCGGCCAAATGATATATTATGACAGGGCCATAGTACTATCAATTATAGGACGTTGTATATCACATTTATTGGTTATCCTCTTAACAAAGGAGTGTAGAGACACTGGTATGACATATAGGTGAAAGTGTAGGAGTACATTTTATCGAACATGACTCATTTCCGAATACTCTGCTGTCAAGAGTTAATCCGAGAAGATATAAGTATAAGTATCCTTCAGACCTAAAGATCACAACCAGTGGCTTACAAGCAACTCATTGTACTTAGGTATCGGACCACCTGGATTTTTAATCCAGCTACGAAAGGTTACTGGGTGCAGTCAAGTACTTGTGGTAGTCAGTTGTGGATCAAGATGGAATTTGACCTATCCCATTAAAAGGAGAAATGCTTGTGTTTCAATTTAGCAAGACCTTGGCCAAGGCACTTCATGTGAAAGTCACATGATCACTAAAGTTGAAATCACTTTATGGATTAGCTATTTAGAGTTGACAGGCTCTTAAGCCATCCTTAGCATTTGTGGTCAAGAGGATGAATTATACGGTAACTGTTTCTTAGGGTTCTTGGAGTTTGCTCGGCAACTCTTCGACCTATCCGGACGTCGGGTTCCATTGCTAGATAGGCACATCGATTAGTATAGAAAGTTGTTTCTATGCTACCGGCTTAGGTTCGAACCTAGAGAGTCACACGCATAGAAGTTTTCTAGGATGATCTATTTGCTGATCAACGATTGAGAATCGTATATGATTTAATTAATCAATTTGATTGATTGCATTATCTCAATTGGGTTAAGTACAATTGAATAAGATTCAATTTGGTTTAAGTCTATTAGAAGGACAAGTCAATTTCAAATATTGATTTGAAATTAGACTTGATTTGAATTTAAATAGATTCAGGACTAGCCAAATTTGATTTGGGCTTGGACCATGATCTATGTGGGTTAAGTCAAATAAATTCAGATGAGAACCCAAACCTCTTGAATATGGATCTCATATGATGAGATGGCTAAAATATCATCTCATGAGATAGAATTTAATGCATGACATTTATTTACCCGGATTTATCCCTCGTCTCTTTGGTTTTCTCTGAACGACGGAACTAAACCAAACGCTGCGACTCCTTGGTTTTCTCTAAACATCGGAATTAAACCAAGCGCCGCGCCTTCGGCGTCTCTTCGCTTTTGCCAAACGACAGATTCTTAAATGTCAGAATTAAATGTCAAGGCTAAATCTAGACTATAAATAGAGGGCATTCCCTCACTAGAGAACACAAAATAAAAAATAGAACAACAATACACGATTTGTCGTGGATTGTAATTCTAAATTGTTGTGGATTGTAATTCTAAAATGTTAAAATAGAAAATCCTTGTGATTTTGGTGTTAGCGGAAGCCTGGTGGATCTTGGAGGAAGATTCAAGCGAGGGGATTCAAGATCAGCAAAGCTATTTTTTTACGAGCTAGCACTCTTGGAAATCTGATCATTCGGGGCTTCGCGTGGACGATACTAGAGGCCAGACGATTGAACGGCTGCAGAGCAATAAGGATTTACCTACTGTTCTTAAGGTAAGTGATTTGATCCCTAGATCTTAAGGCAGGCTTCAAGATAATAGTGTGACTAGTCATCTTGAAGATCAAGATATGATCTTGATATTTTTATATGCATATTTTAGATCAAACGACCATGAATATATAGGCAAAGATATGATCTTGATGCATATTAGATAGATTAATATGTAATATTTTAATTTCCGCAATGATAATAGTTATTAATTTTTAAAAATATGCATGCCTCGGAGACTATTTCTCCCTACATAAACATGCCGACACGATCTAGGTAGTACTGCACTCGTGGGTGTGACATTCCCGGTGTATCTTTCCATATATGTGCATCATGCCGACGGCATCTAAGAACCGATAACTCCTGAAAAAAAAAATCAATGATACATCCACATTAACATAAACACATGTAAATTAATTAAGGACCATCGATCAATAAAACACACCTCACCCTGAAATATATTGGTCGATCTATGCAGCTGTTGCAAAGTGAGAACACTAGGATCATGAGGCCCTAGATCTAAAATATTATGAGCCATGTCTTGATAATCTGATAAAACAAGTTAAAAGAATTATTAGCTGATGTGGAATAAGTTGAAGACTAGGTAGGAGCTACAAATAATCAATAAACATAAAGCAACATTTACAACAAAGAAGACCTAAAAGTGATGTTATGCCATGAACTCTTTGCTCCAACCTCTTGTTAGGAAAGAATAAATAAGTATTAGATGAAATATATATTAGATTTAGTTTCATCATTTCACTAAAAAAAGTTTACTTTAAGCAAATAAGTTATGCCACATATAGAGCATATCAGCCCCTATCTAGATCTGAATACAATGGATCTTAATGCAAATACTAGAGCATATCATCTTAATGCAAAATAAGTTTTTGGATCTTAATGCAAATAAGATCCATTGTATTTGGATCTTAATACATATCAGCCGGCAAGTACAGCAAAAACAACATATTGGGGCCCTCTAAGGACCCCGATCGCATCAGTCGGCAGATGGCACGATTAGTTGGCACCATCGCTCAAACAAGTGACAATCAGCTAAATCAAAATTGTTTACGAAAAAAATTTAAAAATAAAGCAGCCCCTATCAAACATCTAGAGCAAAATGTACTAACAAGGGATGATGGTCGGCGAGCAGAGGAGGCTGCTCTAGATGCGATCTCCGGAGGAAGGCCGCCACGGGGATCTTCGATCGGAGGAGTCGGCGATCCTGTCTTGAGTCAGTCGGCGAGCGGAGGAAGGCCGCGTGGGTAGGGCACGGGCCTTTAAAAAGGACTCCCCCGATCGCTCTCGATCGGGCCACGACTTCTGATGAAATCACCACATGGAATGGCGATTTTAACTTGAGTTGAAATCGTCACACCATGTGGCGATTTCTTCTGGTTCCCCGTCAGCACCCCAGCTGACAAGGCCGAGCCCAAGCTGATGAAGTGGTAGGGGAAAACACCATTTGAAATGATGTTTTCCCTTTAACACTTTTCCTATATAAATCCCATTCCATCCCGTTGAAACCGGTACCAAAAGGCACCGGTTTAAAAAACTGCTCAAATGGCATGGCTTCCTGACACACAGTTCAAATGCATTATTTGAACTTGTGATGGCACTGGAGACTTAAGAGTGCCGTAGAGCTACCTCCTACTTTTCGATATAAACTTAAGTAGATACCCATGCTACATATGGATACCAGTGTAACTTAAATTTTACAAATAAAAAATTTAAAATATCGATTTAGTTTTTGATATATTATTAAATTTAAATTTAAATATTTTTTATTGACATTACTGACAGCAAATGAAAACAAAGAGGAATAAGGTAAAAAAAAAATTATACAAAATTAATTGTTTTGAACTCTAGACTTAAGAATAGATGGATTTTTTTCTAAAAAAATAACATTGATGTAATTTAAATGAAATAAAATTTCTTTGCACAAACACATACATACATATATATATATATATATATATATATATATATATATATATANTTTGCACAAACACATATGCATATATATATATATATATGTATGTATGTACGCGAACATATGTAGCTTATATTAGACTTAATTTTCTTCAACTATTGCATAGTAGATCCAAAATAAATCAAAGATGTAGTGATGCATGCTTGAGTAATATGTTCATGGATATATGTGAGGCATATACATTGGTTGAAGGGCAGCTACGGTGACATAAATATAAAAAAATTAATATATAAATCAAAACCAATCTTGTAAGGTATTATGGATGCATATTTCAAAGTTCATTATATGGCACTATTGGCTTGGCACGTGGCAAACAAAAAGAGAGAAAAAAAAACAAAGGAGAACAAATCAAAGTTAAGACTAAAATTAAAAGTATTAAATATGACGCATGGTTAAAAAGGTAAACCTTTTGGATTTATTATATTAAATTAGATTTTTGTGATAAAGACTTTAGAAATAGAAAAAAGTGATGCGATAGAATGGACATGAAAAAGATACTTCCATATTCATATTCATCAAACAAATTATATACATACCTCTTTCATATCCATTATGGATATAAAATTTTGTACCTACTCATAGAAAGTATATAATACCCATATTTTCTTCGTTATGGATACTCATATCCATTCCATTACCCATATCCATATCCATCACCTATCCTTTTAATTTTTTTTAAATTAATATGTTTAATTAATTCCTAACTATTAGTTTCAATATTTTTTTTCTTTAAATTTCAACTCTTTTTCAAAATGAACCAGGTCTGCTAGGATAATTATATGTTGATTTTTTTTAAATCTTCAATTACAGATCAGTGAAATGGGACTAGGTCCTAAAAGGTCATGGTAAGACCACTGGCTTTTACCAAATAAAGATAATATTTTTGCTAAAAATTATAAACAAAAATACTTAAATAATTTTATTAGCAAGTGTAATAGATATAAGATGGAAAGGAGCAGGTAAATAATTACGTCCATATTTATTATGAATATTATATGCCTTTATATATATTAATTTTTATCTTCATCTCATTTGAAGTGAAGGCAGATGGATGCGTGAATTGCCTCATTTGGGGACTCGAGGAGCTGCTAGAAATCAGTCCACTAACCTGTCAAAGAGAACCAAAAGATATATTATTAATGGTAAGGGGATATCCTCACATCCATACATCTTGCTATAACACTGGCAGCGTCTGCCACCATTATCTTATTTAATTTAAATGCACTGGCACAGAAAAGCTTCCTCTTTATTCTCTTTCCAGATAACTTGACCTCATGCATGGCGCTCAAGGACTCGTCGCTCTGGCGCATTTCTTCAAGCAGGTGCCTTCGCAAGCCTCCCTACCCTTCTTCCTCCCTCCTGCATTGATACCTCCTCGTATATGAAAATTGTTGACTTTTTTTTTTTTTTTTTTTTTTGCCGTCAAAAAGGTTTTAAAATAAAAAATAATAATAAAGTACTCATGCAAGAAATTAATGCTTACGTACACGCTCACTACTGAGCGTTTCGCGGAACGCTCATCACCGAGCATTTCGGATTTAATTTTTTATTTTTTTATAAAATGCACTCGAGCGTTCCGATTTATCCTTCGTTCCGAAGGAATGGTAATAAAGCTTAACGATCAAAAATATTATATATATATAGATTAAAAAAATAAAATAATAAATAATTTAAATCTAAAAAATTTTATCATATTATTTTACATCATTGTTGCAAGAGCTTAAAATTTTTGTCACTTTTATCTAATCATGCTCATGGTAGGAGAATCAAATCGAGCCGAATTGTTGTATCGGTTGTATAGTAGAAGGATCAGATCGAGTCGGATCGTTGGTTGTATCTTGGGGATAAATTCGCTCGTTGTATCTTAGGTCGCCAATAACCTACATGAGGAAGCGAAAATTTATCTTTAGAGCAGTGTCTAATACGCCTTAATCAGTTAGATTCTTTATATATTTAGTTTAATTTTTAAAGTTAAAATTTTAGATTAATTTTTTAGTATTTTTTAGAAATTTTATTTTTGCAAAATTAAAAATAATTTTCTAACAAAATTATATAGATTGGAGGATGCTGTTACGTTACGTTTAAAATGAACAAATGCTTCAAATTAGCCCACTTAACCATAACATCAGCTGTGATGCTGCTGTTCGTAGTAGAATTCATGATAATGATGTACCTGGCTGTAGGTTGTGGCACGAGGAGTGATGCAGGGAAGGCTGCATCGTCGTCAACATTAGATAGGCTCGGAGGAGGAGGGCAATTTATTTTGCATAATTGCTGGCATTTCGATTCGACCATCCGGCGTCTATGCATTTGATGAGACATACGACGTCGCAGCAGGTCTTCTGACAGGATCCCTGTCCACTTAAAAAGATAAGCATAAAACTGATGACTAAAATGGTTCTGTCACCTTTGAATTCCATCGCCAATATTTGAGAAATAACAAGAGATCGATCTCACTTTGAAGCAAAAGATGGGCATCAAATAGACCCTTAGAGGAAGGTTGTGTTGGTTTTTTTTCATTAAGTGTATCGGTTAATATGATTAAGATAAATTAAGATGGTTCTATATTAGGGATTATGTCATGTCTCTAAAATTTTGAGCTAGGATGACAATCCGCCGCATGCCAAGCATGCAAGGCGTTCCGAAATATGACACTCAAATAAATAAAGGCAATAACTATATATTATTCAAAATCTATAATTTTAATACAATCCATAACTATCAGGTTTGGGCTACAAGCCCTACACACAAGTAATACAGTTCTGGGCTACAACCCTACACACAAGTAATACTGGGGTTACAATGATATCATGAAACTGATTTATATAGAAGCTCAATCTACCCCATAAATCCATCTTCAATCCTGAGGCTCTGAAAACCATTGTGAGATTTACATGAGCTCACACTTAATAAGTAAGCCTATAATAATGTAAAATAGTCATATATCATCATATTATCAAGATATATTCAAGTTATATTTTCATAAAACTTTCAATTTCAAATGCATTTATCATGCTATCAAACAAGCATATCAACTCAAAATAATTTGGAAGCTTATACAATAAATACCAGAAAATGCATTATAAACAACCACTGTTTATATGATCATTTTTTATTATATTTTTATGTGTCCCACGACCCTGCTACACCTCAATCAGAGCACATCCTCTAGATGTGTGGCCTCCACATGCCACCTCATCATCAATCATAGCACATCCTCTAGATGTGTGGCCTCCACATGCCATATCATCGTCATTTAGAGCACATCCTCTAGATGCTGGCCTCCACATGCCATATCATCATCAGTCATAGCGCATCCTCTAGATGCGTGTGGCCTCCACATGCCACCTCATAATCAATCAGCACACATCCTTTAGATGTGTGTGGCCTTCACATGCCATATCATCGCCAATCAAAGCACATCCTCTAGATGTGTGGCCTCCACATGCCATATCATCATCAACAGAGCACATCCTCTAGATGTATGTGGCCTCCACATGCCATATCATAGGAAAACGCGGTGACACATATAATATAATTCAGGGTCATTATATATGCATATCACACATCATGCATCATCATAAGCATAATCTTTTCATATCATATAAACAGTGGTTTGTACGTTCTTAATCATTGCATGTAACCAATTTACTTTACAAAGTTAAAAATAAACATGTACATCATATTTGGCATAAGCATAATAACCATTACTTTGCAAATTAATACCAGCTATTGTAGCAAATATTCAATTACATACTCATCATGGTACAATTTATCAATTTCCCAAAATAATCAATAAAACTCAATTTCATAAGTATGTATAAAACTATAAATACAACAGTTTTATAAAATTATTATATTTGGCTTACTTACCCGATTATGCAATAAATACCAGATTATCTAATGTAAATAAACCCACTGTTTATGTAATTATTGTTTTCGTATGTGTCCCACGGCCCTACAAATTAATCAGAACACATCCTCTAGATGTGTGAGGCCATACATACTCAAACAAAACACCCTACAGATGTATGAGGCCAAATGAGAACGTGGCGACACATATTAGTCTATCACAATGTTATCATCATACTTGCATGTCACTCATCATGCATCAATTTCTCATATTACATATACAGTGGTTTATACATTATTAGCAAATGCGTAGGGTCATCCCAACATTTTGCAAATCAAAGAATTTATATTTTTGCACATACGCTAAGAACTATTTCTTTCAAAATATCAGCTACTATAGTCATAATAAATGCTCATATGTAGATTTATAGTACCATTCAAAATAATCAAACCAAATAAACTTCCGTTTTCCTTATCTCATAATATACTTGCAAACTATAAAACCATGAGTTATAAATTATTAATTATAAATAGACTTACTCACATCAGCAAATTTAAATGCCCCACCACCTGTGGCCTTTATGTCACATTTCCATTACTCAAACCTGCAACTGATCTGTAGCCATGATGATCTTATCTTGAGTTAGGAATTCCACCACGTTAGCCATTGATGATCTTATCTTGAGTTAGGAATTCCACCACGTTGAGCCTCTGTACCCCACTTTTAGATAACTAGCACCCATGCCAAACAATTCCTTGGGCACTTCCAGTTGTTCAAATGTGCTTAGCTCCATTAAGCTTAAAGAGTCACCTTCCTGGTACAAATATGTGAATGATTTCTCTTCAACAAAACCCTCTCAATAGCCTCATCAGTACAAAATCTTTCAGTGATTTGTTACCGCTATCAATATCCCGAAGTTCCACCTGTATGGTGGCTCTTCCCCTTCCCTGCTGTGTGTTGAGCTTTTAGCACCTGATAATTATGCCATTTTCTTTGTATTACATTTCCAAGTCTCACATCTGAACTGAGTACTTTGGCTCCTCGGGTTTGAATGGCCGCCCACGGAGCGCCGAGGGTGGTGCGGGGAAAGGACCCATTAGGTATACAATTTAAAGGTTCCGTTGACCAACGAGCGAAGGTCGTTAACGAAGAGGAGGGCAGAAGAGAGGGCACGAGGAGGAGAGCCCGCAGCAATCGCCTTCTTGCAGTCTGCATCGGAGTTTGAGTAGCGTCCGGACTCCAGACCCTGCTTGAACCCGAACCCCTCTCTTGAGCTTTTTGCTGCAGCCGCAACTCTCTCTCGGCCCTTGCTTTCTTTGGACTCCCCCTTCCCTCTCTCTCTCTCTCTCATTCGATTCCTCCCTAACTCTCTCTCTCTGGCATTAAGAGGATGGGAAGGGGATTACCTAGAGGAGGTGTGTGCCAGGAGGGAGTCATCCTCCAACTCCTTTTATTCTCCCACGCACGCGGATCA
The DNA here is from genome assembly GCA_900491605.1 of Calamus simplicifolius. Lineage (NCBI taxonomy): Eukaryota > Viridiplantae > Streptophyta > Magnoliopsida > Arecales > Arecaceae > Calamus > Calamus simplicifolius. The sequence continues at coordinate 758,556 of UESW01004152.1, forward strand.
ATAGAAAATGGGAACCCATCCGACACGCGAAGACCCAAGAAACCAAACGTCGCATCGAGACCTAAACGTCAGAAGGAAGTCAAGATGCAAAGTGTCACCAAAATAAATATTAGGAGTTACATTCCCTATAATAAATTACCAGGGGTTAGTGAATTCAAATTCAAAATTTAAATTCACAATTAAGATGAGAATCCCTCAACCATATCCATTTAAAGCGGCGCCTTATAAAACGGAAAGGTCCCTACGCCTGGTCTCATCGAGAAAGTGCGCTGGGTCTCATCGAGAAAGTTTACACCATCACTTAGAGAGACCGTAAGGTGTGGAAGATCCTTACCCTCATCTGGACCGTGGAGCTGGAGGTATTTATCGATCTAGATTTATTTTTATTCTCATGATAAATATATTGGTCCCATGTTTCCGCATATATGATAGTGATCAATATATTTAAATTAAGTCTATCATTAGGTATCAAAGCGTTTAAAAATACCTCTGCTTGATTATTAGAATTGTTTCCATTAATATACGGATATGATAAAATCCATGTGAAACAATCTTTATATCATTTTTTGATAAAAAGGGACAAGGCATTCTTGATCTCTATTTCTCTTATATAGGGATAGTCCAAAGGGAGGCTACTGGTAGTATCCTGGATTATTTCACCCAATGGGCATACGGTAGGGATATTAGGGATGTACCTATAAGGAAGGCTGTTATAGTACCTTGGTGCGTTTGACCCAACTACCTGCGTACTGGGAGAGTTAATAGGTCATCAAGAATCATCTAAAAGGGCATTAGATCTGATAAACTCTTAATATTCAGTTTATTTTATTTAGTTTTATTTAAGAGATGCATTAGTAAGATCTATGCCATGAAGTATGTACCTGTTTGTTCGCTCACCTTTTTTGAATATAGTTTAAATAAAAGATAAATCTAAATATCTCACGATCAAATCACCATAAGAGGAGGAAGCGTGGGTTTCCTTGCTTCGGATATGTGCACGGGATGAGGACAGATGAAAGATGCCTCTTAAAAAAAAGTGTTGGCCATACAAAATATATATATATATATATATATATATATAAGAGCCAGTTATAAAGCTGGGCCATGCGCCCATTCTGAACTGTAGCAGGCTGGATTGCAGCAGTCTGGGCACATCTGATCCAAAAATTTTTGAGGTGATTAAGAAATTTTTTTTTCTGGTTAAATTAAACTATTGAAATTGGGTGAGGATGAGCTTTGGCTCGTCCATCGAGGTTGGGCATTGGCCTGGTCTATTTAAGTTCAATTATATTTAGAATTTATGTGTATACATTTTGTTAATTATGCATGCATCTTAAGTGACATAATTGAGCATAAAATTTAAATAATGTCTAAGTGATAAATACAATTGAATAATTGAGGAGTAGCCATAGCATCCTTAATTATAAAATTATATAATAAAGTTAATAAATCATATAAATAATAGATATTATTTATAATTAATTATATGAATATAATAAAATTTATCCCATAGAAATTTTGTTATATTTATATAATTAATTAGGATAAAATGTCAAATTATATTTTTCTAATCTACCCATAGAAATTAGAAAGATGGAACATAATTCGATAGTTTTATCATACAGACTTAAGTGAATCTAATTGAATTAAAACTTTAGCCCACATGCAAGTTTTATATCAGTAGATTCACTATTTTATATTTAAATAATTAATTAAGATAAAATATCAAATTATATTTTTCTAATCTACCCATAGGAATTAGAAAGAAGGAACATAATTTGATAGTTTTATCATATAGACTCAAGTGAATCTAATTGAATTAAAGCTTTAGCCCACAGGCAAGTTTTATGTCAGTAGATTCACTATTTTCTAAATGCATAATTTACATTGGTAAAGCAGTTTATTAGCCTCAATTTTTGATAATAAGCATGTATGTTTAAATTTTGCAGTTATGCTACCTGTAAATTTCTCTGATATAAATGTGACATACCTGAATTGAGGGTGATAACTATAAGGTTTGGAAGGAGAAAATTCTCCTTCATTTGGGTTGGATGGACATTGATTATGCTATAAAGAAGGATGTGCCACCTTCAATAACTCAGACCAGCACTCCTAGTGAGATTGCGATTTATGAACGTTAGGAGCGATCTAATCGCTTGAGTACAATGTTCATAAAGACAAAAATCTCTGTTAGTATACGTGGTTCAGTCGATAAGCATGAGAATGTCAGGGAGCTACTAAAGGCCATTGATGAGCAATTCAGTACTTCAGACAAAGCTCTTGCCAGTACCCTAATATTGAAGTTGTGATCCCTGAGGCTCACTGGAGTGAGAGGTGTGCGCGAGCACATTATGCAAATGAGGGATATTGCAGCTCAACCGAAGACTCTTGAGGTTGAAAAGTCTGAGTCCTTTCTGGTGTATTATATTTTAAATACCCTTCCATAGTAGTATGGACCATTCAAGATATCTTATAACACACATAAGGAAAAATGGTCAATAAATGAACTTTTGGCCATATGTATTCAAGAAGAGGGTAGACTGTTGATGGAATTGGGTGAAAGTGCAATGCTGACTACAAATGGAAAGGATCAGGCACGAGCCAAGAAGAAGGGTAAAAGTAAAATACCACCCCAATCTAATATTAAAAAGGAATCCAAGTGTTTCTTCTGTAAGAAGAAGGGACACATGAAGAAAGATTGCATCAAGTTCAAGACTTGGCTTGAAAAGAAAGGTAAAACAATCTCACTTGTCTGTTATGAATCTAATATGGCTAATGTTATTTATAACACATGGTGGATTGATTTTGGTTCTACAATCCACATTTGCAATACTTTGCATGGTATGCAAAACTTAAGGAAGCCAGTGGGAAGTGAACAGTATATCTCTTCAGGAAACAGATGCGCTCACATATGGAAGCTATAGGGACATGCACTTTAGTTCTTAGTAGTTGTTTTATTTTAAATTTGGAAAGGACTTTTTATGTACCTAGTTTTTCTAGGAATTTAATTTCAGTTTCAAGACTTGTACCTTTGAGTTATTCCTTCAACTTTTCAGATACTTCTTCCAGTTATATTATCAATCTAAACTTGTTGGGAATGGTACTTTGTTTGATGGTCTTTTCTATATTAATTTGCAAAATAATGCCACTCATGATGTGATGCATATTAGGGCTGGCATGAAAAGATGTGTTGTAAATGATAACTCTTCTATATTGTGGCATCGGAGATTGGGACATATCTCCATAGATAGAATCAAGAGGTTAGTGAATGAAGGATTACTCAATACTTTGGATTTCACTGACTTTGATACTTGTGTGGACTGCATTAAGGGCAATCAAACCAATAAGTCAAAGAAAGGTGCCAAGAGGAGTTCAGACCTATTAGAGATCATACACACGGACATTTGTTGTCCGGATATGAATTTCATGGTCCGAAATACTTTATCTGCTTCATTGATGATTACTCATAATTTATGTATCTCTACTTGCTTCATAATAAGAACGAAGCATTAGATCCTTTTAAGGTATTCAAGGCAGAAGTAGAGACACAATGTGAAAGCAAATCAAAATTGTGAGATCTGATAGAGGAGGTGAGTATTATGAGAGATACACAGAAGATGGACAAATGCTTGGTCCATTTGCGAAGTTCCTTCAAGAACATGGGATTGTTGCCCAATACAGTTTGCCTGGCTCACCTGATCAGAATGGTGTAGCAGAAAGAAGGAACCGAACATTGATGGACATGGTGAGGAGCATGATTAGCAGCTCCAAACTACCTAAGTCCTTGTGGACAGAAGCTCTCAAGACGGCTGTGTACATATTAAATCGGGTTCCAACCAAGGCTGTTTCTAAAACGCCATTTGAGTTATTTAAAGGTTGAAAACCAAGTTTGCGACATGTACGCGTATGGGGATGCCCATGTGAAGTGAGAGTATACAATCCATAAGAGAAAAAGCTGGACCCTAGGACCATTAGTGGGTATTTTTTTGGATATGCCGAGAGGTTCAAGGGATATAGATTTTACTGTCCATCTCACATAACTAGGATTGTGGAATCGAGAAATGCCAAATTTCTTGAGAATGACTTGATCAGTGGGAGTGATCAATTGCAGAGCATGATTCCTGAAAGGGAGCATTCTGATGCTCAACCTTCACTTCAAGTGACAGACTGATTATCGTTCATAGTGCCCCTCAAGATCAAACGGGCATTATACAACCAGTCGTTGAAATTCCATAATTTACTGATAATAACTAGTAGATCCAGTCTCTTATGAGTTACCAGAGATAGTTGAACAATCAACTCCTCCAGAGAAGGTTGTTACAACATTAAGAAGATCTACAAGAGAAAAGAAATTAGTAATTTCTAGTGACTATATTGTATATCTTCAAGAGTCGAACTATAATATTGGAGCTGAAAATGATTTTAAAACGTTTTCACAAGCCATGAATTGTAAGAAATTCAATTTATGGTATGATGCTATGAAAGATGAGATGAATTCTATGGCAGTTAATGGAGTCTGGGATCTTGTTGAGTTGCCTGATGGAGCAAAAGCCGTTGGCTGTAAATGGGTTTTTAAGACCAAGAAAGACTCGTTAGGCAACATTGAGCGATATAAGGTAAGACTCGTTGCTAAAGGATTCACTCAAAGGGAGGGAATTGATTACAAGGAGACATTTTCTCCTGTATCTAAGAAATATTCTTTCCGTATTATCATGGCACTTGTTGCGCATTTTGATTTAGAGTTGCAACAAATGGATGTGAAAACTGCATTTTTCAATGGAGATCTAGATGAAGACGTTTATATGAAACAACCTGAAGGTTTTTCTTCTAGTGATAATGAGCAATTAGTATGCAAGCTTAAGAGATCTATATATGGATTGAAACAAGCCTCTCGACAATGGTACTTAAAATTTTATGATATGATTTCTTCATTTGGATTTGTAGAGAACATCATGGATCAATGTATATACCAGAAGGTCAGTGGGAGCAAAATTTTTTTCTGATCCTATATGTAGACGATATTTTACTTGCAACCAATGATAAAGGTATGTTACATGAGGTGAAACAATTTCTCTCTGAGAATTTTGACATGAAAGATATGGGTGATGCCTCTTATGTTATTGGCATTAAAATTTAGAGAGACAGACTTCGAGGTGTTTTAGGTCTATCTCAAGAAACCTATATCAACAAAATTTTAGAGAGATTTGGATGAAAAATTGTTCACCGAGTATAGCTTCCATAGTCAAGGGTGACAAATTCAATTTGAATCAGTGCCCAAGGAATGACTTTGAGAGGGAGAAAATGAAAAACACTCCATATGATTCAGTTGTTGGTAGCTTGATGTATGCTCATGTCTGTACAAGGCCTGACATAGCATTTGCAGTTGGAATGTTAGGGAGATATCAGAGTAATCCAGGTTTAGACCACTGAGAGCTGCTAAGAAGGTGTTGAGGTATCTTCAGGGTACCAAGGACTACATGCTTATGTTCAGACGGACTGAAAATTTGGAAGTAATTGGCTACTCTGATGCCGACTTTGCTGGCTGTGTTGATTCTTGAAAGTCAACATCTGGATACATATTGATGTTTGCTGGTGGAGCTGTATCTTGAAGGAGCGCCAAGCAGACTTTGACTGCTACTTTTACCATGGAAGCCGAGTTCGTATCATGTTTTGAGGCTACTTCGCATGGTGTATGGTTAAAGAGTTTCATTTCTAGGCTTAGAATTGTGGATTCTATATCTAAGCCATTGAAGATTTATTGTGACAATTTAGCTGCAATATTTATGGCTAAAAACAATAAGAGTGGTAGTCGAAGCAAGCACATCAACATCAAATATTTAGCCATAAGAGAACGTGTTAAAGAAAAGACAGTGGTTATTGAGCACGTGAGCACTGAGTTGATGATAACTGATCCCTTGACTAAAGGCATGTCACTATAGAAGTTTAGGGATCATGTAGACCGTATGGGTCTTAGTTATTTTATTTAATTCATTGTACTGATGAATTTTATAATTAATGAAACTCTTTATAGTTGTAATGTTTTTTCACATTCAGTTATTTAGTGTACATATTTATTTGTGATAAGCATCATTAAGTTGGACCTAGAATAAACATGGGGTTTATTCATTAAGTTGTATGGGTTTATGTTTGGGAAATATAATACATTGTGATACATGGTAAATAATACTTGATTTTAAGAGGACTTATTGTCATGATTCATGTGTTCTGTTTCTTACTATAGTAATAGAATATACGGACCAAGTGGAAGAATGTTGGTTTTTCTCCATTAAGCGTATCGGTTAGATACGATTAAGGTGGATTAAGGTGAACCTATATTATGATATCGAGGGATTACATGAATTCAAATTAAAATTTAAATTTACGATTAAGATAAGAATCCCTCAACCATATCCGTTTAAAGCGGCGCCCTCTGTGATGGATAGATAAGGCATAAAGAATTATAAAACGGGAAGGTCCCTGCGCCTGGTCTCATCGAGAAAGTTTACACCATCGCTGAGAGACCGTAATGTATGAAAGATCCTTACCCTCATCTGGACCGTGGAGCAATGGTTGGAGGTATTTATCGGTCTAGATTTATTTTTATTCTCATGATAAATATATTGGTCCCATATTTTCACATATCTGATAGGGATCAATATATTTAAATTAAGTCTATCAGGTTGCCCCCAAGTGCAATATATATATATATATATATATATGGAATATGACGATCCCATAGTGACAGCATATTTTTATTGACATTTATTATTTTCTGTTGTCAAAAATTAGATTTTATGATATTTTAATCTAAATCCTATAAAATTTTAATAGATAATTCGTATTATGTATATATTTTAATGCTATTTTATATCAATAGTTTATAGTATTTATGCCTTGATTAATGGCATTTATTTTATATGCTACTTATATCCATTTGTATACGGCATTTTAATAAATGCCAATATCAGCATACTGTTTTTTTTATTAAAAAAATCCATATGCAAACCTAACCTTTGTCTCTCTTTCATAAAGTGATATTTATTCATTTAAAATATTAATAGATGGATTCAAAAACCTTTCTCCTTTCATTCTTTTAACTTTTATAATTAAATATCATCATTCGTAAAATAGCAGGTTTTTATAATGAGCACCGCATAAGCCTTCCTTACCTTACATTGTTAGAAATTATGAAAAAAAAAGGCTTCTTTGCGAACTATGCGAATGTAATAGTGCAATTAATATTTTACATGTTTTTTATAGCCAAATACTTTTTCTTGCAAATAGAGCTGCTCGCCAAATAGTTTCATTAGCTATGTTATAGTTTAAAATGGACCTTCACTTATAGCATATAGAATAGAATGCCTCATCAAATGAGAATTAGGTTGATAAATGGTGTTGCCGCGGAAATTCGTTTTTCGACTCGGGTGCACTTTCGGCTTCTGATCCGGATGCCGATCTCATCGTCTCGGGATGGAACCTGCAAGACAGTCCGTACGCAGAGGGTGCTGTGGGGGTTGTCCTCTGCGGAGAACCCTCCAACGCCCAAGTTAGTAGAGATTCATAGCAAGCAGATGTGAGGAAAAGACTCTCACAGAGAGATGTTCCTCCATGCTCTTGTGAGAGCTCTAATGGAGTGAAAAATGAATGCATAAGGAGTTGTCTTAGAGTTTATGCGCATACCTGAGAGGTTGGAATGCTGTATTATTTATAGGTGATCACCTGATTCCTTGGACTTACCCTGGATGGGGTCTGAAAACTGTTAGGATTCGAATCAAGTTTGTTATGAGGCCGGTAGGGTCCGTATCTTGTCAGTTAGAGGATCGACGGCTGGAAGAGCTGGTTGATGCCTTGAGGCTCGATGATCACATAGACCAAGGCCACTCTCACAGATCCTAGGCCACTTCTGGGCATGATTCATCGCCTGAAATCTTATTCAGCTATAGTGAATTTGAACTCTCCCACGCCGGATTCCACCAAGGTATTTTGAATGCCGTGGTTGGCCTGAACGAGGAATAGCTTGGTTTTCTGAAGTATAAAATGGATCGGCTCGAATGACCGAGGAATGGCTCGGCTCGGATGGCCGAAGTATAATGATAGTTCGGGTTACCGAGGAATAAGGATAGCTCGGCTCAGATGGCTGAAGTGTAAGGATAGCTCGGGTTACAGAGGAATAAGGATAGCTCGGCTCGGATGGCCGAAGTATAAAGGTGGTCCGGGTTGTCAGGGTGATCCGACTTCATCAAAGCTGTTTGACCTTGTCACTAGAATGTTACGCCAGCTGGCCAGCTGGCCAGTAGGGTGTTTGGATTGTGCGTGACCCCATCGCCAATGTGAGCGGTCAATAATGCAATGACGATTTTACCCCTCATCAAATGGTGAATCATATAGCAAGACATGACCAATTCACTACAAGAAAAGAACGAAATAGCGATGGAATTTAGCGACAGATTCATATTTGTTGCAAATAGCTTCAGATTTGCAATGGATCAATGAGTAAAATAATAAAAAAATTAGCGACGGATATAGCGATGGATATTTTGGTCGCTACTGATATTTATTTCATATATAAAATATAGCGACGAAAATTTTTGTCGGCTACATATTAGAGACGGATATAGCGACAAAAATTTTTCTTTGCTAAATCTATTTATTATATATAAAATTAGCGACAAAAATTTTCGTAGCTAATAATATTTATTTCATATATAAAATATAGTGATGAAAAGTTTCATCGCTAAATATTAGAGATGGATATAGCGACGAAAATTTTCCGTCGCTAAATCTATTTATTTCATATAAAAGTAGCGACGGAAATTTTTATCGTTGAACATATTTATTTTATACATAAAATATAGCAACGGAAATTTTTCAACGCTAAATATATTTATTTCATATATAAAATTAGCGATGAAAATTTTATCGCTAAATATATTTATTTTATACATAAAACATAGCGACAAAACATTTTTGTCACTATATTTACTTAATCGGATGTGTTTCTGTGAAAATCCTTAGCGACGAAAATTTTCGATGCTAATGAATGTTTCAAGCGATGAAAAAAAAAAGCACGGTGCTATATTCGCTTACTTTAGCGTCCAAAATTTCTGTCGCCAATGAACATTTCAATATAAAACTGAGCGACGAAAAAGGTCTGTCGCTATATTCACTTAATCGGACATCTCCTGAAATCCCTGCGACGGAAATTTCTATCGCTAATGAACGTTTCAGAATAAAACCCAGCGACGAAAAATATTCTGTCGCTATATTCACTTAATCGCATCTTCATTCGAAAACCCTTGGCCTTCTTTATTCGCACCACCGCACTTTTCTTCCCATCGCCAGATATCTCCGATATCTCCTTTCTCCTCTCTTCCGACGATCCTTAACCAAGTAAGGTATTCTAAATCAGAGGCACTGTTTCCTATTCGAGCTTCTCCTTGGGTTCTCCCTTCTTTTGAGGTTATTCTCTTGCTGTATCTTCTTCTAGAACAAGGTTTTATGGTCTTTTCCGGTCGATATTCGAGTTGGGTTTTCGCTTTCCCGATTAACAACAACTCAAGAACAGAGGAAATCGAGTTGCATTCAGGTAAATATAGAAAGGGATCATTTTTTTTTTGCTTGGTATTTGTTGATCGTTTCAGTTCTCAGCTCTAAAAATGAACCAGATGCCTTCTTCATGGAAATACACCTCTCTTTCTTGTGGGGTTTTCCAACTTCTTTCTTAATGGTATTTGGGATATCCATCCATCAGTATTTTGTCCATATTAGGTTGATAGAAAATTCGATATGGGATTTTGGGTCTTAATATATTTCATACCATGCTATAAATTTCTTCAAGGATTTTTCCATAATTGTTCTCAGATTGATGGCTTTTTGGTGGAAAAAGGTCTATCGCTATATTCACTTAATCAAACATCTCCTGAAATCCCTGCGACGGAAATTTCTGTTGCTAATGAATGTTTCAGAATAAAACCCAGTGACGGAAAATATTTTGTCGCTATATTCACTTAATCGCATCTTCATCCAAAAACCCTTGGCCTTCTTTCTTCGCACCGCCGCACTTTTCTTCCCATTGCCAGATATCTCCGATATCTCCTTTCTCCTCTCTTCCGACGATCCTTAACCAAGTAAGGTATTCTATATCGGAGGCGCCGTTTCCTATTCGAGCTTCTCCTTGGGTTCTCCCTTCTTTTGAGGTTATTCTCTTGCTGTATCTTCTTCTAGAACAAGGTTTTATGGTCTTTTCCGGTCGATATTTGAGTTGGGTTTTCGCTTTCTCGATTAACAACAACTCAAGAACAGAGGAAATCGAGTTGCGTTCAGGTAAATATAGAAAGGGATCGGTTTTTTTTTCTCGGTATTTGTTGATCGTTTCAGTTCTCAGTTCTAAAAAAAGAACTAGAGGCCTTCTTCATGGAAATACACCTCTCTTTCTTGTGGGGTTTTCCAACTTCTTTCCTAATGGTATTTGGGATATCCATCCATCAGTATTTTGTCCAGATTAGGTTGATAGAAAATTTGCTATGGGATTTTTGGTCTTAATATATTTCATACCATGCTATAAATTTCTTCAAGGATTTTTCCATAATTGTTCTCAGATTGATGGCTTTTTGGTGGAAAAAGGTTTGTCGCTATATTCACTTAATCGACATCTCCTGAAATCCCTGCAACAAAAATTTCTATCGCTAATGAATGTTTCAAAATAAAACCCAGTGACGGAAAATATTCTGTCGCTATATTCACTTAATCGCATCTTCATCCGAAAACCCTTGGCCTTCTTTCTTCGCACCGCCACACTTTTCTTCCCATCACCAGATATCTCCAATATCTCCTTTCTCCTCTCTTCCAACGATCCTTAACCAAGTAAGGTATTCTAAATCGGAGGTGCCATTTCCTATTCGAGCTTCTCCTTGGGTTCTCCCTTCTTTTGAGGTTATTCTCTTGTTGTATCTTCTTCTAGAACAAGGTTTTATGGTCTTTTCTGGTCGATATTCGAGTTGGGTTTTCGCTTTCCCGATTAACAACAACTCAAGAATAGAGGAAATCGAGTTGCATTCAGGTAAATATAGAAAGGGATCGTTTTTTTTTTTCTCGGTATTTGTTGATCGTTTCAGTTCTCAGCTCTAAAAAAGAACCAGAGGCCTTCTTCATGGAAATACACCTCTCTTTCTTGTGGGGTTTTCCAACTTCTTTCCTAATGGTATTTGGGATATCCATCCATAAGTATTTTGTCCATATTAGGTTGATAGAAAATTCGCTATGGGATTTTGGGTCTTAATATATTTCATACCATGCTATAAATTTCTTCAAGGATTTTTACATAATTATTCTCATATTGATGGCTTTTTGGTGGAAAAAGGTCTGCTATATTCACTTAATCGGACATCTCTTGAAATCCCTGCGACGGAAATTTCTATCGCTAATGAATGTTTCAGAATAAAACCCAGCGACGGAAAATATTCTGTCGCTATATTCACTTAATCGCATCTTCATCCGAAAACCCTTGGCCTTCTTTCTTTGCACTAGATATCTCCGATATCTCCTTTCTCCTCTCTTCCGACGATCCTTAACCAAGTAAGGTATTCTAAATCGGAGGCACCGTTTCCTATTCGAGCTTCTCCTTGGGTTCTCCCTTCTTTTGAGGTTATTCTCTTGCTGTATCTTCTTCTAGAACAAGGTTTTATGGTCTTTTCGATCGATATTAGAGTTGGGTTTTTGCTTTCCCGATTAACAACAACTCAAGAACAGAGGAAATCGAGTTGCGTTCAGGTAAATATAGAAAGGTATCGTTTTTTTTTTCTCGGTATTTGTTGATCGTTTCAGTTCTCAGCTCTAAAAAAGAACCAGAGGCCTTCTTCATGGAAATACACCTCTCTTTCTTGTGGGGTTTTCCAACTTCTTTCCTAATGGTATTTGGGATATCCATCCATCAGTATTTTGTCCAGATTAGGTTGATAGAAAATTCGCTATGGGATTTTGGGTCTTAATATATTTCATACCATGCTATAAATTTCTTCAAGGATTTTTCCATAATTGTTCTCAGATTGATGGCTTTTTGGTGGAAAAAGGTCTGTCGCTATATTCACTTAATCGGACATCTCCTGAAATCCCTGCGATGGAAATTTCTGTCGCTAATGAACGTTTCAGAATAAAACCCAGCGACGGAAAATATTCTGTCGCTATATTCACTTAATCGCATCTTCATCCGAAAACCCTTGGCCTTCTTTCTTCGCACCGCCGCACTTTTCTTTCCATCACCAGATATCTTCGATATCTCCTTTCTCCTCTCTTCCGACGATCCTTAACCAAGTAAGGTATTCTAAATCGGAGGCACCGTTTCCTATTCGAGCTTCTCCTTGGGTTCTCCCTTCTTTTGAGGTTATTCTCTTACTGTATCTTCTTCTAGAACAAGGTTTTATTGTCATTTCCGGTCGATATTCGAGTTGGGTTTTCGCTTTCCCGATTAACAACAACTCAAGAACAAAGGAAATCGAGTTGCGTTCAGGTAAATATAGAAAGGGATCTTTTTTTTTTCTCGATATTTATTGACCGTTCAGTTCTTAGCTCTAAAAAAGAACCAGAGGCCTTCTTCATGGAAATACACCTCTCTTTCTTGTGGGGTTTTCCAACTTCTTTCCTAGTGGTATTTGGGATATCCATCCATCAGTATTTTGTCCATATTAGGTTGATAGAAAATTCGCTATGGGATTTTGGGTCTTAATATATTTCATACCATGCTATAAATTTCTTCAAGGATTTTTTCATAATTGTTCTCAGATTGATGGCTTTTTGGTGGAAAAAGGTCTGCCGCTATATTCACTTAATCGGACATCTCCTGAAATCCCTGCGATGGAAATTTCTGTCGCTAATGAATGTTTCAGAATCCAATGACGGAAAATATTCTGTCGCTATATTCACTTAATCGCATCTTCATCCGAAAACCCTTGGCCTTCTTTCTTTGCACCACTGCACTTTTCTTTCCATCGCCAGATACCTCCAATATCTCCTTTCTCCTCTCTTTCGACGATCCTTAACCAAGTAAGGTATTCTAAATCGGAGGCGCCGTTTCCTATTCGAGCTTCTCCTTGGGTTCTTCCTTCTTTTGAGGTTATTCTCTTGCTGTATCTTCTTCTAGAACAAGGTTTTATGGTCTTTTCCGATCGATATTCGAGTTGGGTTTTTGCTTTCCCGATTAACAACAACTCAAGAATAAGGAAATCGAGTTGCGTTCAGGTAAATATAGAAAGGGATCATTTTTTTTCTCGGTATTTGTTGATCGTTTCAGTTCTCAGCTTTAAAAAAGAACCAGAGGCCTTCTTTATGGAAATACCTCTCTTTCTTATGGGGTTTTCCAACTTCTTTCCTAATGGTATTTGGGATATCCATCCATCAGTATTTTGTCCAGATTAGGTTGATAGAAAATTCGCTATGGGATTTTGGGTCTTAATATATTTCATACCATGCTATAAATTTCTTCAAGGATTTTTCCATAATTGTTCTAAGATTGATGGCTTTTTGGTGGATTTTCTTGATCGATCTTCTATAGTACTTTTTTTCTTCTTCTTTTTTTTAAAAATAATCTAATTTTTTTGCAGCGTTATCACGAGCTTCGGATGAATACGATTGATTTCCTTGCAAAATTTTCTCGATAGGCTGATGATATGGTATCTATTTTGATTGAGTTAATTTTCATCCGAGAATTTCCTTGCATTCTGATGGCTATTCGATTCTTATGGCTTTCTCCAGATGTGCCATGGCGACGCTGTCACCCGGGTCTATCGCGGAAGGCTTTGACCTGAGAGCCTCGCGTGCCTTGCAGGACTCTGTTTTCTTTTCTCCTTCCTTCCTGCCTTCCTCCTCCTCCTTCCCCTTCTTTTGTTCCTAAGCCGGAGGCGGAGCCCTGCTGTTCCAGAGCCGTGGCCATCATCGCTGGATCAATGGGAGAACCCGGAGCTCTGTCGGTCTTCTTTTTCTCTCCAGTGAGCCGGCCTCTTCTTTCTTCTCCGACATTGTTATCAACCGAACAACCATCAGGTAGGGAAGAAGAACATGTGCCTAATTTTATATTTTGGTACATATCTTAAAACAACAACAGGGATGGAAGTGAAACGTTTAATGTATTCCTTCAAAATTTTAAGCCTCTTTAATTTCCTTCTCTATGCTTCATTAGGAACAACTCTAATCTTCAATGATATGCATCCAGTTCCAAATTAACCCTTCTCTTTCCGTTAAGATTATTGATAGGATGATTTAAGACGTTGACTCTCAAATTTTTCATGCCTTCAAGGGGATCAAATAGCACTAGGAGTAAGTTAGATCCATATAGAAGGTACTCAACCTTAAAATTGCTCTCAACTTAATATATGAGAAAAAACTATGGCATAACAAAGGCAATCAGGAGTAATTAGCAAAATAGAAGAATTGTAAGTTTGAATCAGTTTAAAGATATACCATTGCATACATGATACTTTATGATACTGACTAATTTATGCATGAAAATATGACAATGATATTTTGTAAGTTACTAACAATATTGGTGACATTATGGACCTAGTGGATTGATTTGTATGAAACTTTAAAAATTATTAGAGTGCCAAATGAACAGAGAAAAATAAATACAAACATTTATAAGTACGAAGGAGTCACAAAAACTGCAGCCATTCATGTGGGAGTTTCAAACCTTAGCTCATATTATAAATAGAGTGGACGAACAGAGACTAGGAAAAATTGAAGAGTTTTAAAAACTAATGACATTTAAACAAGATGTCAATCAACAGTGCAAAATTTTTTTAGGCTCAATTGATAAAGAAATATAAACTATATTTATTGATTTAGGAAAAACAAAATACAACACCCAAAAATTTACATTGGTAGGAGATAAGCTAATAAAATTATAATGAACAAAGCATTAAGAGACTGTTAGCCGTGAATTTGACATAGTTGGAATTCAAAATATTTGTGTGTAGACTTGAGTCAACTTAAAGCCCTAATTTTCACCATATGAGAAGATCCCTTAGGATAAGATGATCTAATAATGGTCAGATAAACTAGGCATGGTTTATAGACGAATTTTTTCAAAATATGAATATTTGGTCAATGAAAGGACTAAGAAGACAGGAAAGAATGGAAGAAAACAAGTTTTTAACTTCTATCAACACCTATGTTCTAGTATAAATCAACATCTTACTAAGTATGAAATATAATTAATTACCATCATCATTTCACACCATTGAAACTAATATGTAAAGCATTTAGCTATTAGTGACTCACTTCAAAGTAGTTTTCCATAGACTTAGCAAACGTTTTTAGAACCTTAATGCTTGCCAGACATTTCTTTAATTTTATAATAATATTAGATGGTACACATCCATTGCAGCTGTCTGCAACGGGACATATATAGATCAAGAATCACTTCATTATTTTAAGCAAATAAAAATTTTTAATGCATCATTAGAATACCTTGTTGTCTATATATATTATGTTCATCGCCTTGTTCTTTGATATTGCATTTCTATTATATTCTATAATATCTTCTCTTGATTATATCTCTTTGATATTGTAATTTTTAAAATATTTGTTCATGTTAATTATGTTGTGATCCTTTGATTAAATGCTGATGTAATAGCTTATTCATCTGTGTTTGCATTGCTATGGTCCATTGTTTAATTAGGTCTTATAAGTGGGACTATATCGAACCCTGGCATTAGAAAAGCAAAATGAGACCGGATCGTCAGTGGATGTATAAACGGTTGAAAGATGGCCTTTTGAATCCAGAGTTTATGACTGGTATGAGACAATTCATAAAATTTGCATACAGTCATCCATAAATGATGGACAATGATAGGATAAAGGTGTCCATGTAACGATCGCAAGTGTCAGAATCGCATATTTCATGAAGTGAATGCAATTAAGTTGCATTTGTACCGAAATGGTTTTGTACCAGATTATTACTATTGGAATTTACATGGGGAACAAGAGGTTGGGGTTAATATAAATTATAATGTCAATTATATGGATGAAGGTTCTGCTGCATTTGATTACGCAGAATCATCCAATCGATACCATTCCATGGTTATGGATGCAGCTGGTCATGCATTCAATCCAACTTACATGGAAGAAACACCGAATCCGGAGGCCCAGAAGTTTTATGATATGCTTAGGGCTGCTGATGAGGACTTATATCCTAGATGTAGAAGTCATTCATAGTTATCATTTGTTGCTCAATTGATGCACATGAAGTCAGAACACCATATGTCTGAACGTAATTTTAATGACATGGTTCGATTAATGAAAGAGATTACTCCTGAAGGAAGTCTAGTGCATGAAAACTTTTATAGATCAAAGCAATTAGTACAAGGAATGGGTCTTCCGGTTGAAAAGATTCACTGTTGTAGAAATGGGTGCATGATGTACTGGGTGAAGATAGTATGTTGACTACTTGTAAGTTTTGTGGTCATCCTCGGTACAAGAGGCAACGTCGAGGTAGCAAAACAGTGACTCCTGATAGAAAGATGTACTACTTTCCTCTCACTCTTAGATTGCAAAGATTGTTTGCATCAATTGCCACAGCAGCAGAAATGAGGTGGCATGCTGAGCATGAAATCGAAGATGGGGTTATGTGCCACCCTTCTGATTCTCTTGCATGGAAACAATTTAATGATAACCATCCAGAATTTGCATCAGAGACTCGAAATGTTCAATTGGGTCTTTCCACTGATGGTTTTCAACCATTTGGACAATCTGGACAACAGTATTCTTCTTGGCCGGTTATTGTGACTCCGTACAATTTGCCACCTTGGTTGTGTATGAAGGATGCTTACATGTTCTTAACTGTATTGATTCTTGGGCCAACTAACCCTAAGGATAAGTTGGATGTTTACTTACAACCCCTTGTATCAGAACTTAATCATCTATGGCTTGATAGTGTGCTGACTAATGATATTTCAATGAAACAAAATTTTCAAATGTGTGCTGCTCTTATGTGGACAATTAGTGACTTTCCTGCATATGCGATGTTGTCTGGATGGAGTACTACTGGAAGGTTAGCTTGTCCTTATTAAATGAATCAAACAGATGCTTTTACTCTTTCAGAGAGTAGAAAACAGTCATGGTTTGACAACCACCATAAGTTCTTACCTCAAGACCATCCATTCCGATGGAACAAAACATCATTCATGAAGAATAAGATAGTAACAAAAGAAGCACCCCCTGTTAGAGTTGGAAGTGAAATATTATTTGAGATTGATCAGTTGGGTTTGAAGAAAGTAACAAAACTAGATGCCGAGTTTTCTAATGGCCCTATTTGCAAGCAATGTGGTTGGAGGAAGAGAAGTATCTTTTGGGATTTGCCTTATTGGAGTACCCTTCTCATTCGGCATAACTTAGATATAATGCATATTGAGAAAAATGTATTTGACAATGTGTTTAACACTGTAATGAATGTTGATGGGAAAACAAAAGACACATACAAATCTCGAAAAGAGTTGAATGCATATTGTCGCCGGCCAGAATTGGAACAAGATTCTATAACAACAAATATCCTAAAGCTTGTTACACACTAGACAATCAATCAAAATCAGTCTTGTGTGAATGGCTAAGAAATTTGAGATTCTCCAATGGTTATATTTCAAATATGGTTAGATGTGTTGATATGAAGAAACTTAAGTTGTTTAGAATGAAAAGCCACGATTGTCATGTATTTATGCAGCGTTTAATACCTATTGCATTTCGTGAACTACTTTCGAGCAATGTTTGGAAGGCATTAACAGAGTTAAGCTTATTCTTTAAGGATTTAACATCTACTGTCATAACAAATGATGACATGGCACGGCTTGAAGAAGAGATTCCTATTATTCTTTGTAAGCTTGAGCGTATATTCCCTCCAAGCTTCTTTGATTCCATGGAATATCTTCCGGTACACTTGCCATATGAAGCAAGAATAGCAGGTACAGTGCAATACCGTTGGATGTATCATTTCGAAAGGTAATAAATGGAAACTTATTGAATGCATGCCATTTTTACTAGTGTTAGATTAACTATACTTGTAAATTTTTTTATCTTAGGTACCTTCGACGGTTGAAAAACAATGTTCAAAATAAAGCTAGAGTTGAAGGTTCAATATGTAATGCTTATTTGGTAGAAGAAGCTTCATTATTTTGTTCTCACTATTTTGGGGATCATGTGAATACAAGGCACCAAAGAGTCATGGCACCTAATCTTACCTCAATTGAGATATTTATTTTTTTAACTAAATAAGCATTCCTTAAAGAAGACATTTTTTATAAAAAGTAAAATTTTCTTTGGGATTCTATGCACGTTATTGTAATGATAAAGAATCACCTTTCGCAGGTCAAGTGCAATTGAATATTGCTCAAACTTGCAAAGAACATAATTCTACATACTACTCAGCAATATGATGCTAGCAATATAATCCTTTTCAGTTAATTTTAATATGCCTCAAGTTTCTTATGAGCACTATTATCCTCGTTAATTCTTACTCATCTAACATACATTGAATCCTATAGCGTCAACTATTATAATTCTGATCAATTTTTTCTTTTCTTTGTTTAGGTCAGCCACAATTTGTTTAAAGGCCATATTAAACTATAATCATAGAACAAGAATAATTGAGTAAGAACACTATGAAGCATGGGACAAAAATATTTGAGTATAAGTGTCACATAAGTAGGTCATAATTTTTACAACAATAATAAAAAAACTCAATAACAATCAAACATAGGTATGTAAAAGAAAAATTGCATAATGAATGATCATAACATATGTTTTAATTGCTTTAAGTTAATTTATTATGCACATGAAAATTATATTTAGAGAATAATTCTCTTTTCAAAAAGATTTATTCTGCTTGCAACTATATCTTATAAAAAATAAGACGCAAATTATTCAACGGAGAAAATGACTCATATAATCGACCTCAATGAGCTAGTTTGAGATTAAGGTTATGTTGTTATTGTTGTTGTTGTATTCATTCCACTTACAACATTCCCATTAGTTGAACAATTTCTTATGCACCTCAAAAATATGTTTAAAAAATGTAGCACTGAAGTAAATTTAGAATTTTTAGATTTTATTCCCCTCTTTCTTTGAATTTTTTGTTTTTATCATTTTTCTAGATATCTTTTTTTATTGTATTTAAAAAAAAATGGGAATTGCTAGGTGGCCTAGTAGACGACATGCTGATGTGCGGTCCAGATTCATTATTTGGACCAGTCATGGCACCTGGGACTTGAGAGTGCGCTAGAGCTACATTTTGCTTTTCAATATAAACTAGGTATATACCCATGTTATGAATGGACGCCACTGTAATTTAAATTTTATAAATAAAAATTTAAAAATATAAATTTATTTTTAAATACATTATTAAATTTAAATTTATAATATTTTATTATGTGCTGCCTACAAAGTTCAAAATCAAGGAGGAATAAGGTATATAAAATAAATAAAGTTTTCTAAATTATAAAAAAAGTTTATTTTTTTGAACTAGATAAAGAATAAATGGATTTTTTCAAAAAATAAAAATATAATTTAGATGAAATATGTTGACCCCATATTAACTTTGATGAAACACAAAACAATTAAGTATTGTGCTAATCAATTAAATATTATGCTAATCAATTAAGTATGTGCGAATCAATCTAATATTGTGCTAATGTTGTATCTGTCAAGTTCAATCAATTTTAGGTTATTCATTATTGAACAGTACACTTCATCTATCCCAGGTATATTGTAATTCATGATATAATATATTTATCTGATAAAATGACTTTCAAGTTTAATTATATTTGCATTGTCTTGAATTGGATTCAATTATACTACAAGCTCCTATTTATAACTCTATTATCACCAGATTATACTTATTCTCTATTGCCTTCGGATTGGATGCTTAATACTTGAATTTGGGTTACCAATCTCTGATTTGGAATATCAGATTCTGTTGCCTTCGGTTTAAATTCGGGTGCCTTCGGTTGCCTTTTGTTGCCTTCTGATTACTAGCTTACTCTGTTTGCATAAATCCTATGGCTAGTCCCTTGTATTTGGAGATTGCCGATTCCCTGGCTTCTTATCTTGGCATATTAATTGATGGTGTTGGCATGCTAATTCTAAAATGCTCTCTGCCGATTCTTAGGCTTCTTATCTTGGCATACTAACGGATTGTGTTGGAATTCCAATTCCAAATCTCCCTCTGCCGGCTGCCTGTTACTCGTTTTTGGTATTCTAATTCCAAAGTGAATTCGGTGGGTCCTTGATTCCAATTCCAGCTTGCTGCCGATTTCAATGTTTGGAATGCTAATTTTGGAACGGCCTCTGTTAGCTCCGTGTTACTTGATGCCAACTTTTTATTAGGATGCTACTTTGTAAAATTTGGAATGCCAACTCTTAAAGCATCGCCGTTGGAAATCCTGGTAGCAATGTTAGAATGATGATTTCAATAAATTGGAATGCCATCATTTTGAATCTCTCGGCTGGGTCCTTATGCTACATTTTGGAATACCGATTTCAACATTTTGGAATGCTGGTTTCTTCAATCTCTCAGCTGGGTTCCTTTTAAAAGATTTTTGGAATGCCGATTTCTATATTTTGGAACATCGCTTTCACTCTCCTTGTTACCATTTGGATCGACCTCTCTTGGCCGGACTTCTTCCTCTCACAATGGTTCTATTTTTGGTGTTCTGGTTATAAATAGAGAACATGAACATTGTTTTAAAATAAGAGCAAAAACAACAAAAAAAAAGATAGAAAAGTGAAGAAAAATAGAAGAAAAAGATAGATTGAAAAATATTGATTGAGAGAAAAATCATTTGAAAGAGAGTTTTGTTTGAGATTTGTTGAAGCATTGCTTTGGTTATTTTTTACCCACCGGAGCTCATTTATTGCTGATTCTTCAAGTGGTCTTCAGGCTTCATCTACCTTCATTAAAGAGCATTCAAAGATACTCGAAGACTTCTATTGTGCTGATGTTCATTAAAGAAAGAAGTGACTTCGAGATTAGCTCTTTAGTTGATAAGTACTTTTATTGCTTTAAATCTGCTCATATCTAGGAGTGCTTGTTGTATTAAATATTCTATTACTTGTACTTTGGTTTGTTTCACAGTTGTGAAACGTGGTTGGGTAGAGGTCTACCCGGATTGATTTGTAAGGTCCCTTTGTTGTACCCTAAACAAGAAGACTAGCTTGGAGGGCTAGTGTGTAAGGCTTGATTGCTTGTGCCCGTAAACAAATTTGCTAGCCAGTTAGGTTAGTGGTGACTAGTGGAATTCCCAAGGTGTTCTTGGGGAGTGGATGTAGATGCAAGGTTGGCACCGAACCACTATAAATATTGTGTGTTTGATGTTTCATTTTCTATGATTGTATTAGACTCACTTCACAATACGATAATCACTTGTAAAAGAATATAAGTGCACATACTTGATAGCCGATTAAATTTTTAAGAAACTCAATTCACTCCCCTCTTGGGTTGCTAGATCTGGGCAATAATATATATATATATATATATATATATATATATATATATATAGAGTATGTGTGTATACCCCTTCTGGCCGACAGCGCGGGCAACCTGTGCAAACCGAGTAGAGTTCTACTAGCCTTTATGTTGCGCACCATAAAGTACAAGTGAACTCCATTCAATTGGTACAGATCATCAAAGCAACAACTCATTCTGTTAAAAACTTTTTAACCTGTTCAATCATATCCATTCATCATCACAATTACAAAATAATTCATCATGTTCAAACAAAGTACTGATTCCAGACATAATTTGTCAAATCATATTCACAATTGATTTCATAATCCAAAATCATCCCATATACATTCATTCGGTCTTTGTTACATTATCAGAAGACCACTTTGTACATACATCTAAACATGCCCAAAATAATTCATCTTTATACATATATCCCTGAAACACATCATCAGATACAGGCCCAAACCTTATCTTATATACACATTCTATCCATAGTAAATCACCAAGTCACTAGTATATACATTCAGATATAGGCCCCCACCCAAATCTACATATACATTTGCAACTAGATACAATTTTATTTGTTTCACTAAGAACAGATCCAAAGAGTAGCTAAAATCCACTTCCAAAACCCAGCTAAGGCGAAGGCCAACCTTCTAATCCTGGTAGAGAGCTCAGTAATCTGGAAATAAAAATACCAATAAGAATGGAGTGAGATCGAAGTTTCAGTGGCTAAATAACCATTTAATCTTGGGAAAACCGAGAATATGAAACAGCATTTGAATAATAGCACCATATAATATGAATACGTCAAGGTACACATTTTAATATGATAACTGAAAACATAAAATAGCTTATGCTTACAATAATATATCAAAACAAAATATAAAAAAATATTAATCATTTTTCATTTGAAACATAAACCATGCATAAGACTTTACTTTATAAAACATGAAATCTCTTTCTTTGCTGTAGCCTAGCATTTATACTTTTGCTTTCTGATCCCCACTGGGATATATATTGCCCACTGGCCTTTTCTTTTAAAATATCTTTGCAAGTTTTTCAAAAGTTGCCCACTAGCATTTCTTTTTCAAATCCAGATGCAAGCTTTTTCAAATTTTATAATGCTAGGCTATGTACGCATGCCTCTGAGGTACTACTCTACAGTCGTTCTCCTGCGGGTGTATTCTCATCAGGTGTGTGATTGGCTAGGATTTTCATACTTTGGTGGCACCCCTCATTACTCATGTGGTTCCCCTGCGGTGCTTTGTCCCTTGACCCTGGGACCTAGGGTTTCCTTTTTGCCTCCTTGGGTTACATAGTAACTAGCTTCACTGAGCTATAATTCTTTGCCCCCATGGGCTACTTGCAACCTGCCCTACTAGGTCTAATCTAGGCGTACTCAACCTTGGCCGAGGGATCATTGTATGATCGAGTCGTAAGGAGGTGCCGTTGGTTTTTGTAGTGTACAATGCTCATGCTATGGTACACACTACATGATAATCAGCCCCATAACTGCCCGATACTCTATATACTACATGCTTTGAAATATGTTCCTTTTCAGTAATATTTTCATGTATATATGCCATGAATGCAGCTGAAATATAAACTTTTCTTTAAAATACATGTTATACTGTAAAAACACTGTAACATCATAATGTATATTCATGCATTTTTTTTAAACTCATGTTATGCATTAAAATCATGCTTTAAAATTAATCATGCATTTTGTTCTCATTTCCTAGGTTTCTAAAATCTATATTCAACACAAAACATCATATACTATAATAATTAGTCTAAATTTCCATATCCACATAACGTTTCGAAATAATAGCAAAGTTAGATGAGGAACACACTCACCTGATGCTATCGTGCTAGACAAGTGAAATTTCCTTGTTCAGGTTTCTTAGGGCCGGCCTCTTGTTCTATTTTAACATAATGCATCATTAGGACAATAACATGAAGGGTTTCATGCAACTCTACATGAAAATGCTATGATCACTATCCTAACATAATTTTCTTCCATCCTTTCTGAACTTTTCAAAATATATATGTTCGCATGATACACATGTAAAGCATAAGATTCTAGAGCTATTCCTAAGCTTAGGAAGAACAAGCTTACCTCAGAAGCAAAAAAATCCACTTTCTTCTTCTTCCTCTCTTCCCTTTTCCTTTTCTTTCTTCCTTCCTTTCCTTCTCTTTTCCCTTTGGCCAAGCTCTTTGTTTATCTTCGTGTCATTTTCTCACTGGGTCCCCTCCTTTTATATGGGGCATCAAACTCCTCTTAAGTTGGGTGGCCAATTAGTCGCACAACTTTATGTTGGTCGCCCAATGCCCACCATTGGGCACCTAATCTCTCATTCATATTGAATTGGTCGCCCAATGCCCACTATTGGGCGACCAACTCCTTATTAGGCGTCCAATGCCTACTATTGGGTGCCTACTCCATCTGTATCGACCAACTTCCTTATTAGGCGGCGCCCAATGCCCACTATTGGGTGCCTAATGCCCATCATTGGGTGCTTAATCTCCCTTGAATAACCTTCTAAATTTTTTCTTAAGGCCTTCAAGCCTTCCTAAAATCCAGAAAAAATTTACAAGGCCCGTACATAAAAAAATTTCATCGTACCAGAAGAAATAGGGAACATCAAACATGTCATTAATGTTATAAAGATTACAAAATTTTAGAATGTATATATATAGAGATAGAGTATAGAGTATAGTATGAACTTAAATATTACATTAATCCTTCAAATAAAACTTGTCATCATTAAAACGTTTATATATAGGATACTCTTGTTTGGTATCAATCCGTTTCAACCTGCAATGTGGAAGAGATGTAGCACATAGCCGTGAAATTGGATTTTATGGGTTTCTGGATCTACAAAGAAAATATGTGCTATGTATAAGCAGTATTACAAGAAAGCGTAGTGCTCACATTAGATCATGACATGGCAAAAGAGGTGTTCCATATATTTTTTATTTATTATCAATAAATTACTTGGCAAGCATAATTTTTTGGAGGTCAAAGGATTTTTTTTTCAAGGTCTATTCATCCAAAATACTATTATAGACCGACAATGAAGCCTTTGTTACTTGAATCTATCCTTTTTTTTTTTTTTGGGTACAGTAATCTTATCTTTTGATAGACATGCTACAACCATGCCATATTTAAATATTCTAATACCCTTTTATATTTAATATAGAGAAAATCATCCTCATATATATATTAATTTAAAATTTTAATTATTTGAATAATAAGTAAAAATTTAAGAAAGAAACATTAAATTTATTAATATGTTTAGCAAATTTTTTTAATATATTATTAATTTTATAATTTTTACTATTTTTTTTGGAGCAAGGGAGAGGGGTAAAGCGGAAATGAAGATTTATTATTCCTATATGGCAAGGGTAGGGATTAAAAAATTTTGTTTATAAGGCCAAGACGGTAACAAGAATTATTTTCTTTAGCAGAAGAACAGAGATTAGAATCCCTGATTCTATATTGGCGTTACTAACTTCAGCTTAACTTGATACATAGAAATATTGGCTAAGATGGTGGTATGGTAATCAAGTCATTACAGCATAATTTTAGATTATCAAATTGATCAAAATGATTTATAAAAAAGGTTGACAAAAATAAACATGCTTTGCTTGGCTACACCCAAATTACACACCATTAGACAACACATGAGCTAGCTTGATCTCAAGTCTTGGTCTCAAAAAAATACAATTTCAAAATTTCGAGCCAAACTGGACCAAAGCTCAATCAAACTCAATTTGATCGCAATCCAACGTTTAGATATGAACTCTACAAGTTGGGAATTTCTATTTGCACCACTTCGTTTGCTCTGTGCACCCCTTTTAATTTTTTTTTACTCTTTGTACCCTCCAAATTACTCTTTGTAGCCCCCCTAAAATTTGATATTCCTAAACTACACCTTCGTGCATCCCTCGCTCCCTCCTCCCAAATCATTCTGCACACCCCTCCTCAATGCACCGCCCGATCGATTCTTCCCCCTCTCCCTGCTCCTTCCCCGGCGGCACCATCGTCCCGACGATCTTCTTCCCGGCACCGACAGCTCCTTCCCCGGCACCGGCAGCAATCAGCAGTGGTAGGTTTCCTAAACCTACCACCTTCGGTTCCCACGCCTCCCTCGCTCCCCCCTCCCTCCTCTGTGGCCTCCTTCCCCACCTTCATTGGCTTGTCTTCGCCCCCTCCATCCCTCCCTCCGGTCCTCTTCATCCCTCCGCCTTCCTTGATTGTTCTTGTTTGGCCCATCAAGGCCGAACAGAGAACCAGGGAGTTACAATTTTAAAATTTTTCAATAATAAATTTACTATATAAGTACTTTTATATAAGTAGTTTAAAAAATTCATATTTAGTAAAATTTTTAAATTGATTATAAATCGGTATAGTTAAGTTTTCAAGAATAAATTTGGATATTTTTTAATTTATTGAGATTTTAATCTTACGTATTAATGCTAATTAATGCCATGTTTCAGATATGAATGCTGGTCCCTCACGAGTTAGACCCACATCGTCTACTAGGAGACATCGTGGCAGGCATGCTGAGCCAAAGGTTCTTGTTACACCATCGCCCCCAGCTGAGACAGTAGATGAGGACATCCCAGCTATGGATGTTAATGATGAAGCGGATGGGCCTTGTCCAGGCGGTCCAGAGGATGAGTCTATCCTTAGTAGTTTCAGGACATATATAGCAACTTTATCTGGAGGCAACATGTATTGTTTGTTTGTTATTGTAGCATATTTTTTTTAATGCATTATTACGATGTTGTTATATAATTTATTCGTATTATCCATTTATATTTTACATGAACGATCTCATTGAAGTGCATGAATCATGCTGCCAAGGTAGGTAAGTGGCAGTGGTGGGTATTGGGATAATCGAATAGAGGTTCAGAGCATTAATTCAGCAGTCGGGTCTGGTTGAAGTATGCACTGCTCTTATTGGTTTGCCAATAAGATTTTTGTCTCGAGCTTCGTAGAGAGATGGCAGTCCAAGACGAACACCTTCCATCTTCCCTTTGGCGAGAGAACGATAACGTTGGAGACATTGCCGCCATATTAGGGATTAGTATCATAGGTGCCTCAGTGGCATTATCATGTGATAGGATGAGTGATCGGAATGCTGAGGACCTCCTAGTGGAGCTGTTGGGTGTGTCACATGTAAACGCACGTTAGGAGGTACTATCAGTACGTGATCAATCTATGAGGTTAGAGTGGCTGAAGAGTTATTTTCATGCTGTATCTGATAGAAATAGCTACCATAGGATAGAGTGTGCAGCGCGAGGGTATTTGATATTTTTGTTAGGGTGCACACTCTTTGTTGATAAGAGCGGGACGAGGGTGCCTATAGCTTATCTTTCTCTACTTTGGGATCTGAATAGGGTGAGCACATATGCCTGGGGTGCTGGTGCCTTGGCTCATTATATCGGTAGTTGGGGATTGCATCTAGGGCATCCGTTAGACAGATTAGTGGATACATGATGTTGCTCCAGGCATAAATTTATGAGCCATTTTCATTTCTCACACCTCATCCAGCCCTGGATTATACTGATGCTAGGCCCCGCGTGCATCGATGGATTCTCGACAGTCCACCATGTATCACGATGGACCATTTAGTGATTCTACGCGAGTCCTTGGACGTTTTGAGGGCTGATAAGGTATGTACCTTAGACTATGCACTTGTATATTTCTATAATTTGCCATATATTATCAAACTGATTAGGATTTATCTGTTGCAGATAGTTTGGGATCCCCATCATCATATTCGGAAGGATCGTTCATTCCTAGATATTGCATTCTTTAGTAGATGCCTGAAGTGCATGGATGTCGTAGAACCCTATCATCTTGAAAGGGTTTTACGACAGTTCAGTAGGATACAGACGATCCCCGTGCGCCACTAGCCCCTGAGCGAGCCGCAGAGGATTGACAGCAGCATCGTACCACATCCAGTACATCTTCTATGATCAGATATGGGAGAGGTGGGAAGATTACCTGCTGAGTCAAGCGAGTAGGAGCCATTCGGTGACTCGACCATCAGATTGCATGCCATGATATATGGATTGGTATTCTCGTATCATGCACCTGGCAGTTCATCCCTCAGACAGCTGATCCAGTATTTATTTCCGATCACATTCCGATGATGTTGATGCTAACATGCAAGGGCGACATATTGCATATGCCATTAACATTTGCACCAGTATTCTACATATGGGTTGGGAAGAGGTTACATCACAAGGGATCGACCTGTACGATGTTATTTCTCAGATATCACAGGTGTTGCAGGGTCAGCATATTTCATCAGGTGAGCCTGATGTACCTGGCCCTAATCATGCATCGCTACAGCAGTACAGGCATCGATGACGGCGAGATGGGGATTGATGATGTACCATATGCTTTTTTTAGCTTTTAGTACATCTTTTTGTAAAATACATTGAAATTTGAATGAAAGTTTGAGTTTCCTTTAAATGTTCTTTTTTGTTCCAGACTCCATATTTAAAGATTAATATCAAATGCAATATACAACTCAATAGTCTTACTAATTATAAATTAGTAAAGAATCGCATGCTAATAATAATCTCGCTAATTATGGAGTGGAGTTCGACAAATAATCTGGACACATGCCGACACGCCCTGGCATCAATCAACAAAGATAATTAATGACACACAATCAA
The DNA here is from genome assembly GCA_900491605.1 of Calamus simplicifolius. Classification (NCBI taxonomy): domain Eukaryota; kingdom Viridiplantae; phylum Streptophyta; class Magnoliopsida; order Arecales; family Arecaceae; genus Calamus; species Calamus simplicifolius. Next base: position 786,742 of record UESW01004152.1, read on the forward strand.
TAATGAGGTATGCTGTCAACTTCCATAAACTTCATGATAATTGACACTCCTAGACATGCATTGGCATGCCCCGACATGGGCACGGTATGCCTTGGCACGCATTGGCATGCTCTAGCACAGGTCAGCATGGGTCGGCACTCGCCGGAACGGGCCGAGCATGACCCAACTTGTGTCGGCACACATCGGCATGCTCCGGCATAGGTCGGCACGCATCGGCACTCAACTGGCATGGGCCGACCGGCATGTCCCAACTCGTGCCGGAACGCATCAGCACGGGCCGACTGGCACGACCCAACTTGTGTCGGCATGCATCGGCACGCTTGATACAGGTCGGCACACATCGGCACTCACTGGCACGGGCCGATCGACACACCCCAACTCGTGCCAACACGCATCGGCATGGGCTGACCGGCATGACCCAACTTGTGTCGGCACGCATCGGTATGCTCCGGCACAGGTCAGCACGCATCGGCACTCACTGGCACGGGCTGACCGGCATGCCCCAACTCATGCTGGCATGCATCGACACGCTCCGGCATGGGTTGATGATCGGACCGTGGGCATGGATTACTGAATTTATGAGGTCATGGCATCAATTAACAAAGACAATTAATGACACATCAATCAACAATGAGGTGTGATATCAACTTCCATAAACTTCTTGATAATTGACACTCTTGGACATGCATCGGCACGCCTCAGCACGGGCATGGTATGCCCCGGCATGCATCGGTACGGTCAGTCAACTAAAAAAAGAATGCACTATATATAAAATTTCAAGCATTATACAACTTTGTATATTGATAAAACTTGTAATCTACAACTCAAGAGTCTCGCTAATAATAACATCTAACGATATCGTTTGTTTGAACTGTTGAATCCTATATTCATAAGAAGTTGCCCATTCGGACGCACAAGGTAAATGATATCTTCGCCAGTTGCTCGCTATTGGGGGAACAGGATGACCCGACAACATAAACACCTACAAAATAAATAAATTTATAAATAAAATGATTTATGAGTCATTTAAGAATGAGTAAGAGACATATAATTAATATCTCCACAAAATGATTGCCATTTAAGAATGCTATGCAATGTTTGCAGTATAGAAGATGAAGAGGCATAGAGATAGGAATATAAGACATTGTTGCAAAGAGAGGTGGTATAAGAGATAGCAATCATCTGTAGTATCCAATTTTTTTCCTCTTAATGTAAAAGGACATCCACACTTCTTAGTGCCACTGGTCTTTGTTTTTGATCCATTTTCCTTTATGCTTTTACTTTTGCAGGTACCACTCCTATTGCAAGCAAGTACAATTCTTGATTTCTTGCTATCACTACCCGAATCAGAAGTTTTACTAATAACAACAAATCCATTCCTCCTTCCAGCTTTCCGACACCAATTACACAAGTCTTCTTTGCTCTTGAATATCTACACAATAAAAAGTTTTATGTCAGAAACAATTTTACACATCGCCTGGGGTACTAATAAAACAATTACAATCAAAATTATCAGACCTCGTAAGTTGTAAATTCATTTGTGTAATCTATCATACATTCAGAGCCAATCATACTGCCTTCGGTTGAAGCATTGCCCTACACGGTCAAAAAATAATCAATTTAAATCCTAACCCTAAGCCCCACCCTTTGTGTGGCTGAACAAAAGCCTTCTGTTCGGTCGGAATGGGCTCGACAGGGCCCCTATTCGGCCCATCCTAGCCAAACAGAGCCTTCTGTTTGGTCACAGGACGGAATACAATGCTTTTGTTCGGCCCTTTGTGGCGGAACAAAAGGTGGCCAAACAGAAGTTTATTGTTCGGCCAACAGGGCCGAACATAAGGCCTCTGTTTGGTCATGTGTGGCCGAACAAGATGCAGATCGTGAAAAAAAATCGATACAAGTCAAAAATGAACCTTTCCATCCGTAGATCTTTTCTAAATCGCTACTTGCTTATTTATTGTTCAATTAAGGATTGAAATATCTTCAAATAAAGACTCAATGGATTGATTATGCATTATTTTTTTTTGTTCGTTTGGAGAGGGAAGGGGAGAGGAAGTGGATTGATTGAGCATTTTTTTTTTTTTCGTTCATTTGGAGAGGGAAGGGGAGGAAGAGAACGGGTGGGTATGCGGTGGAAGAGGAAGCTATTTTGTTAAAGAATGCAGAAAGTAAAATAGAAGCATGTTGATCCATTATTATAAAGAAATTGAATTTTTTTTTTTTTTTTTAAAGTGGGGAAGTTGGGGAGCAAACAGAGCGGCGCAAATAGAAATTCCCCCACCCACAAGTTTGACTCCAAGGGCGTATATTTATATACTTAACAGTAATATTTAAAAATAGATGATTCTCCATGCACCAAAAATGCATGGAAAACGGAGGGTCATGTTAAGGCCACGTGGTAAAACAGTGGCGCTTCGTGCAGCAGTGCCTCCGTTATACTTATAGCATAGCAACCGCCGTCCCAGTTCCGTGACAGGGTTCGCTAGCCAAATTGGTAGGCATACCGCCTTCCCAACGTCAAAAGGCCGCCTCACTCTCGAAGGCTGGCAGGCGCGCTCAGCGTCGCGCATCGTGTAGGCAAAGCCGCAGCCCGTAGCCTTTATCTGTGGAGGCGCCGCCGCCGCCACTCTCCGTCGCCGCGATGAGCCCGCCCCCGCCGCCTTCGTCACCCTTCCCCGCCATGATCCCCGCCGAGGAAGCCCTCCGCATCGCCCTCGGCGTCGCGGAGCGCCTGCCGACGGTTACCGTCCCGCTCCACGAAGCCCTCGGACTGGTCTTGGCCGAGGACGTCCGCGCCCCCGATCCTTTACCACCCTATCGGGCTTCCATGAAGGTTTGAAGATCCACCTTCTGCTTCACTCCAATTCTAAAATCTGAACACTCGTTGGTTTCAATAATTCTTGGATTAAAAATATAAAGATCGGATGCTTTTCATCGTTACTTGATTGGGGATCGATGGTGGAGCTGTATGTTTATCTTAAGTTTGTAAGAGGTCTGATTGGAAGATTGTGTGCTGCGAGAAGAATACCACTGAATTTTTTGATCATCGAATTTCGCTGCAGAAAAGTTCTATTTTGGATGGATACAAAACGGTCGAGCACCTTTAATGCGGTTCTGAAAGTTTAGAAAGATCGGAACAATTTTGAAAGGAATGCTGATGCTAACTTGTTTCTGGATGTACTGTCAAATTATACACACACACACACACACACACACACACACACAACAAATCATGATTTTAGACAATTTGGTGTTTGGTAGTACACTGAAATTCCACAAATTTGCTTAAATCACAGAATTAGAAATTTCTACTTAAGAGTAATACTCCTAACTTCATGATTCGTTCCTCTATCATTTTAGAACTTCCCAATTTGAATTTTCTCATTTTTAACAACCAAACTTTTACTTAAGAAATAAATTAAGTTTCAGAGTTGAAGGGTTGTAAATCAAACTGTAAGAGTGTAGGGGGATGATAATTCCTTTTGGTCATCAATAGCGATGACTCCTTAATTCCAAATCTTACATGTTTTTTTTTTTTTTTTGGTATGCAACTGGCCTAACGATTTTCATCTATGTAATTTTACTTTTGGCATGCTGTGTTCTCTTTTTCCATATCAAATTATAATTTTATTTTCCATATATGTAACATTGTAGGGCTTACCATTCTTCTTGGCTTTGTTCCTTTCTACTTGTGTAACTGTGATTAAAACTTTTTTTGCTTTCAATTCAGCAACTATTGAAAATGATACTGTTACTGCAGGATGGTTATGCTGTAGTGGCTTCAGATGGGCCTGGTGAATATCCAGTAATTACAGAATCAAGAGCTGGAAATGATGGCATTGGCGTGATAGTCACTCCTGGAGCTGTTGCATATGTGACAACTGGAGGTGATTATATTTTATTATGATCTTTATGTTTTCAGCATTATATAATTTTAATTTCAGAAAATTTGGGTGGATGAACAGGTGCTTTTTTCTATGCAAATCACATAGATTTTAACACATTAATCTGATGCTTCTTTGGACTTACAGCAGAAAGAATTGAAGTATAACTTTTCATTCATGATTCCTGTCAACACAATTAACCATTTCATTGCCATATGGATGATAAACATTCCTTTCTCAGTAAAGCCTCTTCATCAGAGGCCAGTTTGTGTAAAATATTTGCTTTTCAAGGCAGCATTGGAAAAAAAAGGCATCCTTTGTGTGTCACTTTAAGAAATTTTAGCAGAGGATTTGAAAATATGTTGCAGGACTCTAGAGGCTGAATAAAACTAGTTTTTTGATTGTAGAATCAAAGCGAGCATTTATAAAAAGTTCAAACTTAAATGATGCAAGTGAGTGCAACTTAAATATTTACTGCAGTGATATTCATCAATTGTTTGCCTTTTAACAATAAAGGGCCCAAGAGAATTCTATCTTTGCTTCCAAGCGTGAGATCTTAAAATTACACTTTTTTCCATTGTTAGATCATGAAGTGGCAAAAGGCATATTAAGGATTCTTTCTTGTTAGTTTTCTTACTAAGAAAACCTTGATGATACTTCTTTTTTGACCTTAGCCCAAGTGCTTCCTTCTGTTCACATTAGATCATGAAGGGGCAAAAGACATATTAAGGATTCTTTCTTGTTAGTTTCTTACTAATGAAACCTTGATGATACTTTTTTATTAACCTTAATCCATGTAGTTCCTGCTGCTCACAAAACCTTCATGTTCCCATGAGTAATAAATGGACCAAGATTGGAACATCTCTTCACATCGAATGCAAAATTCTATAAAGGTTAAAAATGACACTTTATTGCAAAGATTTATCATAAATTAATAAATTACGTGGCAAGCATAATTTGGAGGCCAAAGAATTCATTTTTTTTACAGGAATCTCTACAATGTTTACCCAAAATATCTATGATAAGAATCCCTACAAGACATGCTCTCATTTCTTACGAGACAGACTCCATTTGGCTCGTGGATTGAAGTGCAGTTTGGCATGCATAATATGGTAGGGGGAGTACTGCACTTCAACATGTGGCATTTGCAAGTTACTGGTTTAGTGCCTATGCTTGATACATAGCTGAGTGCTAGTGCATGCCAAGCAATGGCCCAGCACAACATAGTATAGTTCATATGGTGCCAGTGACAAAGTGGCATACCACTAACATGTGATATTTCCAATCTACAATTTGACCTTGTTATATTTTTTAAAACAAAAAAAAAAAAACCTGTCCACGACAATTTCAGGTTGAGAAATAGCTGCCTAGGATTGTAAGTGCATTGCATTTCTCAAATTTGGCTTGTGCATTGTATTTGCTTCTCAACTCAACTCATCTAAGCCTTTTCCCAACTACATGGGGTCGGCTACATGAATATGCTTCTTTCACCTGCTCTATTCAGAACTAAGTCGATATTCAAATTACAAATACTTATATCTTTTTTAATTATTTCTATCCATGTTAGTTTAGGCCTAACTCTACCTCTATCCTTATCATAGATTGTTAAAAGATCACTCTTTCTAACCGGAGCATCTAAAGGTCTTCGTTGTATATGTTCAAACTACCGTAATCGATTCTCTCATTTTATCTTCAATTGGGGCTACTCCTATCATTTCTCTTTATATTTATTTATAATTTTATCTTTTAAAATTTTACCACATATCCATCTTAACATATGCATTTCTATTACACTTAATTTATTTACATGTTGTTTCAGTATTGTCCAACACTCTGTTCCATATAGCATAGCTGGTTTAATAGCGGTTTTATATTTTTTTAATTTTAATGGGATGCCCGATCATACAATACTCTCGAAGCACTCCTCTACTTAATCTATCCTGTTTAACTTTATAATTCACATCTTTACCTATTTCACATTCTTGCTGGATAATTGATTCAAATTCCTAAATTTTTCACTCCTTAGTATCTCTTGGTTTGCAATATTCACTGTTTCTTCATTTGTACTTCTACTCCACTAAAATTACATTTCATATATTCAGTTTTAGTTCTACTAATCTTAAAACATTTAGATTCTAAAACCTCTCTTCAAATCTCTAGCTTAACATTTACTTCATATTTAGTTTCATCAATCAACACTATATCATCTGCAAATAACATACACCATGGATGTTTTAAGAGATCTAACGGAGTTTTACGCTGACTGTCAGCTACCTAACGCAACCCTCCTCCTTGACTCGGGCTTGGGACGGCCTTGGTAGAGTTTATATACTATATCATCAAGCATTGCACCTGCTTGATGCTTAAAAATGCTGGTTGACTTGGTTCTTATGATTCCTTATTGATCATAATATTGTTTGTTGGTAGATAAATTTAGATAAAAATATTCTGCGATGTATGCTATTATAAATAGAGTAAAAACCCTTCTTAGTTCTTAAGGAGACTAAATTTCTACAAGAGCATATAGGCCCAGAGTTTATTCTGGTTTTCATGTATCCTGTTTATTAGAACTTATTAAATGAATGACTGGATATTTGACTAAATCAATTTAGCACATTTTACACTCTAATGTCAATGATATTGAGATCTGAGAGTCTCAAGTAATGTCTGACATCAAGATGTGAGAAAAACTTGTGATGCCCTTAGTTCATAATGAACCACAAGTTCTTAGGTTTTTTGAAACTGAAGGCACGTATGAAGAATGAAGACTTATAAATCTTGGCTCTCTTTTTTTGGCAGGACGACAACAAAAAAGAATTCTTTTGGAGTTAAAAATACATTAGAATTCTATTTTTAGGTTCAACCCAAGATCGTGATCTCTTGTTGTAGTTTTAGATAGCTTGCACTCGTTAAAGTTTAAATCATGGTTTTAAGTCCTGGTGGTATGGTCCATGGGATGCTAGAAGGGGTTACCATCACAGGTGTCGAGATGGGATTATCCCGTTATTATCCCAACATCTCAATCAGCATATATTAGGACAAACCCTATCACAGGTGTCGAGATGGGATTATCCCGTTATTATTCCAACATCTCAATCAGCATTTATTAGGACAAACCCTATCCCAAGTGTTGGGATAGGGTGAGACAGCGACATGCCCCATTCTATGAAAAAATTGGAATGATCCCATTTTATGAGGTTGAAAACCTCATTTCAAATATTCTCTTTGCTGCTTCGTGGAGTTAAAAAAATCATCTAAGGTGGATTTGTTTCTAATTAAGGGATTTTGAGTAGAACTGCTAGTAGGTTCGAGGATCTTATCGATGCTGCAAATTCTTTGTTAAACCACACTTCATTTTCACCCACAGGATTCATGAGTAACACAATCACAAGTAATATTATTACTCTTTAAAATGCCTTTGCATAATCCTAGAAATAAAAATTTCAGAAAAGTTGCTGTGTCCTCTTTGTTGTTACTATTGTCCTTTTCTTTTCCTTGGTGTTGTTTCGAGAGTTTTCTGAAGGTCCACCTTTAGTCTACCTCATCCTTTTCTATCTTATTGGAACGGTGGGTTGGAATCTTCTTTCAGTTCTGGGTTTTAAATTTTCTCTGTTGTAGCATGATCAGTGCAAACTTAAGGAGACGCTAGAAGCTCAGAAGCATAAAATAGTTCCATTAAATTACCTGGGAACTTGCTATTACTGTCACTCATGGTGCAACAGCTGTGAAGTGGGCGATCAGCCCAGCTTTATTGCAGAGAGGTATTAACAATCTGATATGATAGACAGTTGCACATTTTTCTGCAAATTCCAACACAAAACTTTTGCTCGTTCCTTTACCACTTTTTCTCTGGTTGAACTATTTATGTCCAGTACATTTAAGACCTAAAGCTGTGAAATGGTTCCTTAGCAATTTATGGATGATATGAGTTAATTGAGAATATTAGTATTAGACAAAGAGAAGTATAATGTACCATAGCATCCACTTAAATTAGATACCCTTTTCTGCTCTCGTATCAACATATTACTTATGTTTCTCCCTCCTTTTTCCTTTATTTATTTATGATTTGCATTTCAGGACCAATACCTGATGGTGCTGACTCTGTTGTGCAAGTAGAGGATACTGAAAAAGTGACTGACACTTTAGATGGCTCAAAAAGGGTCAAGATATTGGTGCAAGTACCTCCAGGACGTGATATCCGTAATGTGGTATATTTTAAAACTTATTCCTTTTATACAGTTGAGGTCATATTTTAAAACTTTAGATGTCACACTGACAGGTTGACTTGAGAAGATGCCTAGATGATGTCATATTGTCAGGATTGATGATGCTTTTATTCTGTGATAGTCTTTGCATGTATCCAGACACGAGATATCTATATGGGCCATGAGATTGTGTAACAAATTAAGAGTTTATGTACAGTGGCGAATTGGAATGTATAAGACTAGATCCACTATCCAAAACTAGATTATAACTTGTTTGGATGGTTGACCTAAGATATGACAAAACCTCTGGATGATTGGATAAATTAATCTATTATCTGGTCCCATGGATATTTTATATAAGAAATATTTTTGCTTTGTCTATATATTTGATCATGTTAAATAACACATGTTTTTTTGTAAACTGCAATGCAGTTAATGAAAGCATATGATCACACATTTTACTGCAAATATGACTTTTAGAGCTAGGACTCAAAAACAGCTATCAGCTTCTAGTAAACATGATTAATTGTTGTTTAGAATTTGCTGAATCAACAAACTGATCTAAATTCTGCTTTTAAATGACTGAACAGGGCTTTGACATCGAGAAAGATGCCACAGTATTGAAGTTGGGAGAGCAAATAGGAAGTCCTGAGATTGGTCTACTTGCTACTGTTGGAGTTACAATGGTGAAGGTATTCATAATCATTTTGTTTCTCATGTAAATCTACCTTGATTAAAGAATAGTCTGGAGCTAGCCTGAGCTTTTGAGAGCAGGTGTACGCTAGACCGACTGTTGCAGTGCTTTCTACGGGCGATGAGATAATAGAGCCAGCAACACAAAATCTGAGCCGTGGACAGGTTGTACTTTATTGCTGCTATATAACTATATAAGGTTCATAGCTTTGCAATGTCAGAGTATATGCAGTTTGTTCATTTTATATATGTTTTGTATTCGAATAATAATCAGTCAACCGAGCCTTAAATATGCTGCAAATTTCTGATGGCCGTTTTGTTCCATTTGCAGATTAGAGATTCTAACCGTGCTATGCTACTAGCAGCTGCTATGCAGCAGCAATGTAAAATCATCGATCTTGGTATTGCTAGAGACAACGAAGAAAGTATAGATAAGATTCTAAATGTGGCTATTGATTCTGGTATCGATATACTTTTAACTTCTGGTGGTGTCTCCATGGGAGACAGGGATTTTGTTAAGCCTTGTTTGGCAAAAAGGGGAACCATTCATTTTGAAAAGGTATATTGGTGAGTTATCTTTATTTTCTTCTTGTGCTGGAACAGTTTTGATATTCTAGAATGTCACACCAAGTGTAATCTTGCCATAAATTGAGTGGGAACTTGATCTGGTGGGGTCATAGATTGTAAAATTCTTTCTGATTTTTAAAGACATTGAATAGGAAATGATAATATGAAAAATAAGAAGTATGATTAAATTTTAATTGGAATGTGTAATGAGTAACAAAACACCATAGCTCACTTTCCAATAGCAATAAGTTCACATATGTTGTGTCCAAGAAACATATTTCATGGTTAATTATTCAATGCACATGAATGCCATCATGCAATGTTTATGTAGGTCTGAAAATCATCAGATTTTAGTTAACACTCTGATTAATTAGCTGGCGAGCTTTTACCAACAGGTTGCTTTTTGTGAAATTCTGCAGGTGCTCATGAAACCTGGGAAGCCCCTGACGTTTGCGCAGATTGCTGTTAAGTCAAAAGAGAACAAACCTGATAGGACAGTTCTTGCATTTGGTTTGCCTGGAAATCCTGTGAGCTGTTTGGTTTGCTTCAATCTTTTTGCAGTCCCTGTGATTCGGCATCTTTCTGGTTGGTTGAATCCACAGCTACAGAGGTTGCCATCATCCCTCTGTTTTACTTTTAATTTTTTTTTTTTTGCATCATGTTGAATTCTGTTTTAGATATGACAAAAATGGCTGATACATAATTTGACACCGCCATGCCACTTGCAAGCATAAATTTATAATTCTAACAGATATGGACCCATGCATCCTGATATTCAGCATATTGACGTGTACTGGCCAGTATGTGCTGTGTTAGTTGGTAACTGATGCTCATTACCCTCTCAGGACTGGTTTGTGGGCCAATTGCCCAAGCTAGCCCCAAATGGCCGCTAACCTTTGCAGACTTGGTGCCACTTATTGGTACTTGGTACCATGACAGCTAGTACCTTGCACCATTATTGTATCTATAGCAATCTGTTCCATACTGGCCAGTGACCAATATGAGCCCATATCTCAATTTTTAAAAGCTTGCATAGACCAGTTTGGTAAAATATTTGAACTATTATATTCTCTAGAACAGCATTTTGCCTTGGTGTTGATGCATTTTTTATCCACCACATGAGGAGTGGATTTTGTAATTTCATAAATGGAATGCATCTGAAATCATCAAACAATTCATGTATCCATCTAGCAAAAAACGTTACCTTGTCACTCATTAGAACATAAAACAAATAAAATAGGCACTTTCCGTTCTATGGGTCAAGTCTAGCCTATACATTATATAACTATTTATTTGCGACAAGTTTAGTAATCTTGGTACTAGATCCTGCACTAGTCCATCTTGATACAATGTTGGTACACCTAGTTTGGGATTGATTTAGCATGCCAATACTTAGTGTTCCATATTGTGTACTGATTTGGTATGATACATCTGGTATGCATTGCCACTGGTACGACTACTATGATTTGTGATGTCTATGCTATTTTTTCTATCAATTGGTGCTATAGTGAGATGATACGGTGTGCTTCTCTTAGTATATGCAAGACATTAACGTTTTTTTCATGCTGTTCTTGTATAATTTCTTGTTTGTGTGAGTCATGAAAGTGATACTATTCTGAGTCTATACATGACAAATGACCCAGGGGCTAAGGGTCATCTATGATCAATGTTAGGCCAAAATGGTTGACACTTGTTGGGGTTTTCAAGGATCTGAGTTTGCTGTCACACAATAGATTTCTGGATATATTAGATAATTGTAAGTTTCTAATTTATAATGGAGAGAGGATAAATAGTCTCCAAGGATTTGTAGGGTTGGTAACTAATGACAGATTATTCTTTGGGTTTTTATGATAGGTAATAAGGCCTATAAAGGTTTCTAAGGACTTTGTGATCATGGAGTGGTGCACGGATCTTCTAGGTTTGAGTTATGAAGAGATGTAACTAAGGCTTAAGGCTTCTTTGGTCTGAACCAGACATAAAGGGATTCTAGGGGTTACTATAGGATCAAGAATCAGATATAATGTTGAATATGAATCTGGAACCATGGATGCTAAAGTTCCTGCTTATATCTGATCAATGATGCAGTAAACCAAATAATCATGATAGAATGCTATGGGCGTAAGATTTCTTTTTTACTTGATTTAAGTCTTAAAAAAATTCAAAATCAGTCCCTAGCAACAAGTTGTACCTTCTATACAGACTATTATTCAGCTTCTCTATGTTGCCTTTTGAGGTCCAAGTTTAACCATCAATGGCTCCTAGAAAACCTCATCAATATGCTTTAGAATATCACCAAACTATTCGATTGGCCAAATACAGATCTCTAAGCATCAACTTTTTTTTTTGTTGGCAACTTGGCTTTGAAATTGCACCCTATTGCCAATAAAAAGCTGATGTTTAAAGTCTTATACCTAGTCATAAATCTATCTTCAAGAAACCACACACTGCAAATTAGTGGACACAAATTTGTAGTTATCAGCTAAGGCTGTGTTGAGAATCACTATTTTTTTTTATTTTTCAAAATAAAAAAAGCAAAATATGTTTGGTAAGATTTTCTTTTGTAAAATCTAAAATGACCCTACTCTTATCGGCAGGGTGATGCCTTTAGCCAACTTGAGAGCTTGCTCTCATAAGACATCGAGCTTCTCATCCTCATGGGTGATTTTCCTAAGATTGGTTGGGATCTAGTAAGATGGCTTTAATCGGTGACCATTAGAGGTTGGAGACTATGAAAGAAGGTTAATATTTCATCTAGAGAGGGTTACAATCCTAGGAGGAGGCTATCATGAACAGTGGAGGAATGGAGGGCATTGCAAGGAGAGAAAGAGAAGTGAACAAGAAAGAGTTGGTGTGAGGTTGCTGATGGTGCTATGGAGGAGGGGGGAGTTGGGCAAAGTGGGAAAGAAGGGAGAAATAAATAATGAGAGTTGGGATTGAGTTAATTTTATGGCTTAAAAAAAATATTCGTAGAAATAGCAAAAGTGAAAAATTTTCACTTTCACTTTTTTCATAAATTTTGGAAATCACTTTTAAAAATAAAAAATAAAAATAAGAGAACCAAACTTTTTTCTTGCATCAAACTATGTTTTCACTTTTAAAATAGAAGAAAGAAAAAGAGTGACACCAAAGGGGGCCTAATTTTAAGTTCACTCTAGATTTAACTACAAACAGCAATCCATCTATATTGTCTTTTGGTATCAAATTTACCTACAAATTTTTAAATCAAATATCAAAACTATTACTGTTTTTGTAGTGCATGCTATAATTGCAAGACAACTATATTCTTTCCTATTGTTGACTAATCTGCTAGCTGGGAAAAAAATCTGGCATCAAATAGCTCCTAGAAAACCTCATGATATGTCCTATAATATGCCTAGACCCTCTTCAAATGACCAAATACGGTATTCTAAACATTTTACCATTTGGTGGGAACTTGGCTTAGAAATTGCACCCTACAACAACAACAATAACAATGAAGTCCTTCATCCCAAATTAGTTTGGGTCGGCTACATGAATCCTTTTTCTCCATTCAACTATGTTTTGAATCATATTTTTTTGTAAGAGGAATTGCAGCCTATTGCTGACAAATAAATTGATGTTTAGAGTCCTATATCTACTCATAGATCTATCTTGACAGTATGCCAAACGGGCCCTAAATTTTTCAGTCTTGGCACTGGACCCTATATCGATAAATTACCATTTTGGGTTGATATGGTAGACACTATGCTAAGACGTGCTATGCTGCTGGAGTCAGCACCACAACTATGCCATGTGTTGGTACAGCCCCTTATAGAGCCTCCATAATGGAATTGTAACGGCTTAGTTGGGAACATCCCATGCAATGGTTGGGTCGCTGCTGGAAAACCATGGTTATAACAGGTTGCATTTCTGAAGATTTTGGTCCAGGGCAGTATAACAGATGCCATTTCCTTTATAACATGAGATAAGGGCTCTAGAAGGGGTCTGCTATTAGGGTATATCAAAATTATCATTGATTTGTCTTGTTTTAATAAATCAACCACTTTGTCATTCTTGATATCATGGAATTAGATATCTGGCTTTGGTAAATAATTTCCCCCCAGCCTTTTACCCTTGATGGCTATGTTAGATAAGATTAATTGCATTAAAACACAGATGCCCTTATAATTTTGATGCTTCTTTTTTTAAGCTTATTTTTGTTTTCCCTGTGAAACCAACATATTTAACCATTACTTACCTAGGAAAAAATAATGAAAACAAGGTTTTTTGTAAGGTTGACTTTGTAATATTAGTGCTTGTGCCGCAAATAACTCCTCACTGTTTATGTTGTTTAGAGCTTCCTCTTTGGACATTACTGAAAATATCATGGAACTCTTTGTGCAGAGTGTCTGCATGCCTCGCACAGCCTATAAGGACAGACTCTCATCGCCCTGAGTATCATCGTGCCATTTTAAGATGGGAGCTTGATGATGGGTCTGGTAGGCCTGGGTAAGCAATATGATTGTTATACGGTTTGGAGAGTGCAACTCAAGTTTTGTATCTTAAAAGACATGAGCAGATTTTGCTTCTTGCAGTTTTGTTGCTGAGAGCACTGGCCAACAAATGAGCAGCCGTCTTCTTAGTATGAAGTCCGCAAATGCATTGTTAGAGTTGCCGCGACCGGGCAGGTACTCACAGCTGGAACTTCTGTTAGAGCTATTCTCATTTCAGATATAAGCAGCTTTCCTCTGAGTAAATCGGCTGATGGCATGACTTCTGTATCACGTGATCAAGGATACCCTATTCAAAGTAATGTGTCAACTACACAACCAGCTTCCACATCCCACAAATTGGTGAAAGTAGCAATTCTTACTGTGAGTGACACTGTTGCATCGGGTGCTGGCCCAGATAGGAGGTAGTTGTATGTTGCTTTTTTTACTGAGTAATTACTGGAGTTATCACTTTCTGTGGTTGCCAGCTATGTGACTGGTTCGTATTTTGGATCACTCATCTACATATAGCATCACTGTTACTGCCTTCTTTAATGCTCTGCCCTTATTTAGGTAGCCTGGTTGCTTGCGTACATGATTATTCTTATGGTATACTTCTGTCATCTGATGCGAAGACATAAATATTCAGGACCTGTGGCAAACAGGCCATTTCCAATATAAATTGTTGGAAATTCTCAAGCACCATTATTATTTTGATGGGATGAGGTAACCATAGGATTGATGAAACTATAGTCTGCAATGTTGTTATGATTGGGATTGAGTCATAAATCATTAAGGGGATTAGGTTATGGACTGACTTGTGGATTGCAAGATTCTTTTTTCTTAATTACTTTAACCATTTAAAATACAAATACGTGAAAACTGAAAAATAAGGCAATTATGAAGTAGATGAATGAAATACAAGGCACTACATAAGAGAATTCTAGCTTCACCATTGGAGCATGTCTAAGAGACAAGCATCATTAATATTTATTCAGGATATTTATAAATGACCCATCAGTTCAACTACCCATTTAGGCAGAATTTTTTAGGATAAAAAGAAAAGATTTTAACAAATGGTTGTAAAAATATGAAAATTTTGCCTCTTGATCTTAATTCTATAAACTGTGCATCTTTTTTTAAAAAAAAAAACTATTTAGTTAGTTTTAACTGCTTGGACTTATCAGAGACAAATAGTGATTCACAAAGCCATTTACATACAATAAATCATATAAAAATAAACTTTCACATGATTTAATATGTAATTAACATGATCAAGTTGGTTATCATGAACCAAGGGATTGTATGATGCATGATATTTCTTGATTTATGAGCCAAGTTGATCCGGATCCAAGGACTAGATCGTGATGGTGTAGAAAGATTTTGACCCGATCATGTTATCATAAGATTTTAACAGTAATGTACCTGTCAGTAGTTTCCATCATTTTCTGGCAGCTAGGAATTTATTTTTGCCCTGGTGAAATTTGTTAGATTATCAATTCACGAGTCAAACTATAAGTGGTCAGTCTAATTGAATCTTACCTTTTTGTTGTTGGTTGATACTTGAGATAGTAGGCAAAGAATGAATTTTTATGTTCTGTGAGGTTTATGCAACAGTCTTTATTTGTTTCTCCATGTTTCTTGTCACCACAGTCATAATTTGGGATTCATTACAATCATTCTCATATGATGCCTTTTTCTGCATCTCCTAACAACCATATATTTGGGTAGAATTTTCAAGCTTCTCCTAAACAATATAATAATTATTGTACAATATTTTCAGGTGTACCTGAGTTATTCATTCTGTATTTTAATTTTATTCATGAACAATGGACTTTGGCTTCATTGCACATCAAGAACTTCCAGATTAGCTTATAGGTTACCCAGAAAGAAGATACAGAAATTACATGGATGCCATGATTGAAGTAGTTCCATCATGTGTCAAACACAATAACTGCATTCTGCTCCTGCTTTTCCTCGTATCCATACCACCACACTTCACAGGGCAAGCATTGAACTCTTGACCATAACTTATGTCTGGTTCTATTTGCAAAGAAATAAACCTTTTGTCCATTTCTCTCCCATTTCTATTGATTAAGGGGCCATTTTCGATGTTTACAATAAAAAAAGACCTTTGTTTAGAGGTTCATGCTAATTTCTTTCTGCACTATTAGTTATTTCATGCATTAGCCCAAAGCCTCTAACATTACTGAGTATTCTTCCAGATTTGATATTAAATTTCTTTTTTATTGTCATCTTGCGATAAGTACATTCTTTGTCATATGTCTATACATTTCTTCTATGCCATGATCCAATGTTTCTTGGTATTAACAGATTTAGCAAGACAAGCATTAACTCAGCATGTTTCAATGATTTGAATAAGATTATATGTTTGTATGATAAACTGCCCCTTAAATTTTGTGATTCATGTTCTGTGTTCTGCAAATTATGTTAAATGGGGGTAATGTAAGCAAATGGCACATTGCCAAGAAAAACTACCATCTTGCATATTATTAATTGAAGTTCCATGAGCACCAAGCACCAAATTTGGATACTTCAGCATGAGGGTTGAGGACCGTAAACAAATGAACTTTTATGAATTATTGAACAGCTGTGACTAGTATTTGCAAATTAGGTGAAGTATGGATGACTGTGGTGCACACAGCATATGAGATGAAATATGGATGCTTGTGATTTTTTTTTATCTGATTAAAAATATATAACCTATTAGTTATGTAACTTGATAAATATGCTCCAACTTGATGGTGGTGCACTTCTCTTGTATCTATCCCTAGAGTAAATGACTCATGGAGTTGATGATATAATATAACAGGTATGATAATAACCTCTTGCATTGAAATATAGAGCTTTTTCTTTAACATAAACAACAGTGAGAAAGTAACATTGACTGTCATGAAACAAAGGAAAAATAAAAGGTCTCAAAGACAAAGGAGTTAAAAATGGCCACTGAAGACTCCACAGGGAAACCAACCCACTTAATTTGACTTGCACACCCTCTAGGGAATTTCCAATGGAGAATCAGCCTGTTGGCTGCCATTCACTAGGAAAAATCCTGTCCCCACCCTAAAAAGCTCCAAAGAAAGCAACCATGTCAGCTAATGATGGTTGCTTATGGACTATGTACATATAACGTATGTGCAGCTCGTGTCGGAGGCCATGTTCATGCTGAAGGGTTGGAGAAATGGACCTTACATCCTGCCTCATTCTTATGCAGTTGAGTGTTTCTTTAGAGATGCCTCTCTGATCATAGTGGGTACTACATTGGCGCTTGGTAGTAAGAATCTAGAACTTAGATGGTGAATTACTTCAAAATCCCCTTGAAAACTTATCCCTACACCTGTTTCCTAAGCATTTCTTTCTTGCCTTCCTTTTTTTTTTTTTTCTCCAGATGCCGCTTCACTGTGCTTGTGCTTCTGTACCCACACCTTCACCTGCTTTTGGCGACTAAAAGCTGGCCACTTGCTGCAACTTGTGCCTTATATGTACCTTTAACAGGAGTACCATTTTGGAGGTTATCCAATTAACACTGTTGAGGAACCAGCAAAGTGCGGCTTATTTTAGTACAAATCCTGATAAAACTTTGTTAAATTATGAACTAAGGTGGCTCAACCTTTTGATTAAGATGCATCTTGAAGTTACACTACCAATAAAGTTGTTTCATGGTAAGTGGGCTATGGTTTATGAACCTGTGTTTCATGAGAGGAACAAGCATGCATACCTCATATTACTCGGATTATTTTGGAAGTATAGAAGTCTGCACTTTGCTGTCGAGTTGGGAAAAGGCTTAGATGAGTTGAGTTGAGTTGAGAAGTCTGCAGTTGTGATACAATTATGCTGTCGACCTGTTTGTTATGTCCCTTAGACCAGTGAAGTTTGGAAATTATTCAACAAACTAGAAGGCTTTACCATCTAAGTTTTGACTTGAGGCGGAGAGTTGATGAGATGGTTACACCACTGATGGTGGTGGTTTGTGGATTCATAAAGCTAACCAAGGTCTTCCCCAGATAAAATTTAATAATTGAGCTTTGTCTGTGCTCACATTCTGACACAGTAAAGTCAGAACTTATAATTAGTCAACTACTTCTCTGCCTGAGAAAAAAAAGGTTACCGTTGGGGGCAGTATGGTAGATTAATGTGCAAATAGCGGTTACCTGCTCATTAGGAACTGTAAAGTAGTGCCAACTATTTTGAGAAGGTCCTCTCATTTACCTTTTCCCTGACTTTCTCATTCGTCCTATCTTTTGTACTGTGTTTTCAGACTGAAAGTTGGATCCTAAGAAAGCAGGGACTGAAAATTTGGCAATATGTAAAAGTGGAAGATCTCTTTGGCAATTGGCATATCTCTTTTATCAATTAATAGATACCACTAATTTTATTGTTATTTCCTCTATCGCTTTGGATTCCATTGAATTGGAGGACTACATTGTTGTGGGCAAGTTGTCATTTTTGCTTTTTTTTTTTAATTTAAAAAAAGGATCCTTTTGTCAATATTGAGGCATAATATGTTATACGGTTAGTGACACTTTGGATATATTTTTTTACTTTCTTATTCTTCTATTTTAAAATAAAAGATCTTGTACAAATTATGCATCTTGATACGCCTCTTTGGATCATTGTTTCAAAGTGGTCACATACATGATGCAAAATAAAGTATGGTTGAGTTACTGTTGCTCTTTGCAAAAGATGGCAACATCGCAACATTGAATACTCTGCAAATTTCCTTTTGCATAGAATCCTTGTGGAGCCAATCCAGTTGTAATCATATAGTTTTGTTCGACATTATAATGACAAATAATACAGGAAATATAGTCACACTTTTATTTCTCTCCTCAAGAAGCTTCTTCCTTCAAAATAATATATGTATTAGTAGTAGACCCTAGCTATTTTGTGGGTTCATATTTGGTTGTGGCTGTTTCACGTACATCAGCTCGT
Organism: Calamus simplicifolius; assembly: GCA_900491605.1. Classification (NCBI taxonomy): domain Eukaryota; kingdom Viridiplantae; phylum Streptophyta; class Magnoliopsida; order Arecales; family Arecaceae; genus Calamus; species Calamus simplicifolius. Next base: position 805,492 of record UESW01004152.1, read on the forward strand.
TGTATTTGCAGTGGCCCAAGGGCGATTTCTGTTGTAAATTCTTCTTCCGAGAGGCTAGGAGGAGCATGTGTGGTTGCTACAGCTGTAGTTCCTGATGAAGTAGATAAAATCAAGGATGTGCTACAACAATGGAGTGATGTTGTTAAAGTTGACCTCATTCTAACCTTAGGTGGAATTTTTATTTTTAAATCTGAAATAAATTCATGTCCCTGTTCATGCTTTTTCATTCTATATAATCAACTTTTTCTTATTATATTTTTATCTAACAGGTGGAACTGGCTTTTCACCAAGAGATGTTACACCTGAAGCTACAAAGGCTTCAATAGAGAAAGAAACGCCTGGTCTTGTGCTTGTGATGCTCCAGGAGAGTCTTAAGGTATCATCATTTTTCCTGACAATTTGTCAGTTGGAAGTTTGAAAAGAGGATATTCTGTAATGAATTTATGCTCCCTTAATCCTGATAACAAAATTCTATAATTATGCTCTCATGTTACATTTTTCCCTGGCTACTCCAACTTAATCAGAAAATAATCTAACTTTATGAATGTTTTTTGTGACAATCTCTTTTTTCTTCCTCTCACAAATTTTGCCAAAACATTCCCAATGTTTTTAATACTTTGCTCTGTTCCTTCATTAGCTAACTTATTCTAAATATTCCCAATTTTTTCTGGAATTACATATCTACAACCAACCGGTGGCATGACTTCTTATTTTGGATTTGTGACTACATTTTGTATAATATTTTCATACGCATACAAACTTGGTGAATGAACATATTCTTCAGCTACTATAGAAAAATATATATGGTTGATGAAACAAACAACTAAATTGCAATTTTTGGTATTTGTTCACTTCGAAAGATTTTGTGGGTTTTATGCTTCAGTTGAATTGTTTACCTGCAAATATACTTTTTTTTTTTTATGAATAAACATAGCGGACCATAATTTGATAGTTGACTCCAAAAATCTTGAATTTGTTGATTAAAATTGAGGTTTTATATATCAGGCCATCTCGGTCATACTAGGTGGTACTGTATGATATTGGTATGGAACTGATACGGTAACAGAGCTTGACATGGTATAGTATTGACACATGATGTCATACTATATCTTGGCATCCTGTACTAGTAAGGTATTGATATGAAACCCAGTACGAGACATAAAACTTTGATTAAAATTACATAGAAGATGCATATTTTTGTTATTTGCATTATCCCTCTATTTTGCTAAGTTATAATCTGACCACTATTCCTTGCCAAAATGCATTGATTTATGTGAGAACAGGTAACACCATTTGCAATGCTCTCTCGGGCTGCAGCTGGGATCAGAGGATCGACATTGGTATTGACATTGATATGATCATAGCATTTATTCTTCTATTTGCAACTTTTTCCACTGCGTCACTTTTCAGATCCAGTTTTTTTTTATATTTCAAATGTTTCCTATATTCTTGTGCACTATTATCCAGATTTAGTGTTTGAACTATTGTAATTACCTCCTTAACACTTCATCTTTCTTGTTTCAACACTTAGATCATCAACATGCCTGGTAATCCAAATGCTGTTGCTGAGTGCATGGAGGCCTTGATGCCGGCACTAAAGCATGCTTTGAAGCAGATAAAAGGGGATAAAAGAGAGAAGCATCCTCGCCATGTTCCACATGCTGAAGCACAACGAGTGGACCAATGGGAACGTAGCTTCAGGGCTGCAACTTCTGGTTCAGGATGTTCATGCTCGCATTGACACTCATCAAGCCGATGGACTTCATCGAATTTTGCCATAGTTCAGTCTTGATAGAAGGGGCAAATCAAGGATGATTGTTCCCAAGGAGCAAACCATTAATGCGTCCCCCATGTGATTACCATTTGCACAGAGAGAACCCTTGGTGGCAAAGAACCCTGCACCGTAGAGTAATGTTGTTCAAGTGACTTTGGCCATCTTTTTGGAGGACTGCACTTCATTGTCATTAATGGAAAGGGACGATGCTTCGTTTTGGTTGACCCCTTGGGGTGTTTTTCTTTTGCTTGGTCTTTTTCTTTACTTGGTCTTTCAGGGACTATGGATGAACCGGCAACCTATCATCGATTATACCATATGATACTTAGGTAGTGGTTGAAATAGGGGATAAGATAAGGATATTCCCTCTTATTCCCAAAAGCCATAACTATAAGGGATAGCAGGGAATAAAGTTAACCAAAGGGATAATCCATGGTTAACCATGGTTAATCATGGGATATCCCCTTAATTTATTTCCTAGAGAATGCAGGAATAGCTGGTTATCCCTTCAAATAAAGTAAAAAAAGGTTATCCCATGGATTTACCTTTTTGCATTTGATATGATCAATGGGATAGCCAAGGGATATCCTAGCGATACCAGGGATAAATCTATCCCGTACACTTGTCATGGATAATATTTTTTCCTATCAACACTACCTTAAGGTTTAAAAGATTGATGTGATTCTATTACATGCAAAGAAATAGAGTTGGTCTGGGTGCCATGCTGTTTTGGCAATTCATCATTCAATCATCTGTGTATCACAACAATTATCAGGAGTTGCAATAATCTTTTTATGCCATGCGAGAGGGTACCTCACCAAGCAGGTGCCCAGTGGCATTACATGAGGAAAACTGAAGGCATGGTGGGATTAAACCCTGTAGACTCTCCGGTACCAAAAATACAAAGGTTCTAGCGTCACTTGAGGCTGGGTGGAAGAAGGTTTATTATAAAGCCAGGTTCATGTTGATATCTAATGAAGTGGAAAATAAAGAGAAAAAACAACCGAACAGTATATTTATCAAGCTATGACTTAGGTGATATTAAAATAAGAGTAGTCTATTTATCTCTTGTAGCTAATATGAATGCTAAATGTCAAGCAAGGATCTCTAACCATCTTGTATTACTTAACCATCTAAAACCTGAGTCAAAAGGTAGATTGAAAAAGAGGGATCTAGTTTTAGTCATTGTACTGGTCGATCTTTGCCTCCTTCACGACAATTTTACCGGAGAAATCTAATGGATGAGCCGATCAGGCATTCAAGGAAGAACTGCAAATTAGTTAACATCCAGAGCCAGAGTCCTTTGCCACTGCTTATATGAGAACCAAAAAAAAAAAAAAAAGAACACCTTGATTACTATTCCATTATTTTTTTGCCTTTTTACAAAGACAATCAAAAAATGAGGAAAATAAAGGCACCTATTTACTGTAAGAGATGCGTGAGGTTTCATACCAAGTCGGCGAAGCCAAGTTTCCCAGTCCTTCCATGCTTGAAACTTGAACATGACTCCTAGAAACAATAGAAAAATGTTTAACCAACTTCCAATTAAAATTAGAATTAACACACTAACAAAGCCATATCTTGGGTGATAAATACATTTTTATTAGATATTAATACATATTTTTATTTTATCCATTTATATCAATTAAAGTTGTTTTACCAGCACATGAAATGTGCATATAAAATGTCTAAGAACTAGAAGACTCTACTTGGTCAATTAAATTAGTCCATCACGGATGAACCAGTTCATTGAATAGATCATAGCTTTGGAAAAGACTGGAAGACATCATCAACATGGCTGCTAGCTCCAAATGATGATCATAAGATGGTAGCAAATTATCATGGTTGTGGACTGTGCATCAACATCTGAGTGTTTTATGTCACACTAATTGACTAATTTAGGAGCAAGTCTTGTGAAAATTCATAGTCACCTATTTTAATCATTCTCTCATTGTATGATGGCCTTTGCATAGCACTTGACACGAGAGCTCCGTGTAAGCTGACATGGTCACTTTGATAGCTAGCCTATGTGGGCTTAAACAGGAGTTTTTCTATAGCAGCATGTTGGATGTGGGGATTGGGAGAATAATAAGATTAGATATACAAGATTGATTGGACAAAATAAATCCATCTATAGTTTGTCAAAAAAAAAAAAAAAGTTTGTATAGTAAATAATATAAAATATATTTATTGTTAGCAAATGCTTTTGAGAATTTTCCCCTATGGGTTCGATAGTGCATATTTTTCATAACGGAAGACATTGGTTATCATAATACTACAGGAACGTTTTTGTACAGAGGTGGCACGTCAATATTTTCCATCTTATGGGTTTATTTTAATATTGTTTTCCTAAGTCGCTTACAATCTACTATCGTGGAATCCCAATGTTTGGCCTATTGAGACAATTCCATAATCCTAACATGTTAATTGAGGAGTCTACATGTGCACCATGTTTGAGATCCCTGTGCATATATTTGTGTGGGCTCATTGATTTGGTGTCCAAAAATTATTTCAATCCGATTTGAAATGATGAAAACTATTTCAGCCTTAGCTGCTCAACTAAACTTAGCCTGTTTGGTTGTTGTCTCTGTTTCTGAACGGTGAATTAGAAGAGAGAGTTCATGTCACTCAACCCATAGGTTTCATAGTTAATGGATTGAAGCATACTCCACGAGCATCAAGATTGACTCCAATAGGAAAAGTAAGGATGAAATAGTACTTAGAATGATATAAAATACTGAGAAGAGGCTGAGGCATGCATGATACTGCTCAAACAATCAAAATACATTTCTTCGGTTAGCGGATCAAAAAAGAAAGAATTTTTGAATGATTATTGAAGATCAAAAATATTTATAAAATAAGAACAACATATTAAAAAAACTTATCACATAAGAAAAGATTTGCAATTATGATAAGGAACAAAAAGGCCAAAAATCTTACTAATCACACGAGTCAACAGGCGGGATTTGTACCCGCTATGCGTGATGAACATATGATGGGCATGGTTAACTGGTTTCAGAATCTAATTTCTTCTATTTGCATTGGGCTTGGTTCGATTCATGTATGTATGAGCTTTCTTACAATCATTCAATAAAGCAAGAAAAAATTCATGTATATAAACAAAAGTAAGATGAATTATTTTTTTTTATATGGAACTAAAAAAGTGATTTCAAGTAAAAAAATTTAATTTTTAAAAAAATTTCTTTTGAATGCCGAACAACACTAGATTTCCAACAACTCCTTCGGTCAAAATAGATTTTAAAGAAGTGGAAATGAACCCCCACTCACACGGTGAGGAGATTTCAAATGTTAGATCTGAGCCTGTTGGATTACTTTCTTGGGTTAGAAATTAGGCAAAGTAAAGACAAAATCTTTGTTTTGCAAAGAAAATGTGCAATAGATCTTCTTACGAGGTTTAACATGCTGAATTGCAAGGTGAGAACCATCCCCATAAATATGAATTAAAAATAGACAAATACAAGATATTTCAGAAGTTTAGTTGGTGGTTCCATCTAATCTGATACGTAGTCGGTCCAGGCTGTTCCCAGGTTTACATGCGGAGTCCTTGTGTCAAATACGAAAGATAAAAATTTTACATAAATAAAATTAAAAAAAATATTACTTAATATAATATTTTTAAAAGTTAAAAAGTATTATTTAAAGTAATATTTTTAAAAGCGCCATTTTATATGATATTTTAAAGTGACGCTTTTCTTTTTAAAGTAGTGAGACACTTGAAATGAAGCGTCAATTGAGATAATATTTTTAAAAATATTATTTTAAATAATATTGTTTTTTTTTAATTTTATTAGTATAAAATTTTTAACTTTCACACTAAAACCGTAAAAACTGATGTCAAACGACACCGGTTAAAAAGAAAAAAAAAAAAGGTAAATTTACATGCGCCATGACTGGCTGCATGCATGCTGTTTACGTGGCGTTCAGAAACTGGTGCACATAGAATATTGGAGCCTCGACATAGATCACAGAACTTTGCCTTCTTTTAACTGGCTAACATAGAGCTCCTATTTTTAACTGGCTAACGAAGAGCTCATATATGATACGTCTTTAATTATTAGCTCCTGACAGAACCCAGCAGTGGCTCGATCTCCATTGGAGCCTAAGCTCGGAGAGATGGGTATTGGACATATGGACGTGAGGAATTTTAGAATGGAGCTGCCATCAACTTCAAAAAAAAAAAAAAAAAAAACCCATAAGTTTCTTCTCTCATGGTGGTAGCAGCAGTACCTTCACTCTCCGCCTGTTGACACCAGTTCAAACCTGATGTACATTAATTTTATGTAACATTATATTATATATATATATATATATATATATATATATATATATATATATATATATATATATATATATATATATAGGGACTCATATGCAATAATCAATCATTTTGGCTTTGAACTATTATCTTATGGAATTTAAAAGCTGTAATTAGGTATTACATGTTTGAAATAATTAGTTTCTGCAACTCAGTTTATAGAACTGATTTTAAAACGTTTAAAAATGGATTAGGCATTAATGGATTGTTTAAAACTTATTTAGAGTTTCTTCTGGCTAAGAATTTTTTTTTTCCCTATAAAACAGTATTAGATTAGAAACCAAGTGAAATCATTGAGAGCATATTTTATGAAATCTTAGAGAACAAAAGAGGCACAAGTGATTTATTTGTCACTAGAGAAGAATATTCCAGGGTAGGAAACTACTTAGACTTAATTAGTTTATTAGGAAGAATATGTTTAAGCTTCGGCTTGATACCATCAAGAATTCTTTACTATTGCATGGGAACAGATTCATCAAGAATTCCCGAGAAATCCATATCGTTGGAATTTGGTTGGCATGCGAAAAGGCTCTAGCGTTAGCAAGATTATTCAAATATATGGCAAGATTGATTGGCATTGCAAGGAACACTTTTGGATCGAATTGGATACTAATTGACTGGCGTTGCAAGGAAACACTTTTGGGTCGAATTGGATACTAACTCAAATTAAAGCTCAACCCAAAGTTGATTAGATTTGGCAAGAGCCAGTATTTTAAATCCATGCACCAGTTGGGTGTCTAAAGTATGACCTGTAGAAAAGCAGGATTGAGTGTTCGAGTCCTACATGTTTTCTACCAAATCCTTCTCCAAGATGATTCATGTACCAAGTGGATATAAAATAGGTCAAATATCAGATGCTCAAGCAAATCATAAACAAGGTTGGCCCAGCTCAACTTGATCTGAAAAACTCCCTCATTTATTTGTAAATTGGTATAAGGCTGTTTATTTCGTAAATTGATGTGGGTCAATTAATTAAGATGCAATATTGTCCTGTTAGTTTCATTGTTGTTAGCTCTACACCAACATCACTATTTATTTCTCTTCACTTTTTATCCCATGATATTATTTTTCCTTCTAACATATAGTGAGCAATATACCTTTCATTTTTATCTTAAATCGGATTTGAGGCTTTGAGCCTAGAGCTAATTAAAATCTTGGGCCTAAATGCATTATGTTGGATTTGGGTCTTGCTTGATTTCACATAGCCTAAATGACTTCACGGATCTAAAAATTTTACATTATCAAAATCGGTCAACTAATGGATCAGGATCAGATATAAAATCAAGATTTTCTAAACAAAAAGGTTCAAATTTGGTTCATGCTTAAGCTATCCTAGACCATGCCCAACTATGAGCTTATTTTATACTGAGTTTGTTTTACATAAAGTTTACGAGTAAAATAAAATGAATCTAGCATATATCTTATGTATGGAGGATGATTTTTTTCTCCTCTTTCTAAATGTTCTACAAATGCAATACATTACTGTAAGAAAAAAACTTTACATAAGCTGAGCCTTTTTATAGAAACTTTTATCACTAATGCTTATGTCTTTAATACTAGTTTCTTGCGTTGTCTAATAAATAAATATTTTTTAACTATTTTTGAAATGCAGTATAACAATGTAATAAATTATAATGAATAGGAGGTTTCAATAATCAATTTTTTTGAAATATTAATTCAACATCATTAATATTTGTTGCATATTAAGTAATAGAGATTAAATACTAATACCAATGTTGATGTAGCAAATGAAGAGATTTTTATCTTCGCTTATATATGTAATAAAAAATAGAATATATATTGCATATTAAGTAATGAAGTTTAATAATGGCTAGGTACATTAATGCCAACATCCACATGGCAAATGGATGACTATTCATAAGCTGAGTTTATTTTTGATACACATGCATGCATGCTTATCCTCATAGATATGATAAAATAGTTATCAAAAGGATAATTTTTTAAAATACTTTCTTTTAATCATGCTATTCTATAGCATGCTTTTAAGCAATGGACATTATAGAAGGCATTTTAGGTTGTAAATTCAAAAAGAATTCACAAGGTTTACCTTATTACTACCTTATTATAATGATCATAGCACTACTTTATTTTTTTATATTTAGAAAAATACTTATAATATTAGCATACGTATCAAGTATTACCAAAACTTATATGAACAAATTTTCAAAAAATTCATAATTCTTGTTGTTGCATTTTCATCTTTTCACTATAGAACATTTATTATAACAAAATAAAAAGGAAAACTATTTTTTAGTTATTTTTAGTGAAATAAATATAGGTGATATATAATATTCATGCCTCAATATATCAAATTTGATTTGCAAGGTTATGTGGATCCAATAATATCAGAAAATAGATTAGAAATTTGAATTTTCAGGATTTCTCTTCTTAAATTTATTAGCTTCATGACATATTTCAAATGATTTAAACTTTTGAACAAGCTTTATAACTAAGTGATCATATTGTTAGGACGAGTGTTTTGATAGAAAAAGAAGAAAATTATATCATTTTTAAAGCAAAAAGTTACAGAATTACTACAAAAGTCTCAACATTCAAAATAGTAGTGTAGGGGTCCATATATCAATGTCAGCCTTGAAAAAAAAATTGCTCTGAAAAATCATTTTGGAGAAAGAGTAAGGATAAAGTGAATTTAATAATTCTAATTGACTAACTAGAGAGCAATGAAATAAAATGTAGATTCATATGTGAGTAAACTATTATATTAACAAATGTGTGAAAATATTGGTAAACACTCCTATGAAATATTGAATGAGCTCTTTTATCACCCTTGAAGTTGTTAATTATCAAGATCCTAGTGGAATCCACCCTATTAAGTTGAGCTAGATTCCTTTTCTAATAAAAAAGAAAAAATATTTTTATAAAATAATAATTAATTTAGATGGAAACTCCTCCAAGAGTTAGATCTTGACTGCATATGAACTTTGTTTCTTGTTGCGTCAATTAATTTTAGTTGGAATGGAAGAAATACTCAATCAAAGAGATAGATGAAATATAGAGCTTTACTTTGACTAACTCATTCCAAGCTTTAAATATTAAACCTTGTGTTACTCAATAAAAATTCTCTTGTAGTATTCAATGGAGGCCTTATTTTGGCACTTGAAACACTAAAGATATATCTGATTAAGATAAAAGTAGCACTTTATAATGGTCCTCCATACGATGGATTTGCTTCTAAATCCCATGCAAGTGATTTGGTCAAAGAGAGAGAAAGAAAAAGTAATTCCTTCGATCCACTCAACTTAAAGCTATTAAAAAATAATAATAAAATAATAGAGTGGTAAAAGTTTTAGACTTTTTTCTTTCATAAAATTAATAATAATATTGATTATTATACCTTTTATATTAAGGTTGGAGTCCCCAAATCTGTATTGACTTCGTTATATAAGTTAAAGAGGTTAGAAAATATTCTAAAATGTTAATAAGTAGGAAAAAATGCTAAGATTACAAATTTTAAGAGCTAGATCTTGACTTTTATATTATTTAGTTTTTATTGGGTCACAATTTTTTTTAAGTTAGAAGATATGTTTAGTTCAAAATCATATGAAAAAAGTAAGGTTTTTTCTTTGATTATTTATTTTGAGATCAACATGCCATTGTACATTTATATTAATAGAGAAAGATGAACCTTTTAAGATAGATATCAAAAAATTGTTAAATTTTGAAGAAGTTATGCCCATGAAAATTGGTATGTATAACTAGATCTGTGATAAATTTGCTCCTAAACCTTATATAAACCTACATGCCAAAGTTGTTTATTATAAGTTCGACCCTTATAAATCACCAAACCTATCCAGAGTGATTAAGCTAGTGAATAAAAAAAGTATAGTGAATTGCTTATTTAATTAACTTAGATAAAAACCTATCCAGAGTGACCCCAATCTTTTTTTGGTTTTTTTGATTTTTTTCTTTAGTGTAACTACCGGACAACAACACCTCGGAATTAGCCACCTTCTGAGAGTGGGAAAGGGGATCTTGAAACAAGTATAAGAACCTACACCCACAACGAGAGGAGGGATCTGAACTCAAGTTCTCAAGCTATTCTCCTTCATTAGCTTTTCTTTTACTGTTTCCAAGTCGCTTACTTGAGCGTCGGAGGGTCCCCACTGGTAAAACCGATCCCAAGGGACTTTCTTGCAGGAACACCAACCGAGGAGGAGACCCTTGTTATCCTGATGTTCGAAGAGCGCGATTTGGCAGCAACAGATTGGCGCGCCAGGAAGGAGGGAAAGGAGAAGAGTAAGCTTCGAACCATCCAGCTACAGATTCTTCTTCACTGAGCAGTCAAGAGGATGGTGGTAACACATGCACAGGAGGTTTTCACCAGCTACGCCGATGGGCATCGCCAGGGAGCCGAGTCGCCGGAGGTCGGTCCCCTCGCTTCCCAGGTTGGCGTTCCCGCACCACCGTCGCCACCTCCACCGTATCAAGATGATCGGATCGCTGCCCTGACTATGCAGGTTCAATCGCTGGTGGTGGCAATCCAGGTGATGCAGCAGCAGCCGGAGATGGATGGAGGAACTCTCCAACGTGCTATGGGCCTACCACACGACGTCGTGGGCTCCCACCGGGGAGACCCCCTTTAGCTTTGTCTTCGGGACTGAAGCTGTCATCCTTGTAAAAATTGGCGTCCCGAGTCTTCAAACAGAGTCTTACGATCGGGAGGACAACTCGAGCCAGTTGCGAGCCAACCTTGACCTCGTAGAGGAGGTGCGTGACCGGGCACGGCTCAAGATGGCTACTTACCAATAGCGAACCACCAGGTACTACAATGCCCATGTCCATCCCAGGACGTTCCTGCTAGGGACCTAGTCCTCAGACGGGCCGAGGTCTCGAAGCTTACGGAAGGAGGCAAGCTGTCGCCAAATTGGGAGGGACCCTATCGGGTCACCGAGGCCCTCCACCATAGAGCATATCGAATCGAAGGACTTGATGGAAAATTGCTCCCCGAACTTGGAATTCTAACAACCTCCGTCAGTACTACCAATAATGTACACTTTTAACATTGAGTTATTAAGTGTTTGTATTCTTTTGGATTTACCTGTCTCATATTCTCGTCTAATAAAAATATTTTTGAGTAACCCATCTTTTCAGCCAAAGCTCGACTCCGTTCGGCACCAAAAGTCCGAGGCCAGCTCGGCACCAAAGTCGGACTTCGGTCGGCACCGAAAGCTCGAGGCCAGCTCGGCACCAAAGCCCGACTTCGGTCGGTACTGAAAGCCCGACGAGGCTAGCTCGGCACCGAAGCCCAACTTCAGTCGGCACCGAAATCCCGAGGCCAGCTCGGCACCGAAGCTCGACTCTGATCGGCACCAAAACCCGAGGCTAGCTCGGTACCAAAGCCCAACTCCGGTCGGCACCGAAAGCCCGAGGCTAGCTCGGCACTGAAGCCCGACTCTGGTTGGTACCGAAAGCCCGAGGCCAGCTCGGCACCGAAGCTCGACTCCGTTCGACACCGAAAGCTCGAGGCCAACTCGGCACCGAAGCCCGACTCCATTTGGCACCGAAAGCCCGAGGCCAGCTCGGCAGCAAAGCCCGACTTTGGTTGGCACAAAAAGCCCGAGGCCAGCTTAGCACCAAAGCCCGACTTCGATCGACACCGAAAGCCCGAGACCAGCTCGGCACCAAAGCCTGACTCCGGTCGGCACCGAAAGCCCAAGGCCAGCTGGCACCAAAGCCTGACTCTAGTCGACACCGCAAGCCCGAGGCTAGCTCGGCACCGAACTCCGACTCTGATCAGAACTAAAAGCCCGAGGCCAGCTCGACACCCAAGCCCAACTCCGGTCGGCAATGAAAAGCCCAAGGCTAGCTCGGCACCAAAGCCCAACTCCGGTTGGCCTTGTGAGCCCGAGGCCAGCTCGGTGCCAAAAGCCCTACTTCGTTCAACACGGGGAACCCAAGGTCGGCTTGGCACTTGAGGAACGACCTCGGCCAGCCCTGGAGGCCCGATGACCGCTTGGCGCTTCAAGCTCATCGCGAGACTTACACCTCCGACGTCGAACTTGAGTTTACAAAGGGAGGCTTCGAGGCCAGCCTCAGTACTCCCATCAGGATCCGATCCTATGTAGCACCTAAGTCATGGATTTGCTCGCAGCGAGCAGACAAACACGATATCCCCCAGTGTTGATGCAGCCCTATCAAGGGTCCTACGATGGCAAACTAAAGGGGAAGGTATACTAAGTTAAACAGTCAGCCCTCTGACAGATTTCAACAAATAGGGATCATTTTTATTACTTTGAATGTTTACAAAATGCCGACTAAGTCAGACTTTAATACAAAAAAAGGGGAAACATGTGATCAGGGCCCGATCGGTGCAGACCCGTCATCAGAGGGCGACCCCTCGAGCTCCTCATCCGGCTCGATGTCTGCGATACTGGGAAGGCCGAAGGCCTTGGCCACCTTCTCCTTATTGTCCTAGAACCCCTGGAGGTAAAGATCGGCAAAGGCCTTGGCTAGCTCATCCATGAAGCTAGCGGACTTGCGGAAGTCATCCATCGCTTCGACTGCCCAAGCCTCGGTGGCTGTAGTCTCTCCTCCGTGGCGGCAACTGCTGCTTTTGCCTGTCGGACCGTGGACTCCCCCTCTGCGGCACGGGTGTCGGCCATCCTCGCCACTTCCTTCTCGTTCTAAGCCCTTTCCTCGGCCGCCTTTACCTTGACTAAGAGGTCATCGATTCGGAGCTCCCTGGTGGTGATGACCCCTATGACGGCCCCCAGTTGATCCATGGCCACCCATGCATGCTCGGCCTCGGCGGCCGCCCGACAATCGGCCTCCTCGAGCTCCACTGCCCGATCAGTCCGCGCCACCTCCAGGGCCTCCTCTGCCCTCTCGGCTCGAGCCCGGGCGTCAGTAGCTTCCTGCTGGGCCTGGCAGAGGACAGCTTTTCCTTAGTCAATGACCTCCCTCATGGCAACTATAGAGTTCACCGATTGCATCAAAAATGAGTTAGTACAGGATAGATAAAGTAAAATAAAAAAAATCTTGAGGTCACGTAAGATGACATACTTGAATGTGGGCCATGAAGGCCTCCCTGAAGAAAGCGAGGCCCCTAGCTGACGGAGCTCCTTCTGGAACTCGGGTAGGATGATCTGAGAGACGAGTCGCTCCATCCAACGACCATGGTTCATCACTAAAGGCCGGGAGGGGATCGCCCCGACCTCGCCTCCCTCTGCGGCCTCGGCTAGCTCGGGTGCTGCGGGTGCTGAGCTAAAGGCTGTCGGCACCTCATCCACCAGTGGTCCCGCTACTACTAGGTGGCTCTCGCTCGCTCCGGTTGCAGATCCCTTCGGCCTCGGACCTCATGTCCCCTCGGCTTCGGACCTCATGTCCCCTCGGCCTTGGACCTCATGTTCCCTCGGCCTCGGACCTCTTATCACCTCGGCCTCAGACTCCAGGTCCCCACTATCTCGAGCAGCCTAACACTACCACGTGGCCCATCAATTACCTGCAGCTGCCACATGGCCCACTAACTGTCTGCAATTACGTATGGTCACTATCTATAGCGGTGTCTGTCTGATACGACTAGGCCCATCTGCCACCTGTAGCGCTATATCTGACAGGTGATTAGCAGGGCAAGATCCTCTGACATGCTCAGTATTAGTTACGATCTGTATTTGTCAGTCTGGCTACCTGCCCGCTACCGAACAATAATGTCTCGAAATTAGCCACCTTTCGAGAACGAAAAAGATGATTTTCGAATAGGTATAAGAACTTACACTCACAATGAGGGAAGGGATCTGAACTCAAGTTCTCAAGCTATTCTCTTTCATTAGCCTTTTTTTTACTGTTCCTAAATTGCTTATTTGAACATCGAAGGGTTCCCATCGGTGAGACCGATCTTCAAAGACTTTCTTACAACAACGTCAACGGAGGAGGAGGTCCTATGTTATCCTAACATTCAGAAGCACGATTTGGCAGCAACAATATCCATTAAATTGGCTGAACATCGCCCTCCTTAATTTGGTGCCTTGCGATCCGTGCATTTAATGATCTGAGTGTGAGCGGGGGCCAATTAGGAAAGCCCCGAATGAAGTGGGGATTGATTGCGATTCCAAATCGCTGCTCCCGGCCGTCTCTTTCGGACGGGAGGCAAGGGGTGATGAACTTGCATTCTTACCTCTTAAGAGAGCAGTTGAAAATATCATTATATGCAAGCAATCAATTGCGCTGTCCAGGGGGAATTAATTAATTGCCATCTGATCTTCATTTCCCTTCCATCAATTTCTCCTCGATCGGTAGGACGTACGTACGCCACCCTCTTTCCTCCAAGGCCAGCGCCAGCCAGGTATGAATGAATACGTGAAGGGAAAATTAACGAACGCTATAAATTTGATGGCCTTAATTCGATCCAGTACTCCAGCCCCTCGATCGCCTGTGCCCCTCCCTCCTCATATATAAATTTATTTTCTCGATCGAATCATGGCAGCCATGGACGAAAGGAACCTTGCTCACGGCAACACGCTGATGCATCTCAGCGCAGCCTTAATTCCCTTGATCTCATCAGAAGTAGTAGTCCCGGCCGTGGTCGTGGATCTTCGAGCCACCTGGTCCCGCTTCTCGAACCAAAGCTCGGAGATCATGCGTAAGTGCGAGGAATTCATCTTTTGTTCGACCCTTGGCAGCGTTTTGCGTCCCGAAGCTCTACGCAGGGAAGTCACCACCATGCTCTCCTACATCGAGCACTCAGATCACAGAGACCGCGAGTTCTGGATTCACCACATCTGCTCTTTTGCTACCCAATTAGCAGTCTCAGACGTCGAACTCCTCCGAAATAATCACGGTCTCGTGGTTGTCGCCGATATTCTCATCGAACAGACAGAGTTCCATGCCTTCTTTGAAGGAGTCCAGGAGATTAGCGAGCCGCTTACCTTAGGAGAGATATTTGAAGGCAAAGAGTATTTTCCCATCCCACCACCGGCCGACGAGGAGTTTTCCGGCGTGAGAGTTGAAAAGGCTATCTACACTACTACTACTACTACGACTGATATTGGTTCCCAGGAGAGAGAGTACTGCGCCATATGTTTGGAGAACTTTGAACCAGGCTTGGAGGTCACCAAACTTCCTTGCTCTCATTTCTTTGATCAGCACTGTATTGCCATGTGGCTCGACCGGAGTCCTCTCTGTCCTCTTTGCCGTTTTGCAATGCCATCTGGAAACGAGAAGGGTACGTACGTAATGATCGATGGAGTTGCTTCATTTTTTGCACCTCCCTAATTCTGTGCTGCTGTTCTTCTGGTTTCTATCTTGGAACTTATGTCCAATCTTATATCTTTATGTGTAGCTTTAACTTCGCCATTCTCGGATCTAGGGTTTGATCTTAAATCTTCGATCTTGTTTCTGAGTCTGCTTTTCATTGGTGATCTCTTCGGTGCTCTCTCTCTCTCTCTCTCTCTCTCTCTCTCTCTCTGTGAGTTTACTGTCCACATGGCAAGGATATATCGATCTATACCAGATTACAAATCTCAATATTCTTCGATCCAAAGATATTGTACGTACGTCGACTAACTTCTGGTGATACTGCACCTAGAGTAGTGCTTTTGTTTATATTATACCGGATTACGAGGTTTACTCCCTATTGGCCTGGTCAACCGGGTTCATCAATTCTTTTTTATTTTAATTTTTTTTTTACTTTTATTAATTATATGCATGCATTAAAAAGATAACTCTCCCTATTCTTTAATAATTATGTGCGTTATCAAAAAAAAAATAATTATAAACAAAGAAAATATAATAACTATGTGCAATAAAATAATTATGCATTTATATTTATCTTTATTATATATGGATGGTAAAAAGATAACTATGTATAATATAAGAATAATGGAATGTAATAAAGTATCATGTATTAAAGAAATTTTATAGAATGAACTGGTTCAATAAGAATATTTGTTATAGAAGTTTTATCTATTGTGATTGTATGTAGGAAAATTCAAGCAGAGTTTCTTATGGTACATACCTTCATTTAAGTAGTATTTGAAATAGGAAATAAGAGGGGATATCCCATCCCCTAGGGGATATCTCCTCTTATTCCTAAGATAGTATTTGATAGAAAAAAATTTATTCATGAATAAGTGTACGAGATAAAATTTATCCCCTAGCTATCCCATTGATCATATCAAATGCAAAAAGGTAAATCCATACGATAACTTTTTTTTACTCTTATTTAGAGGGATAACCAGCTATTCCTGCATTTTTTAAGAAATAAATTGAGGGGATAACCCATGGTTAACCATGGATTATCCTTTTGGTTAACTTTATTCCCAGCTATCTTATGACTTTTGGGAATGAGAGAGGATATTCCCTGGATATCCTCTCTTATTCCCTATTTCAAACACTACAAAGTCATAACTATAAGATAGCTGGGAATAAAGTTAATCAGAGGGATAATCCATAGTTAACCATGGATTATTCCCTCAATTTATTTCCTCAAACAAGAGTAAAAAAAAGTTATCCTATGAATTTACCTTTTTGTATTTGATATGATCAATGAGATAGCTAAAGGATAAACTCTATTTCGTACACTTATTTAAAAATAATAATTTTTTTCTATCAAATATTATCTTAATTATTATGTACGATCCTACGAAAGAACTTATATACCTAGCTACCAATTTGCAGTAACCTAAGGTCAGATAAAACTTTGGAAAGTCGATCGATAGAGAATTTATGAATGAATGCCTTCACACCTTTGAGGCAGATACATTCCCTTTGAAATCATTGACGTAATCTCTTCGATCCTTGAGTGCTACGTCATTTTACCTCAAAAAAACGGCGACTAATTTTGTCATTCTATAATAATAAATAAATAAATATATATATATAGAGAGAGAGAGAGAGAGAGAGTATTGCCGCTTTTGATTAGGATTCGAATTGCCATGAGTGTTCTGAACGCTCCCACCATTATTAAAATAATGTGACTATATTCTTGTGGAGTGGACGATGTTATCTCACATATAAATGAGCAGCACCCGTTTGCTTGCCTTTTTGCCGTGCCACTCGCTACAATACAATCACCCGAGTGCGAGTGATGACGGTGACGTACTCAAGGGAAGCAAACAAAAAGGGATGGTGCCCCTTTTGCATACAAAAGGTCAACAAGATGGCAAATATGTACAAGGCGGCGGATCAAACTCATTCGCTCCATGGATCAAAGTCTATTAACATATAATACAGCACAGTACAAATCAAGCCTAGCTAACTGCTGTATCATCTACGTTGAATAATCCAATACATGAGACTTCTTTCATACAAGAGCTATAGAGGACCAAATGCATGCGTATGCATATATATATATATATATATATATATATATATATATATATATATATATATAAACTTTATTTGTAGTTTCATTTAATCGTGTTTAATATTGTATAGCACTTATGGGTGACTTAAATTTTCTTCTATTTAGTAATATCTTTGATTTAATAATTACAAATTTTAACTAATTATTTACTTATGCCCATATTTATCCCAAACTTTCAATATATGATATATCTTTATTCATTTAAAATAAACATGAATGTAAATTTAGGCATCTAATTAATATATAACTACATTTATATTTACAAAGTAGAAATGGATATAGATGTGAATGTATTAATACAAAGTATATATTCAATATGTTTGTAGTCCTATGCATCCTTTAGATCATAATCGAACAATCTCACTATTATGCCAAGGCTATCACATTCTGATAACTATGTATTAACATAAAACAAAATTGTGCTAATCAAAATTAGACCCAATAAATCATTCTTCATTCAACCATGATTCAAAACAAGTCATATATGTTCTAATCAGGGGTCAAGGATGTTTAAGATTAGGAGGGCCATGATCCCTCTGATCAAATTTTCTATAGATCTAATTAAATATAATTCAATAGGATTTATGAAATAGAAAAGACATGGCCATCCAAAGCTAGAACCCAGAAACTGTGCAACCTAATTGTGCTCGATTTGCCCAATTGGTTTCACCAGCTGAAAATCGGTTAGATTAGAGGGGCTATGATTCCCCTCAAAATTTATGTAGAGCTTATTAAATATACTTTGTTAGGTTTTCTAAAATAGAAAAGAGGGCCATCCAAACTTGGCACCCAAAACTTGTGCAACCTAATTTGCTCGATTCGCCAAACTGGTTTCATTGATTGGAGATTGATTAAGATTGGAAGGGCTATGATCTCTCAAAATTTCTATAAATCTTATTAAATACAATCCAATAAATCTCATTAAAATAGAAGAGACATGGTCATCCAAACCGCCTCCAGAACTTGTATAGCTTAATTGTGCTTGGTTCGCCAAATTGGTTTCATCGATCGAGAATTAGTTAAGATCAGGAGGGCTATGATTCTTCTCAAAATTTCTATAAATCTCATTAAATATAATCTAATAGGTTTTCTAAAATAGAAAAAAATATGACAAATCCAAACCTGGCCCAGCCCTAGAACATATGCAACCTAATTGTTCTTGAATTTGCCAAATTGGTTTCACCAACAGGGGAATTGATTGAGATTTGAAGGGCCATAATTCTTTTTAAAATTTCTATAGATTTTATTAAATATTATTCGATAGGTTTTTTAAAATAAAAAAGGCTGCGCAACTTAATTGTGCTCGATTCATCAAATTAATTTTATTTATCAGAAATAGGTTAAGATTAAGAGGGTCATACATAATTCCTCTCAAAAATTTTATAAATCTTATTAAATATAGTTCAATGGATTTTTTTTTTAAAAAATAAAAGATACATAGATATTCAAATGTGGTCTTGAGAAGCTATGCAACCCAATTATATATTATGCACGATTCACCACAATTGGTTTCACCAACTGGGGGAATCGGGTCGGAAACGAGCGAAGGGGGGCATTGGAGGCAACGCCAAGGGCCCCACGAAAGGAACATCCGGACGGGGCAGATCGCATACAGCCTTACGGGCAGAGATAACGACACCGCGCCTGATTACGTCATCCGATGGCTGCCACGTAGCACCTAATGTGTGGAACCCGCCGTTTAAAGAACGAATCGAGACAAAACGCGTGAAGCCATCCCACTCGGGACGCTGCCTCAGAACCCAAAATAAAAACAAAAATTAAAGCACAAAAAAATAAAGAAAAACGCTAATCAGTCGCAACCCACCACGAAACCACGTGTCGCTTCTGTGGCCCCACATCTTGCGTGGGTCCCGCAGCTTTAGCGGAGCCGGCCAAAAATTTCGCACGAAAAAGGAAGGGCTCCGACTCCGGTGTGTCGCCTCAAACAGCGTGCAGCGCCGCTTGCCACTTGCCAGCGGGTCGTCCGATGATTAGTTATTACATTGGGCTCCGGCGCCGTGAAATCAGCGGGAAATCCAACAAAAAAAAAAAAAAAAATGACGTGGAACTACCTGGGAGTAGAGTGCAATTTGGGACCGGATTCAATCCAAATCGCCGAAATTTGATTTACAGCAGTACTCAAACTCTAGTTTACTTAACCTGAACCCGAAGGATCCGAATTGAACCCAGACCGATTTGCAACTTGGACCAGGTTAGGTTGCAATCAATCCGAACCCAAAAAAATCGAGTGCAAAGTCACAAGCAGCAGGCCCACTGGTGTTGTGAAGTGATGATTCTTGGTATGAACATTCCACTAGAACCTTCGTTACCTATTAAAATAAGCAATATACCTTTAACCATTGCATTTTATCATAATATTAGTCGGCCAAACTAGTATCTTTATTTTTTGTAATTATCTTCTTTGAGACATTTGTAATTCTAATATGAAGTTTGCAAAATTTTATGAAAGCATGGAAAGATAATGTACATAAAACTAAAACATCTGAGAAATGGATGATGAGTAAAAAATCAGAGAGCTTTATGGCGAATGCAGTCTCGCTACTTGAAAAGATTTCTCATACCAGACTTATGTGGTCTTCTAACTGGCTCTTTATATCGTCTCAATATTTTCTGCTTTGAAGGATAAAGGTAACTTCATCAATGCATATGATGGCTATTGAAATGTTATGCAATATTTGGTTACTTTAGATATGTTTTGGTTTAAGAATATTTTTTTTTTGTTTAGTCTTATGTAAAAGATGTATATTTTTATACATGTAATTTGAAATGTGAAGCTTTTTGTTTCAAACTTCAGCTTGTTTGTATAATGTAAAGCTTATTTGTTTCAAGCTTTAGTTTATTTGTGCAATGTTAAGCTTGTTTGTTTTAGATTATCATTTTTTTTTCCTATCAACCCGAATTTCCAACCTAAAACTCAATCCGAACTCGATTTTTAAAATAGGGTTAGGTTGAGATTTTACAAATAGGATTAAGGTTAGAATTGAGAATTAAATTAGGATTTAAAAAAATTTGAGTTTTATGAGTTCGAGTTGCACCCCTGCCTAGGAGTACAAGTCGTCCGTCTAATTTCATTGGAAGATATTTTGCGAGTACACGACGGGCCTAGCATCTCGAGGGTTCGGCCCGGGTCTGACGGCCAATGGCGAGAAGGACACGTCAGGGAGGAAGAGTAGATCCTGTTGGGGCCGGAGCAGCGAGGGCTGATCGGGGGCGCCGCATCAGGGACCTCTCAGGTGGCAACGGATGGCGGGGGTTGGGTGGGCGCACGGTCCGGAGGAGGAGAGAATTGGGGCACCTCGCTTACGCCACCCACTTCTCCACCCACGCTGTAACTTTTCCTCCACGTCCGCTCTCGTCCAAGTTATTATTTGTAAATAAAAAATGACGACGACCGGAAAAAAATCTTCCATGATGTAAAGGAAGAGTAGAGATCTAATATAAGAATGGAGAGCCCATTGCCGTAGTACTTACTTGTCCAGAGCTGGAGTCGAGAGAGAAAGAGAGAGAGAGGGGGAGCGAGAACGTGGAAGGAGTGGGTTAGAGAAAGAGGAGGTGGTTGGGTTTGAGGGCTCTGTTCATTGTTGACGCTACGGTAACGGAAGCGGTGCCGGTTTTCGGAATCTCCGGGAGGGCTCTGGATCGTCGACGAAACGATCGGCCCAGTTCCGTTTCCCGCTGGCCGGCGAAGAGAACAGGCCCGCCGCTCTCTGCCGCCTGCTGTAGCTCTTCTTCGTATTCTTTTTTCCATTTCGCTTTGTTTCCATCTTTTTGCTTTCCCTTTTCTAAGTTTGCTGGCTTTAATGATATTTTCTTCCTTCGTTCTCCGTCGTACTTCTCAGCACCGCTTTCGTTTTGGTTTTGATTTCTTTTAATATTTTATTGGAGCAATTTGTTTGTGTTTGTGGAATAGAAAAAAAAATTTTTTTTTATATCATATTTCTTATTTCTTTTCATAAAAGGAAAGGAGGAAAGGAGGCAACGCGGCAGGAGAAGAGGGAGAGGTCAGTCGCTTTCGCTGTTTCCTCGTAGAAGAGCAGCCTCGCCTCGCCTCGCCTTTCTCCGTCTTCCACTTTTCTTCTTGCCTCGTATTACCTCTTCCCTTGCCTCATCGTTTAGGTTTTTTTTCTAGTCCTATTTTGTATGTAAAACTAGATAAAAGGAAGCCTTCTCTTCTTTGTAACTGCATATAGTTTCTCCGTGTGGGGATTTCCCCATCATAATTTCAGAGGAGAGGAAGATAAAAAAGAAAAATACCCCCCCAAAAAAAAAGGGTAAAAAAGAGAGCACTGAGGGTTCGATGTTTAGTGAAGGAGGCGTTGTACAAAAAATGGAGTTTAATAGCAATCATCTACAACAGCAGCGTAAAGAGGCTGCGGAAGAAGCCATGGCGATGGCCGCGGCCGGAGCGGTGGAGAACAAAGACAAAGGCAAGAGCATTTGGGTTCCAGACGAGGGACCAAGCAACCCGGCGGACGATCTCATGCTGGATATCGACGGAGGCGATCTCATATTCTCCGACGAGCCCTTCACCTGCCTCCCCAACTTTCCGTGCCTCGCCTCACCGGCGGGGTCTCCCTCGTCTTCGTCGGCTTGCAATCTTTTCAACAACGCAGGCTTCGCTTCATCCTCCTCGTCTTCTTCCTCCAACTGGTCTTTTCTCTTCGCCCCGGAAGGCGCTGGGGTTGGCGGGGCCGACTTGCAGGCGGTCGCGTCCTCCTCCAACCGTGGGGATATGCTGCCGCCGGAGGCGACGTCGGATCTGATGAGCATGGAGTTCGAGGGGCTCGACGTTCTCGGCGACATCGGCCTCTTCGACCTCTCGGAGCAGTGGGACCCGGCTTCACTATTTCCCGACAACATGGATATTGAGAATGGAACACCGACGTCTACAGCGAGAGCTAGCACGGGTGGGCAGGAGATGTCACCGCCGTTGCATGTCATGGCCGGCGATGGAAGGCCACCGGGGGAGGTCGGAGTTGAAGGAAGCGCCGCCAGGGGGCCGCCAATGGCCGGACCGGAGGAAGATCCGGAGGAAATGGCGAGGGTCTTCTTCGAATGGCTGAGGATCAACAGGGACGCCATATCTCCTGAAGATCTGAGAAAAATCAGGATCAAGAGAGCCACCATAGACAGCGCCGAGCGCCACCTCGGCGGAAACAGGCAGGCCCAAGTCCAGCTACTGAAGCTCGTCCTCACCTGGGTCCAGGCCAACCACCTCCAGAAGAAGGAACGCCATAGAGCCCAGAGCGAGCGCCAAGAGCGGACGGAAGGGATCACGCAACCTCCGTTCCCTTACAACCAGCGGCAGCAGCAGCCGTTTGCGCCTCCTAATCGCCATGTCCCTGTGATGTCCTCCGACGTCCCAGTGAACCCTAACCTTAATCTTGACTACAACTACAACGCAGATTCCCAGCGCCATGGCTGGATTCCGTATCAGGTTGATCCTACGACTGGCGCTGCATTCCCAGTAATGTTGCCGGTCTATGGCGGCGGCGGCGGTGGGAGCACTTCCGGCGGTGAGCATATGTATCCCGGAGCAGCAGCGGCGGTGGCGGTTCCTTACTCTTACAACCATGGCGGCACCAGCGGCATTGTTGTCACCGGCCAGCCATTTTCTCCTTCGCCTGACATGCATGCAGTGGAACACGCTGCTGCGGCATGGCCGCCGCAATATACTGCACCTCCGGCGCAGTACTTGCCGTTCCCCGGTGCTGCCGGACCTCATCATCCGGCGCCTTTAAAGCAGCCACAGTACACCAGAGGTTTGTCAACAAGTACGCTGGCCATCCACTGTACCAGCAAGGCCAGCGGGTCGGTGGAATGACCTCGGCCACGAAGGAGGCCCGGAAGAAGAGGATGGCTCGGCAGCGGCGTGCAACTTCCCTCAATCATCACCACCGCAGCCCGCAAAGCCAGCAGCAGAACCATCACCAGGTTGAGTCGAGCTCCTCGAGAGCTCCGACTGAAGGTGCCAATGGCAACTCCTCAAATGTTAATAATAATAGGACCTGGAGCTTTTGGTCTTCTCCTTCCTCATCTCGTGAAAAGAATCCAACCGCGGAGGCTCCGCCGCCCCCCAAGTCCTCCATGCAACCTCCACAGCTGTCGCCATCCATCCCTCCACAGCAGCAGCGGCAGCAGAATTCCCACCGAGATGCAGAACCGGCTGCTGACAAGCGGCAGGTAGGCTTCGAGTAATTTTCCTTTCTTTCCTTCTATCATTGCATGACCATCGAGTTGGTAGGACTCGTGGATTCAAGGAAAATGGTGGTATTTTTTTATTTTTTTATTTTTGATGCAGGGTTGGAAGGGGAGAAGAATTTGAGGTTCTTGCTTCAGAAGGTGTTGAAGCAAAGTGATGTGGGTAGCCTGGGAAGGATCGTGCTACCCAAAGTGAGCCAAATCCTACACGGTTTGAATTAGTCGTTTTTTCCATCATTTCTTTTCCTTTTCTTTTATTTTTGCCTCGGTTGCACCATGGAAGTGCATGCTTTCTTCTTGTTTGGACAACGGGTTGAAGCTTTTGATGGTGCTGTATTATTACCAGAAGGAGGCGGAGATCCATCTGCCGGAGCTGGAAGCAAGGGACGGGATAACAATTCCCATGGAGGACATAGGGACCTCCCAAGTATGGAACATGCGGTACAGGTACTTGGCGTTATGATTTCTTTCATCCTTCTTTAGCAATGCCTCCCAAAAGAAGGAAGAAGAACCGTTTTTTAATTCAAAGAACAGTCTTCATGATCAGTAGTTTCATTAAATCAACGATAAAGAATGCATGTAGGTTTGATTGATGCATGATATCTTCTTCTACTTGCATGCATATAACAAGTTCTTAGCGTTCACCAAGAGAACCTTGTGCTATAATTTTGTTTTAGATAAGAGAGCTAATATTAAATCATCCGGTGGTACAGGTTCTGGCCCAACACAAGAGCCGCATGTACCTGCTAGAGAACACGGGTAAGCTAGGGAGGAAGTTGTTCATCTGGATGGCTTCTTCTTGTTCAATGTTTGCTCTTTTGATCCTCTATTGTTGTTGCTTTCGGTCCAACGTTATGTTTTTTTTTTAGGAGAGTTTGTTCGATCCAACGGCCTGCAGGAGGGGGACTTTATCGTCATCTACTCCGACATGAAATGTGGAAAATACGTAATTAATTCTCTAAACGCTCTTCCTTGATGTTTCATTCAGCATTTTGTTCATGATGGATGGATATATAAATTCTGAAATTTTCAAGCGGGTTATGCAAACTGACAGATGATAAGGGGAGTGAAAGTTCGTCAGCAGGCGGAGAGAGGGCAGAACGGTAGGAGCGCGACTAGGGGACATCTAAAGAGAAGCAGATGGGAGAAGGGCAGCGCGTCGAGGATCAGGGGGGGCAGCAGCCATGACAACATCAATGATGAACAAGGCATGTCCTCTAATGGGGCAAGTAGTGCTGCACCACCTTTTATGATCAAGATGGAAACCAGCCCTTGAGAAGCCAGCCCCTCGAGTCGCTTGTTTTGTCTTTGTTTACAAGTATAGTGTTTTGGTGTAACAATTACTCATTATATATATAAGTAGTTATCAACAATGATGCTATGAGTTCGTATTCGCTGTCTCTTCTTGCTCGCTGCTTGATGATGTAAAAGTTGATCAATGGAAAATGCCATGAACCTCTTTTCAGAAAGATGATTGCCAATGTGTGATCATCCAGTTATCAAGGACATTCCAAGGCTCTACCGCTGCCAAGTAGGGAAAACGTTTGGTTGTATTATTAATCCCTGTCATTGCTTCACAGTGTTTCGAGTTTAATCCATCCAGCATGAAGAATTTTCGTGCCAGCATAATGATATTCCTTCAGCCTCCCGCAAATGCTTTGGAATATCCTCCATGGACGGACAACAGATGTGTGTTGTTAATTTTCCCGGATGACTTTCTTTAATTAGTTTCTCAGATTCAAAGCAGGCTATAAAGGAAAGCACAAGTCGGGCAAGAGAATAATTAAGAAGTTGACGAATTTGGATCGATGTGCACCAGGGTTAACCAAGAATTGATGAGAGACCGGAGATGGTTTATTATGAACTGCAGCGTCTGATAGCCTCTCTTGGAGATGAACATCTTGCTGTTTTCCTTTTTATAAGATATACAGTCGTTATCAGTCTGAGATCACCATGAATGTCTCTGATAACCGACATGCATGATCTATATCCTCTATGTACGAGAGAGAATTAATAGCTATGTTAGATTTGTTCAATTTACTTCTCTTGATTAATTTCTTAATATTTTGCCTCAACTGTTCATCATCAATTGAACCATAAGTCATCAACCACGAAATCAGATGGAGCATAACCTTCCTCAGGATATATGTATACCTCTGACAGAGGGAACGGGAGTTCCTCAAGAAAAATCTCTGGTGTACATAGACACAAATTAAAAAGGACAGAATGTCTACTAGCGAACTACAATAAGAATTTTCTCTGGCTGTTAATTTTATAATTTTTTGAAAAATTTCCAAGAAAAATTTCTAAGCTTTAAGAAATACGCAATGGAACCACCGAGTGCTTTCTCTCATGGTACCAACCTTATGATCATGCACTTGAGCAACAGCTGTTGAGTTCAATCCTGCTAGGAGTCAGCCCCCATGAACAGGATATGCGTAGGTGATCAGAAGAGTACTAGAAACTAGCTCATCCTAATTTATCAAAAAAAATATTTTATATAGTAGAGAGATTTTAATAATTCATCTTGTGATTCTTGAAAAGTCTTGCCAAATCATAAAGGAGAATCTTATGCCCTTGCTCAATTAGATAGAGCAATTCTCAAATTTTGCTACCGTAGCAAATGCAAATTGTAAGGTTGTTGGTGATTTTGAAACTCCTCTCTACCAAGAAAAAGAAGAAACTTTCTTTCGCATAACGAAAGAGTGGAAAACGATATACATATGAGTAAACGACAATAACACCCTATCTTCTTTTGTTCTTATTTTTCTTGGATCTAAACACTAACTCAATTCAACACACTCTCACCTCTAACTAAGATGCCAGAATTCAATTTCAATGTAGTGTATTTGTCAAAAATTGTACCCTACCACCTAGGATTTTCTAGGGTAAAAATTCCTATCTTAGGAGTAAAAGCACTTAGATATAATCCATGTACCTAGCAAGTTAATTATAAGAGGTAAGGTCGAGCCTCCTTAATCTCAAAGGTCCATCTCATGATTTTAGATAACTCAAATCAAATTAGAATGAGTAAACTCTTGCCATGAATGAAACCACATTCAAAATTTACTATGCTAATTGAAATCTCCATGATTATATATATTTAATTAAAGATTTTGAAAATCATGAGGTATCCGTGCATATCAAATAGAGGATACTAGAAATCTTCGAAAAAGTTTTCTTTTATATAGACAACAAAATAAGAGGATAGAACATATATTAGCAAACGACAATAACATATTGCTTTTTTAATTGTCGGTTACTAATACTTTTGAATGCTACGTGCTTTAAGTGTCAAAATGTTACGAATGCATAAAAAATATTTTTTTAAATATGCGTATTCATTTTACTATTTAAATATCT